>CM042232.1:20405296-20883852 GCA_023566465.1 Cottus gobio
GCGCAGAGCTTCTCAATTATAGATGTATTAAATATGGAAAATTTCAACTCTCGCGTCTAACGTGCCGCCGGCGTAAATTTGCGTCTGTCGCAACCACACGCGTCTGTGCATAGACTTTACATGTAATCTGGTCGCGCGAAACATTTGCGTCGCGTTGGGACGGACTGATTACAAGTAACTCCGGGGCTGTCAGCCACTAACAAGAGCACTAATATGTCATACACACGTATGCAACACCGGTTAATAAGCACAATATCGATAAAGTCTTGTATTGTACTCGCGTCTCACTTTTCTCCTGTCTATTGAAAGAAGTGAGCGCTGCGTAGCGAGGATCCAAGATGGCGGCTCCAGATTCTGCTGTTGAGACAAACTGGCCATCTGATTGGACGGCAAAACAACTTGGATAGCGTGATTGGCTGCTCAGAAGTTGAGACTGTTGAGACAGTTGAGACAGAGAAGAGTGTCTCCGGCTCCGCCACGGGGTTGCTTCTCCACAAAGCGCGACCAGTTTGTTGTAGTGAAATACTGTTGAGTGAGTATCGGTTCTTGGTATCGGTCATTGAAACCGATGCGAGTACGAGTATTTAACGCAGTATCGACCACCGGTATCGGTATCGGTGCATCCCTAATATATATATATCTACACAACACAGAGTTTAAAATTGAACTTTACAGTATATTGTGCCCATATTAAGTACTTCTGTATCTGCTTTTATTTCATTTATATTAATTCACTGAGCACAGTTAGTGCTCACTTGAAATATGTCATGTACATATTTAGATAAGTCAAGAAAACTGGCAAACATTGCTTTGTGTTCATGGCCTAAGGGACTCTTAAAGAGTATGTAAAATGTTAATCTGTCCAATATAAATATGAACAAATAAAAGGCAGAAATGGTAAAAATACAGGTTTCTTTGTCAAGACCTTCAGGCAGATCATTTCACTAAATGTAGTCAGCCTTTGGGGCTTGAACTAGGATGTGTTATGTTCAAACAGTGTCATTTATTAAAGTCATATTCTATTTCATTTTTTAAATGTAGAATGTGTTTGACTTAATGTTTGTTTGGGGGCAGGTGGAGTCTGCTACAGGATGAATATCTACTCAGTTCCTCAGTGTGTAACCATGTGCCATTAGAAACTACTTTCTGCCACAGTTTATAAAAAGTCATGAAAAATGTCTATTATTTGTGAGACTGACGTAAATATAATCGGATTATAACATACAATACATAACCGCATATTCTGTCAGAGAAAAAAATGAAAGCACACTTGATGGTTACTGTTCTGGGTGAACAGTGAACACATCTTAACCCTCCTATTACCTTCAAATTTACTAACATCTTTTACCCTTGGGGTCAATTTGACCCCAGCAACTTAAACCTTCAGAAAATTATTAGAGTTAATATTGTTTCCCAAGTTTGAGTGTCAGGTACTTTATGTTTGTTTGTTGACTACCTAAATAGCCCTTTAAATAAATAAAAATACCCCCCCCCCCCCCCCCCCGATACATCCAGAATATTCGCGACTATGGCGAAATATGCAGATCACCATTAAAATCTCACTGATTGACCTAAAATTGGAAAGAGATATATTTTTGGTGTTTTAATGGCTTTATATTATGTCTAAGTACATATTTTTTATATCTATATTATTTGGAATGAAAAAAAAATTCTGTTATCAAGAATAGTAACATGGATTATGTTCGGGGGTCAATTTGACCCCAGGAAAAACAAACACAATTCATGTAAGGTTAGGGCCCTAAAACTTTCTGAAGATTATACAATTGTTTGTTATAGTGACCTCAATATCATCCAAAACAACCAGAACCAATGTGTGTAACATGTTGATATTTCTTATATGTTTTACATTGAAAAACAGCTTGGGGTCAAATTGACCCCTGAAGAACACCGATGCGTACAAGTTGTGTACAGGAAATTGAAAACATATCTTCTTGTTAATTTTATGTTTACCCAGTTGTCCCCAATAAATTAGGAAAAGTCATGAAATATGAAGCAAAAAAATGATGTCAATAATTTATTTAGAGACATTAAACATTGAATGGGGTCAAATTGACCCCAAAGGTAATAGGAGGGTTAAGCAGCCTGTATTATTTGGCTGGTATATGTTATACTGTAGCCTCTAGAAAGGCCTGCTAGTAAAACAAAGCCTGAACAATGTGGAGCATGTCTGTGTAGGGTTTGGTGACATCTATTGGTGAGGTATGAAGGCAAATCATACAGAGAGAGCGAGTAAAAGTCCCTCTCGCTCATTTTTAACCTGCACTCGAGACCTGCTCGCTCTCCACATCCAGGAAGAGACAGATGAACCCAGTCTACAGCACCCAGTAGAGACCGACCCATGTCTGTGTATGTGGGTCTACAGACATATGGGTGTTAATGTGGGTGTCTGTAGACCCAGTATACAGCACGTTATCTCCGTGTTCCGGGGCTTGTTACCACGAGGTGGGCTATGAGGAAGCTAATGTGTGTGAGCCAGTACGTTATCTCCGTGCCACAAGTATACTGGAGCTTTCTGCCTGATCAAGTGTGACTGAATTAATAACACAATGCAAGAGAGAGGGAGTACACAACCGCTACAGTGGATACATATACACAGTGGATCAGGGGCGGACTGTTGGAAAAAGTGGCCCGGGAGTTACTGTCAGACTGGCACACTCATTACACGGCGCGTTTAAGACTGGGTTCATCCGTCTCTTCCTGGATGTGATATCCAGCCAATCCAAAAACAAGGATTGTAACCAATTAGATGTAAAGATACGATGGTGACTGGCTCCGCCCACTTACTGTCAAAAATAAATCTACTCGAGAGCGAGCAGGTTACAGAGACACGAGCGCAGATTGGAGTTTCGCGAGCGAGCAGGTTAAAAATGCGCGAGAGGGACTTTTAGGAGGGCTTTGCTCGCGGAGTGATGTAAAAGCGCTCGTCAAAGTAAATTAAACGCGCGTATGATTGATTTGCGCTCTCTCTTTGACAGGGATTTGCCTTCATAGTGAGGCTGCAGATTGTAACCAAGAGAATAACCCTCTGCTCACTCCTTGTGAGCTGCCGAGTGGAAAAGCACTAAATCGCTGCTCATCGCTGTCAAAGGCCGTCCTCACCATATTAACGTAGGACCACTTCTGTTCCTTCACATGTTCCTCGAGCCCCCCTGTGTGAGCGAGAAGCCCCTCACTGCAGAGCCGCAGACCTCAATGTGGGTGGAGTTAAACGTTGAACCCCGCCTTCACCGTACGTCACCGTCCCGCCGTCACTGTGATGCTTCCTGTTCGGTGTATTCCTCCTGTCTCCTTCCACGCGTAATGGAAGTAAGTGCGACCTTTATAATATTATTCATGTAATTTTAAGTGTGACTTTTATAATATTGTTCATGTAATTTTAGGTGTATCGTTAAATGCACTGTAATTTAAACAAACGTAATACGAATATCAGAGTGCATTCGGCGGTAGGTACATTCACTGTAATTTAAACTAACGTAATACTAGCTAGCTAATATCAGAGGGAATTCGGCGGTAAATTCACTGTAATGAGACTAATCAGAGTACAAGAAAAAAATGTAATGTATAGTCAGTATTTTGTAACTTTGTAATCATGTTTTTTTATTTTTATGTATAGAGACACATTACAATCATACATGGGGATGACCTCCCCAAATCCAGCAGCGACCTGTCATGTCCGTTCTGCAGGTACAGGGCATCTTCCAAATGTCAAGTGGACAACCACATTAAGGGTCATGCCTCAGTCAGGCACAAAGGTAATACTTTTGAAATGTAGTTATCAAATATGCTGTAATTAATTAATTACTGACATTTTACCCTAAGTTATAGTGCAATGTATTTCATTCAATTTTATTTTACTTTCCTCTTATGCCTCTTTCAGAGTTCACAATCATCAAATGTGGATTGGGTTGTCGAAAGACAACTCACTTTCACTGCTTATATTGCCAAGCAACAATAATCAACAGGGCTCAATTGCTGAAGCACCTAATGGACCATGATCATGGACCTCAAGATTGTCCAGTGGCTCCTAATCAGCCCACCATGGCCCCTCCAGATCCTCCACAGGGCACTGTCGCCCCTCCAGATCCTCCACAGCAACCAGTAATCTCCACTGGCAAGCGGAGAACTGTAACTTGTCCACACTGTCAACTGAAATTAAACATCAACAATTTAAAAAAGCATGTGTTACGGAAGCATACAATTGGCTTTGAAATGGTTACTAGGGACAGATTTTTGGCATGCGAGTGTGTGGATCCTGAAAATGGGGTGTTTGCTGTTGAGAAGTCATTTTGTGCGCCAGCAACACCAATCCATGTTGTAAAAAAAACTTGGGGGCCCACACCAAAATTTATGTGTGAGGTGGAACAATGCTGTCGCAATGCTGACTTTGCTGTGAGGTCGAGGATGCTCACTTTTGAATGTCAGCATATACAGTCCTTAATGTTCTGCCCACGCGCAGACAAACCAGCAGTGGATTTGCCACAGGAGGCCTTGGTGGAAATGGTGGCAAATAAATGGTTTGGAGAGGATCGCAGAGCCAGTCTCCTTCAGCGTCAACAGGAGGCAGATGCTGCAGGTGTGCCCCTGTCTGTTAAGCTTTCTGTTGGTGGCCCATCCACAACATTTCTCATTTCTGTTTACGAGCCTAAGGTGTCATACTATTCTAGGCTTGGAAGGGTTGTGGTAGCATACAACAGTAAGCAGAACAGCTGGCATTGCCCCTGTTCTAAAGCTAGGCATTCTTGTCTCCACAAATCAGTTGGAAAATGGCACCTTTTTGCCACACAAAGGGAGCTGTTTAAAAGGGTTAAATCCACAGAACAAGAAACCATTTCACCACAGCCCACCACAGACCAAACGGACACAAGTGAAATGAAGGAAGGGTCTTATCCACCTAATGACCAAGGGGTAGCAAAAATGCTAAATTACCTTGTTTCACATAAAAAGTTACCTGCTGAACTCCCCAAGGCTGTCATCGAACAGTCAAAAGATGGAAAGCAATTGGGTACCTTGCTGAAGCACCTGATACCAAAGGAGTCCAGATGCAAGGAGTGTGATGCCATACTCACAGACCCTATACTCATCACTTCAAAAGGGAGGATTCTAATGACCACAGGCATAGTTGAATGTGAGTGGTTTGATTGATTCCACATTTTTACATCTATATCATACAGTAACCTTACTGTATGATATAGATGTAGAAAAGGAAAAAAATGTATTACTCTTTAAAGGCATGCATGAAATTTTAACACCTTTTGGTTCAATTGTATTATTAGGCATTTCAACCTACAGCAAGTCATGCGTGAAGTGTGGCATGTTCTACAGGTACCAGGAGTGGGATGAAGGTCTCCACAATTTTGACGACCACATAATCCTGTCTGTGCACTTATGCCTCACAATAAGGAATGCATTACAGGTGAGAACTTAAAAATGTGAAAATAGATTGTGCTTGATGAAATATTTGCACTTAATGCATAATTTCTGGAGTCCTTAAATGTAAAAATAGAGTGGTTATTTGAGAATGTCAGTCTTTCAAAACATGATGTATATTTCAATTTGATTAACATTGCATTTCACCTGTCCCCTCATTTTTCCAGAGCCATACTGCTGTCAGCAGAGTTGTGGAAATAATTGAGGCAACTGAGGGAGTGTAATGGGACGCAGCTATATTGTGGGCTGTCTATCAGCAACTGAGGATTTCAATACACACCTGGTCACAAATGTAAAAAATTGTATGTACTGCAACGTTAAACAAAATGCCACTGTAATGGTGGACTGTATACAGATGGCACTGGACACCCAAGAGGAAGACCAACCATGTGCCAAGAGGCCTTGCAGCTCTCCACCAAAAGAGTTGGTTAGTGTGAAGGAAGTTTATTGCACACAAGCATGTTCCACACCATTAAAACCTGCACAATCACTCATGCTTTTGTGTATCCATTAAGGACTGTGAAGTTACCATGAGCGAAGGCGATGCTTCCAAGAACCTTTCGGTCAGTAAAGAAGTGCAAATGATAATGAAAAAATGACTTATTCTGAACACTGAACTGCACCTATTCATTGTAACATGTTTAAGAACAAGCCATTGGTAAAAAATGACCAATTTAAATGCAGTTATGACTGCATGTGGGATTTATTTCTGATTTCAACTTGGGTCTTGTAACCAGGTCAAGCACCCAATCCTGAATGACATTCAGAAAGCAATGAGCTGGATCAACAGCCACCAGCCTTTACTCCGTGGGGAGGTGATGGAGCCTGCTGTTCTCCAAATGGACCCTGAAAATCAGATAAAGGCACTTCAGGACGTCCTAGAAGGACAACTGGATGATGGAAACGGAAAAGATGATTTTCTCATTACCTTTCAGCACCAAGCCGACATGGAAACGTTCTTCAAACTTTGTGTTGATGAACAACACTTAAAAATCAATGCCATGTTCCTTGAAGAGTGATATAAAACGATCCATACTGGAGACCTAGACCAGTACATGATCTGGCACAGCTCCACGGGTCATCAGGGGCGACTGGCATTGGAGGCTTGGGCCCCGTCATAACTAGTTAAACTTATTTTCATAATTATTGATGTTATTATTATCATCATTATTATATTATTATCATCATTACTATCATTTGTATTACTTTTATTATTATTAACATCATTTTTGTCATTATCTTAATATAATTTTAGTATTTCATTAACATTTTTACTGTTTGCCTGCTTGTTTTATGTTAATGTTTGTTAAATTTGTTGTTAAATAAAAATAATAAAAAAAGTCTGGTGATACCTTTAATTTAGATAACATTAAGAAAGTATCTCAGGTTACATTTGATTATGATAAATACACATTCAAATATATTACTTTTAAATATATTACTTTTTTCCGCATTTAATGCATAATTGTTAATCTGGTATTTTGTGAAATATGTCAATAAGTGTTTCATAATTAGTAAAACCAAAGAATAAGTTATTTGTGTTTAAATCGCTGCATTTCATTTCGCCACATTCATTAAGGTTTCTTGTCCCTCTTCGGAGAGAAGCCCCTGCGCGTGGGAGGAGACAGGGGCGGGGTTCAACGTTTACATTGAGGTCTGCGGCTCTGCAGTGAGGGCCTCTTGGTGTGAGCAGGTGTTGTGGTCCTGTAGCGTTGTGGGTGTCTGCGTGGATAAGCGTGGATCTGATAGATCTGGTGAAGACTGCAGTGTAGAGGTGGTTCAGACACCCAGCAGGAGCTGATGAGTGGATGGTCTCAGCTGTGCAGGTTGCAGTGCACAACTGCATAAAAAAATATTTGATATATAGATATGATGTGAGAATTCGAGTGATGTAGACACTAGCCCGAGAGGAACACTCCCCTCTCATCAGAACTTTTTGATTCACATGTTCAACTACCACACAAGGTATACATTATTGAGTTCATTGTTTGAGCTACTGATTATTATTCAGACATTGTACCCATGGTCCAGAAGCGCTGTTCAGCCAGTAGAGGATGCTGTTTCACTGCTTTAAATAGTTTAGTAGTGTGAATGTCTGGGAGATCTTAAGTGCAAGGTCAAAATGGCGAAAACGTAAAGATATCCTGACTTTTAATCCCTCCACATAAACTTCAACAACACAGAATCCTGCATTTCCCATAATGCAATGTAATAGTCTCTTTAATCACATCTGTTAAACTCCTTTCATAATGACAGTTGTCTGTCAAATTATTTTTGAAGTCTCATGGCTAACTCAAAATATATATAATCAGTAGGATGAGGATCTCCTCTAAAGCCACATGAGACATTTATCCAAACCAACCTCAGCTGAATCTACAAGGTGTTATGAGATCTCTACCTGCCTCTTATCCTTTCACATATTAGTCTCAAGCATTTAGTGACAGCTGAAGAAACGTCTGACGCTCCAAACATCAACAGCACCAGTTCAGCTCCACAACTCATTCTTTCTGTGATGTCGGCTGTGACTCAGAGGTCCGGAGGTTCGATCCCTTGCTCTTAAAATTGTTCCTCAAGGCTGCGCCGTGTGTGTGTGTATGTCTGTCTGTGATAATTAGTTTAGGTGGTGGCACCTTATATGGTAGCCTAGGGCATGAATGTGAGTGAATGGTGGTAGTGTTCAGTGCTTTAGTGGAAAACTAGAAAGGTGTCATATAGGGATGCACCGATACCGGTATCGGGTATCGGGCCGATACTGCGTTAAAATACTCGTACTCGTATTCGTTTTCAATTGCCGATACCAAGAACCGATACCACTCAACAGTATTTCGCTACAACAAACTGGTCGCGCTTTGTGGAGAAAGAGATTTGTTGTCCTACCTGACTTCAACGTCTAGGGCAGGGGTCGGCAACCAGTGGCTCCAGAGCCGCATGCGGCTCTTTCGTCGCTCTCTTGCGGCTCTTGCAGCAAGGTGTGTAGAGTAATGGTGCGTTCACACCGAACGCGACGGAAATTACTGCC
This sequence comes from Cottus gobio, assembly GCA_023566465.1. NCBI lineage: Eukaryota > Metazoa > Chordata > Actinopteri > Perciformes > Cottidae > Cottus > Cottus gobio. The sequence continues at coordinate 20,413,764 of CM042232.1, forward strand.
GTCCTGCCGGTTTGAATCAAACTGCTGCTGGTCCGCCAGAAGTAGCGCTGGCAGCGGCCTCATTCAGACGCTGTTGTGCGGCTACGGATGATATTATTGTAGCCGAGTGTCTGTTGTGTGTCTATATTTGTAATTATAATAAAATGAAAACACGCTCCAGGGTAACTTGAACCACTTTTTTATCTCCTTCACACACGTATATCCCACAATTCCACTCCTCTTTTCCTTTCCGTTTCTCCCTCCACAATAAAAGCACCGGAAACATAACTTGGAACACAGCTTCCTATATAATTGCTCGATCCCTAATATTATCGCTTACATTATGAACCCGGACACGGGGGCGTTTTATGGTCCGACATTAGAGGGACTTCCACAAGACGTTTAAAGCTTGGGATAGCCTTCTGTTAATTTTGTACTATAGGCTTGACATAATCTGCAGAGGATAAAGTAAAATCTGCCTCCAAATTAATTGCACTTTCATGGAGACCAAATCTAAGAAGTATCGGTATCGGCAAGTACACAAATAAAAATACTCGTACTCGTATCGGTTTGTAAAAAATGGTATCGTTGCATCCCTAGTGTCATATAAACCCATAAAGTCCATTTATGAATAGGATGACACTGTGAATTTATTTACACTAGCATGGCTGACAACTCCAGACACAAAAAAAGACATCTCTTTGGAGGAATTTTATTTAGGTATTCATAATGAAAGTAGAACAGAACTTAACTGGCACTGGTCAATAAAAAAAGTGATATTCAAAAATGATCATCATTACAAACAGCTTAAATAAAGTAATACAGTACAGATAACAGCAATACGCCAGCTTCCTCGCCTCAAGTTTCCATGGATCGTGGATGTCTGGAACCGGTCCTGCCCCCTGCCTCCTGGCTCCTAATTCCTAATTCCTACCTCCTGCCTAACTGCCTAACTGCCTAACTCCTGCCTCCTTCGTGGCTGTCTGGAGCCAGCCCTGCTGATGCCCCTCCTCTCTACCTCCTTCTGCTGACATGGATCGTGGTTATCTGGGTTGTGGTCCATGCCTACTACTCTTCACATGAATAATTTCTGTCATATTCATTGAATGTGCTGTAACTCTGTTATGTTGATTCTGTACACATGACATCTATTGCTTCTGTCCATCTGGGAAGAGGGATCCTCCTCTGTTGCTTTCCCGAGTTTTTCCTGATCCGATGTGAGGTCCCTGGACAGGCAAATTTGTATTTGTGATTTTGGGCTATACAAAAGAACCTGAATTGAATGTAGCGACAACACTGATGCAATATTGCTTTAGTTATCATAGTGATAGAAAATAAATATCCATGTGCGTAAATAGACAGAAGACAAACATACTTTAGCAGCAAATCCTCCTCCATGCATACAGCTCAATTGACTCAGGTTCATTTTGCACATTTTAAAGTAAAGTGAGCATCATGTGCATGTGGAGCGGGATGAGCAAAACATGCAGGTATTCAGCAGGGCTCTATGTGGATGAGCGCCTCGACATCTGCTCCAATCAACAAGCACAACAGTCGTGATATCACAACACTTCTTTCCTGAGATAAAGGTAACAGAGGACTGGTCTCACAGGAGGGACACTCAAGCTTGTCAGAATGTGAGAGAGTGACACCTAAGATTAGGAACCTGCAGCATCTGTGAAGACATTCTCTGTGGGCGAGTGACACTGTCTTTATTGTTGCTTATGAGGTGATGTCATGCTCGAGTCGGTTTCATATTACAGAGACGTTGTCCTAACCTGTCTGACCGGGCTGTCCTCCAGGGCCAAGTCTACCTCCAAAAAGTCAGACTGGCCGCCATCCTCAGACATTTCCCCCTCTTCCTCTGTGCTCCTGCCCTCCTCTTCTTTTCTGCTTTGTCTCTGGCACATGCCGGACTTGGTCGGGCCAACCAGAGCCAGACAAATGGCACTTAGGCCCATTCCCACGGCACAGGAGTAGAAGGCAGCCCCGTAGTTCTGTGTGACATCCACCAACACACCTAAAAGAGACAGCAGTTAGAAAGCCCTCCAGAAAGGTTAACTTATGAGTGCAGTCAGAGAGAGGGAAAACAGTAAAAGACCTTGTACCTCCTAGTGGTGGCCCTGCCAGCCCAGCAAAGCTATGGATGAAGACATAAACTCCTACAGATGATGCCATCTTCTGAACACCCACCACGTCCTCCTCAGCCAGCATCGGGATGTGAGTGGAGCCGACTGTGCCCATGAAGTAGCCGTAGAGGGCGCAGCAGATCACTAGGCCCCAAAACTCCCACACAATAGCGAAGGCCACCAGTACCAGGCACAGCAAAACCACACAGCCCAGCAGCACCAGGGTCTTCCTGCAGTGTACTTTATTCAACACCACTCCAATGGACAAGCGGCCGAAGATCTCGGCCACAGCCATCACAGAGAGCATGTAGGAGGCCAAGCTGGGCTCCACGCCCCGGCTTTTGCTCAGTTCAATGATGTAGAGCTGAGGGGCGAAGAAACCCAGCGTGGCGAACAAGCCGAAGAGGGAGTACCAGATGAAGGCACCGTCTTTAAGCACAGAAAAGTCCAGAAGTTTGGAGCTGAACAGATGGAGTGGACGCGCCTCTATCTCTACTGGAGTGGGAGTTGTGGACAGTGCCGGCTCCTTGGCCTCTTTGTCCTGCCCCTCCCAGTCCATCAGAGCTTTGTTTTCAGCTCCTACCGGCCTCAGATCTCCGTTGGAAGTAGAGAGAGAGGTGACACCCGAGTCATCTGAACTGATGGAGGTCCTTGTTTGTTCGTTCTCTAGCTCCAAAACAGTCTGCAGCTGTTTCAAAGGCCGACACACTTTGCCCTCCTTCACAGGCTCTGGCTCAATAATGATTGGTCGGAGAAGAAGCCCACAGCCAATCACAGAAGCCTGAAAGGTGCCGAGGACAACCAAACAGTAGCGCCAGCCAATGTGTTCCTTCAGTGTAGAGAGAGCTGTGGAGAGAGGACATCAGCCATATTATTGTAATACTCAAGAGCTACTCACTGGACTCCTCGGTACTTCATTGTCCATAGGAGTTTCACCTAAACCAGCTCGGGGCCCACTGGAGGGCCTCAGAGCACCCTCTAGGGGGCAGTGTTTGTTCTGTCAAATGGTTAGATTCAAATAAATAAAACGTTTTTGGTCAATAATAACAGAGATAGTTATTTTATCGAATAAAAAAACCTACTAATTCAAACAAAGCACTTACGTATGAACATCACCACTCACATCACATCATCATCAGAGACAGACGTGTTTAACTAAGACTGTTTGACTAAGAGCGGTTCAAAAAACCTCGATGATAAGCAGCCCAAGGATTAAAGCTACCTCGTCCGGACCAGGGAAACCGGGGCACCCTCCCAGAGCCAGACCCGGGAGGCGAGCTCGTCGGTGAGCGTCTGGTGGCTGGGCCTTCGCCCATGGGGCCCGGTCGGGCTCAGCCCGAAGAAACAACATGGAGCAGCCACCCTGTGGACCCACCACCCGCAGGGGCAGACATCGGGGTCGGGTGCTATGCAGACTGGGCGGCGGGCCGGGCAGGGGCCCTGGGCGAGCCAATCGGCGGCGGCATAGACTAGCTCTAGGGACGTGGAACGTCACCTCACTAGCGCGGAAGGAGCCGGAGCTGGTGCGGGAGGTGGAGCGGTACCAGGTAGATATAGTTGGGCTCACCTCCATGCACAGCGCTGGCTTTGGAACCAAACTCCTGGAGAAGGGTTGGCCTTTGTTCTTTTCTGGAGTCGCCCAGGGTGAGAGGCGCCGCTGGTGGTTCCCATCTTCAAGAAGGGGGACCGGAGAGTGTGCTCGAATTATCTGGATATAACACTACTCAGCCTCCCGGGAAAAGCTTATGCCAGGGTGCTGGAATGGAGGCTCCGACCGTTTGTCAAACCTCGGATTCAAGAAGAACAGTCTGGGTTTCGTCCTGGTCGTGGAACAGTGGACCAGCTCTGTACCCTCGCAAGGATACTGGAGGGGTCCTGGGAGTTTGCCCAACCAGTCTACATGTGTTTTGTGAACCTGGAGAAGGCTTTCGACCGTGTTCCTCTGGGCTTTTTGTGGGGGGTGCTGCGGGAGTATGGTGTGCCGGACCCGTTGCAACGGGCCATCCGGTCGCTGTACGCCTGCAGTAAGAGCTGTGTTCGTATCCTCAGTAAGTCAGACACGTTCCCGGTGGGTGTTTATCACCGGTCCTGTTCGTGACTTTCACGGACAGGATATCTAGGCGCAGCCGTGGGGTGGAAAATGTCAGGTTCAGGGATCTCGGGATAGCCTCTCTGCTGTTTGCAGATGATGTGGTCCTATTTGCCTCCTCGGACCATGACCTCCAGCATTCGCTGGGGCGTTTTGCAGCCGAGTGTGAAGCGGCGGGGATGAGAGTCAGCACCACGAAATCTAAGGCCATGGTGCTCTGCCGGAAACCGGTGGATTGCTCCCTCCGGGTGGGGACAGAGTGCCTACCACAAGCGAAGGAGTTCAAGTATCTCGGGGTCTTGTTCACGAGTGAGGGTAAAATGGAGCGGGAGATCGACAGGCGTATTGGTGCGGCAACAGCAATAAAGCAGGCGTTGCACCGTTGGTGAAGAAGGAGCTGAGCCGAAAGGGGAAGCTCTCAATTTACTGGTCGGTTTACGTCCCAACCCTCACCTATGGTCACGAACTTTGGATCGTGACCGAAAGAACGAGGTCTCAGATACAAGCGGCCGAAATTAGTTTCCTCCGTAGAGTGGCCGGGCTCAGCCTTAGAGATAGGGTAAGGAGCTCGGACATCAGGAGGGAGCTTGGAGTTGAGCCGCTACTCCTTCGTGTCGAAAGGAGTCAGCTGAGGTGGTTCGACCATCTAATTAGGATGCTTCCAGGACGCTTCCCTTTAGAGGTTTTCCAGGCACGTCCAACTGGTAGGAGGCCCCGGGGAAGACCCAGGACACGCTGGAGGGATTATATCTGGGAACGCCTCAGGATCCCCCAGAATGAGCTGGTAGATGTTGCGGGTGAGAGAGAAGCCTGGGTCAGCTTGCTTGACCTGCTGCCTCCGCGACCTAACCCCGGATAAGCGGAAAAGATGGATGGATGGAATGGCAGGCAGTGATGGTGAGGGTCAGCAGTATATTAATTTCCGTTACATATCACAGTTTAACTTTTCTCCTTTTTTTTGTCATGTTATGTTTTTTCCTCATTTATTTTGGAAGAGGGCCTAAAGTTACAAAAGGTAGATCAAACCTGTATGTATTTAGTTTGCTATACCCTGTGTATCCTTTTACCTTATGAAGGCAGTGGTACTTTACAGTTAAACTTCTAGCAGGTTTAGCTGATGAACGCTTAACTAGTCACGTGATACGGTTTATTTTTAAAGTAGATTTAGTATGAACGTTGCATGAAAAGAGTAATAAATCCACCCATCTGATTTATTTAGTTAAAGTTTTAAGGAAATTATGCAGTCTGTGTAGCTGTTTGTGATTTGATCACATTGATATCAGCCTTGCTGTTAACTGTTTGCTCTTCTGTCAAAAAACCACCTATAAGTCTTAATGTCTTTTCCTCACCACTTTCCCTTGACTTCAGTGGAAAACGTAATGACGTGAAGGAAAGATGTGAAGGAGAAAGGACTGCACGGACTACATAACTAAACGATGGCCATTTATTGACGTGGGTTTGCCTTGGGGAAACTTCAATGTTCCAGAGATGGACTACAAAATGCAGCTTACACTTCGCCCCTTGTGTTCTCACTATGTGGCGTCACGCTCCACCAGCAGTGACCGGCTGTGTGAGGAGAGATGCTGCAGGCCTTTCTTCCTGCTGTCACACTTTACAACCACACTGACAAGTCACTCATGCGCAATATCAAATCAACTTCTCAATATCAATATTACCTAAGTGCAATAATGTAAATTCAACTTGTCAGTTGTGTTTTTCTGTTTAACTATTTTAGAGGCCGACCCTCTTTAATTTGAACTAATACTTGTTGTTGTGCCCTATGCTGGTGTAGGTCCCCACTGTGGGACGAATAAAGGATTATCTCATCTTAAATGTCAAAAATATGACTTCGTAATAATGGTTAAATTGAAATTGAATAAAGGAATAAAGGCTGCAGTCACAAAATGTTATCTGATAAATATTGAGTTAATAGTTAATCTTTTTTTACACACAGGATATTTATTTATGTTAAAATATGTTTATTTTGTGATTATTATTTAATGATTATTTATGTTGTTTTTGAGAATTTGTTTATTGACATTGTTTACTATTCACTTGTTCATTAGGGTCCGAGCACCGATAACGTCGGCCAGGGTTTTTTGGGGGCTTTATCATGCCCAACAAACTCACCAAAGTTGGCATGCATGTCAGGACTGGTGAAAAATTTGATATTTATGGGGCCTCGCATTTGGGTATAAAGAATTCTTGATAGTGCTCCCTACAGTTGTTTTTAAGTTTTAAAGGCCACGCCCCTCACCCCCTATAATCAATTTACTTGAAATGCTATTCCGTCTGCTCAACTAAATCAGACCCCTACTTAGATTTTTCCGCCATTTTAAATTTTGTGAAAAACAACATTTTTGATACAACATTTTCAATTCAACCACTAATTTGCCCATTTTCTAGATGTTTAGTCATTTTCCATTATTTTCAGGCATTGTACTTTAACAAACTCGTCCTACAGAATTTAGTTATCAAAAATCTATTGGTATCTTATCCAATCTGCCTCAAATTTCTAATGATTGATACTAGTTCAGGCCTGAGCACATTTCCATGACAACATTTTCAAATAGTCATAGTGACATCTACTGGCAAAAGCAAATGACACGTTTTATACTTCAATGTACCACTCCTAGCCAGTTGCCCAGATCAGTCTCAAACAGTGACGCACCTTTCCTTAGCGTTGAGAGAATCCAGATATGTCTGGGTCGCCATCGTTCTATAAAAAAGTTATTTATTGACAGACGAGCAGCTGTAAATACTGAAAGAGTCGTGAAACGTCAGCAGCAGCTAGCACCTTAGTAAGGTAAACCATTCTACCAATATTATCACGTGACCAACGTTCCAAGTGACAACTGAGCCATCACCATGACAACCAAGGAAACTCCTTCCAATGGGCTCGTAAGTAGAACTTGAGTAGAGATTTGTTTTTACAGTATGTCAAACAACAGTTTCCCATTTACACCCAAAATTCTTATTATTGTCAAAAATAATTCCACTTTAGCTAACTGCCCTCTGAGACTGAACACTCACCTGGAGCAAAAGCAAACACGGCGAAGGATTCTCCGGAGGAAGCAACAGAGGTAACGAGGGCTCGCTGCCTGGAGAAGTACTGGGCTAGGATGGTGACGGTTGGAAGGAAGGTGAAGCAGTAGCCCAGGCCTGTAAGAGAAAAGGGGCACATGCATGGCTAGTGGGCCGACTCAGAGGTCAAGGTGTCAGGTCCAGCTTTGCTACAGCTGCTGCTGGAAGACAGAAGGCATGTAAAGACAAAATAAAAGAGACAGGGGGAGTGTCAGGTTAGCTGGCATCCATCTCAATCTTATTTGATTAATATCATTATCAACATCCAATGTCAACGTATTCCTTCCTCCTCGGCCAACCCCTGTTCTGTCACTCTTGCTCTGAAAGAGAATTTAGTGCTTTTTGAGGAATATTTGGCTACTCCAGTTTACCTGCTCTGCTCTTTCCTAGAGCCTAAAGACAGCTGTAAGGTGTTCAGAAGAAGCTGATCACTCTCACTCAATGGCCAGTTCTGGAAGAAACACACTCATTTATGCCTGTTGCTGTTGACACTGCTGAAGTTCACTCATTATAGGATGGAACTGCAAGACAAACACATCTACAAGAGGTATACAGTTATTCTGTGAATGGCATGTTACCCTGACACACATCACACACACACACACACACACACAGCTGGTAGTGTGAGTTTGATCAATACCTGAAACAATACCGATGGTGACGTACATCTTGTTGATGGAGCTGCTGAAGGCAGAGGTGATGGTTCCCAGGCTGATGAGGAAGCCTCCCATCATCACCACTGGTCGAAAGCCAAAGCGGTTGCTCAGCATGGTGGCCAGGGGTGCTGGGGTGGAGGTGAAAGAAATAATACCTCATGCATACAAAGAGATTGTTCACACACATTTGTTCCATAAGAAAACTCAGAACAGAAGCAGACGATTTTAATGAGAGAGGAAACACAACGTGTCTTTCCTCTGCTGTACTGGGATGGAATGAATTTCAATGCCACCTAAGGGTGGAGACTTGGTATTTAAAGGAAGGAGGCATTCTGGATATTCACATTAATGACCCTGTCTAAGCAACTGAACTATGAACTTTTACTTAATGCATGTTACAACCTTTTCTGATTATATCTGTATTTATGAGACAAATAAATATCCTACTGACTGACTATGCAAAGCACTTTGACACTACATGTCATCATTCACCCAACCCTAGGTGGCGCTCGCGGCCCAATCGGGGGCCGCGAGCGCCACCTAGAGGGCCACCTAGAGGGCCGCCAAAAACGTTTCGTTTTTCACCTGTGTGCCACGAGGGCCACGGGACTGCATGGGTTATGAATTGAAGACACCAGAGATATTACTATTATCCACGAGACGCTCAGTTACAAAATAGCTTCTCACCACTGGCGGTAATGCGGCAGTCAGTCGTTTAACAAGCTCCAATAAGCAGAAGAAGACACTCAGCCAGCCACTAGCCTGTAGCGAAAGTTATAGAGAAGTATTTGAAACAAAAAAATATGCTATCCTATAATGCTAGCCTCGCTAGCTAACGCAGCACTGAAGGCTTCCAAGTTAAAGCGGCATCTAAAGACCAAACATCCAACACTCGTGGGAAAGCCGGCGGGGTTTTTCAAGAGAAAAGACAATAGGCTCCAGATGCAGAAAAGGTCTGTCCTGTCACTGACTGGCAACTCCACATGTGCTCTAAAAGCCAGCTGTCACAGATATTCTTCAACTTCTAGTTCTTCAAAAATGAAGACTGCTGAAGCATATCATTCACAGATTATACAGCTATTTTTTAATTTGCACTTTATTTAAATGTTATTTAAATTTTATTTAATTTGAAATGTATAATTTTTAATGTACATTGTGTGCACAATTATTAGGCAAGGGAGTATTTTGACCATATCATAATGTGTATGCATTATATTCAACTCTCAGCTGTATATCACAGCATAGCGTGATCACAGAACCATCAAACCTTTTTTGTTGCAAATAGTCAACAGTTAGTCACACACAAAAAAGACGCAAATTAACTAAACTAAGATTTGAGAAGAATCAGACGTGAAGCTACCAGACCCCCATTACCCGCCAGTGTGGTCATATTCCAGAACTGCAGCCTACTTGGAGAGCACAGAAGTACGAGGTGCTCAGAGACATGAAACCCAACCTTCTGCAAACTAATAGTTGCCCAATAATTGTGCACACATAGATATTCTCATAAGAAAGTAAAAACCTCACTTTTACTGTCTGAAATTTTCAGGCACTGTAGTTGTTCAATAATACAATTAATCGTCAAAAATACAACTTGCTTAATAATTGAGCACAGTATAATTATTGTATCACCACATATTATTTATCAAATTTAATTTTTTTTCAGTTTTTCCTGAGTTCCCCTTGTTTTTGTAGTAAAATCAAATTATTAATTATTTGTGTTAATACGCCTGACTTGAGCCTTTAAATGAGTTATTGTATTAGCTTGATTTGTTCTATGATTTGTTGTCTGTGCAGGTTTACATACACATGATCAATAAATGTCTTTATGATGATCACATTGTATCATGTCATTCATTTGACAAGGTTTTTGCTTGTTAAACTGTAGGCATATTTTATTTAGTTATTGAATGTAAATCAAACCAAGAGTGAGATCAATTAGTTAATACACCAATATAGTGTTAATATTTGAATGGGCCCCGAGGTCAAATTGGTTAAGAACCCCTGATCTAAGATACATACTCCAAGGCACAGCAGTCGGGAGCAATTTATGGTTAAACATCACATCTTCAACTGGGGAGACAGACCTTTTGAGACTGACTTACTTCCAGTTTTAGGTTCTGTTGGACTTACATGTACTGTACATGTACATTTACAATACATGTACTGTATGTAGCGCTAAATCAATGAGTTTATTCATTGCTTCGTTGATCAGCAGAAAGTTCATCTGCCACTACTTTTGTAATCGATAGTTCCAACATCTCAAATTATAATGTTTTGCTTTTGTTTTAGACTGCTTGAAGCAACCATGGCTTCAAGCAGAAGCAAACGTGGTGTAGTGGCTAGCACTGTCGTGGTGTAGTGGCTAGCACTGTCGCCTCACTGGGCGGTTCTTCTGTCTGGAGTTTGCATGTTCTCGCTGTGTCAGCGTCTCCGGGTTCTCCGGCAGGTTAGGTTGATTGGACTCTAAATTGCCTGTAGATGTGAGCGTGAATGTTTGTCTGTCTGTGAGCCCTGGATAGACTGGGGACTTGTCCAGGGTGTACCCTGCCTTCGCCCAATGACAGCTGGGATTGGCTCCAGCGCCCCGTGACCCTAAACTAGGATAAGCGGTTCAGATAATGGATGGATTAAGCAAACATTAGCTGCTGTCCAACAACTTATTCTATGTGTCTCTTCGTTCCTTTTGGCCCTCTGCTGCCACAGTGTGACTTCCTCCATGTCCTGCACATGTCTGCCACGTCTGCAGCTGATACAGAATGCTGCAGCTCGAGTCCTCACTAAGACCAGGAAAGTGGATCACATCACTCCGGTTCTGAGGTCTTTGCACTGTCCAACAAATAATTTACTTTAAAATCCTGCTGCTGGTTTATAAAGCACTAAATGGCATAGGGCCTAAATGCCTTAGTGATCTGCTGCTACCTTATGAACCATCCCGACCCCTCAGGTCGTCTGGGACGGGTCTACTTTCTGTTATAAGAGTCAGAACTAAACATGGAGAAGCAGCGTTCAGCTTTTCGGCTCCACACATCTGGAACAAGGTCCCTGAAAGCTGCAGGTCTGCTGAGACCCTCAGCTTCTTTAAATCCAGACTGAAGACCTTTCTGTTTTCTGTTGCCTTTAATTAAACCAGATTCTGCATCTCACTCCTACATTTTATATCTTAAACTGCAATGCAACTTTTATTTAATTCTGTATTTTTTGCTTTTTACTGTTTTTTTACTGTTTTAATGAATGTTCTTGATTGTTTTTAAATCTTGTTTTAATTTGCATTATGTTTTGATGCTTTTAACGGTTTTATGTGAAGCACTTTAATCGCCTTGTTGTTGAAATGTGCTATACATAAACTTGCGTAAACTTGAAAAAGCCTTGAAAAAGGACGATTACAGACAAACAAGAAACACACATGAGCAGAGCCTGAGTGACTGACCAGTGAAGGTAAAGATGAAGACACAGATGGAGAAAACCCATGACACTCGGCTGTTGCTCTCCCCAAACTCTTCCATCAGGTCCGGGAGGAAGACACCCAGACTCTTGATGGTCCCATAGGTGCATACCTCCACCAGGAAGAAGGCCGCGGCCACGGCCCAGCCCCAGCCGCCTTCTGGCACCTCTGAGTAAACATTTGGACCCCAACACCGCTGGGAATGGGGGGTCCTCATGGCTGCAGCAGTCCACCTGGAGGAAGAAACAGAGATGTTGTCAGTGAGCTCATTCTGAAGTCCTACATGGTCCTACATATGCCCCATATGAACTCCAGCCCTCACTTGCAGACACAGACCTCTCTCTGTGGAAACAGCTCCCTGCTGCTGAAAAATTGTTCATTCTACACCACACAGCGGTACGAGACCTCAATCCAATGCTGCTCATCTACAGTGTGCGATTGTTGGCAATGGAGTGTCAACTCATCTTCACATGGTTTACTGACACACTGTTCCACGTCTCGCTCTGCTACACAAATTGATTTTAAACAGCATGCTCTAAAGCAGTTGTGTCGGCCGAAATAACTGAATGAAAACGTTGTTAAAGACAGTTTATTCAGATAGATGCTCACCTTGGGGCTTCACTTTACCCAGATGTGGAGAAGCCAAACACAGGAAGTTGACTACAGTAACAGCGGATGTTGAATCAGTAACAGTTTTATCGAAGCGGACAGCCCCATGGATTGATAACACAGCGCTTCTGGTGGAATCACAACAAGGGCTGCAGTCAGGGCTTTCAAATGTGTGAGATCCATAATACATTCAATAATTAATTCATAAACCTCTGGACTTTAATAGCTCACATGTGTTTCTGCTAGGGATGCAACGATACCATTTTTTACAAACCGATACGATACCGATATTTTTATTTGTGTACTTGCCGATACCGAGTACCGATACCGATACTTCTTAGATTTGGTCTCCATGAAAGTGCAATTAATTTGGAGGCAGATTTTATTTTATCCTCTGCAGATTATGTCAAGCCTATAGTACAAAATTAACAGAAGGCTATCCCAAGCTTTAAACGTCTTGTGGAAGTCCCTCTAATGTCGGACCATAAAACGCCCCGTGTCCGGGTTCATAATGTAAGCGATAATATTAGGGATCGAGCAATTATATAGGAAGCTGTGTTCCAAGTTATGTTTCCGGTGCTTTTATTGTGGAGGGAGAAACGGAAAGGAAAAGAGGAGTGGAATTGTGGGATATACGTGTGTGAAGGAGATAAAAAAGTGGTTCAAGTTACCCTGCAGCGTGTTTTCATTTTATTAGAATTACAAATATAGACACACAACAGACACTCGGCTACAATAATATCATCCGTAGCCGCACAACAGCGTCTGAATGAGGCCGCTGCCAGCGCTACTTCAGGTGGATCAGCAGCCGTTTGATTCAAACCGGCAGGACGGCGGTGATGACGCGCAGAGCTTCTCAATTATAGATGTATTAAATATGGAAAATTTCAACTCTCGCGTCTAACGTGCCGCCGGCGTAAATTTGCGTCTGTCGCAACCACACGCGTCTGTGCATAGACTTTACATGTAATCTGGTCGCGCGAAACATTTGCGTCGCGTTGGGACGGACTGATTACAAGTAACTCCGGGGCTGTCAGCCACTAACAAGAGCACTAATATGAGCACTAATATGTCATACACACGTATGCAACACCGGTTAATAAGCACAATATCGATAAAGTCTTGTATTGTACTCGCGTCTCACTTTTCTCCTGTCTATTGAAAGAAGTGAGCGCTGCGTAGCGAGGATCCAAGATGGCGGCTCCAGATTCAGCTGTTGAGACAAACTGGCCATCTGATTGGACGGCAAAACAACTTGGATAGCGTGATTGGCTGCTCAGAAGTTGAGACTGTTGAGACAGTTGAGACAGAGAAGAGTGTCTCCGGCTCCGCCACGGGGTTGCTTCTCCATAAAGCGCGACCAGTTTGTTGTAGTGAAATACTGTTGAGTGAGTATCGGTTCTTGGTATCGGCCATTGAAATTGAGATGCACCGATACCGGTATCGGTATCGGTGCATCCCTAGTTTCTGCTCATGTTCAAAACATCCTTCAAATCTGTGTTCTCTGAGAAGTCAAAACTAAAGTTGTAATAGAGTCATAATTCAATGAGAATGAAGTGATAATATAGGGAGATAGTCCCAAATAGAGTACTGGTGTGTACAAGCAAGGGGACATAATAATAATATAATATAATAATCGCGAGGATCCTGTCCGGGAGGTCTTCAACTCCCACCTCTGGAAGGACTTCTCACACATCCTGAGGGAGTATGGGACATGGAATCTGAGTGGATCATGTTCAAAGCTGCTATTGTGGACGCGGCCGCTAGGAGCTGTGGTCAGAAGGTCATCGGTGCCTGTCGTGGCGGCAACCCGAGAACCCGGTGGTGGACACCGGGGGTGAGGGAAGCCGTCAAGCTGAAGAAGGAGGCCTTTCGGGCTTGGTTGGCCCAGGGGTCTCCTGAAGCAGCTGACAGGTACCGGCAGGCCAGAAGGACTGCAGCTGCGGTGGTCGCGGATGCTAAAACCCGGGCATCGGAGGAGTTCGGGGAGGCCATGGAGAAGGACTTTCGGTTGGCCTCAAGGAGGTTCTGGCAAACCATCCGACGACGAAGAAGGGAAAGCAGGGCCTATCCCAGGATGTTATCAGCGGGGGAGGGGAGCTGCTGACCCAGACGGAGGATATCGTCGGGCGGTGGGAAGAGCACTTTTAAGGACTCCTAAACCCGGTCAATATGTCCCCTGAACAGGGGGCAGCTCCTGAAGACTTAGGGGTGGTTGCACCCATATCCCTGGCAGAGGCCACTAAGGTAGTCAAAAAGCTCCTTGGTGGCAAGGCGCCGGGGGTGGATGAGATCCGCCCTGAGATGCTGAAGGCGCTGGACGTTGTTGGACTGTCTTGGCTGACACGCCTCTTCAATGTCGCATGGGGGTCGGGAACAGTGCCCATGGACTGGCAGACCGGGGTGGTGGTTCCCATCTTCAAGAAGGGGGACCGGAGAGTGTGCTCGAACTATCGGGGTATAACACGCCAGAGTGCTGGAAGGGGTTTGTCGAACCTCAGATTCAAGAAGAACAGTGCGGGTTTCGTCCTGGTCGTGGAACAGTGGACCAGCTCTTTACCCTGGGAGTTTGCCCAACCAGTCTACATGTGCTTTGTGGACCTGGAGAAGACTTTCGACCGGGTCCCTCTGGGCTTTTTGTGGGGGGTGCTGCAGGAGTATGGTGTGCCGGACCCGTTGCAACGGGCCATCCGGACTCTGTACGCCTGCAGTAGGAGCTGTGTTTGTATTCTCGGTAGTAAGTCAGACACGTTCCCAGTGGGTGTTGGCCTCCGCCAGGGCTGCCCTTTATCACCGGTCCTGTTTGTGACTTTCATGGACAGGATATCTAGGCACAGCCGGGGGGCGGAGAATGTCAGGTTCGGGATCTCGGGATAGCCTCTTTGCTGTTTGCAGATGATGTGGTCCTGTTTGCTTCCTCGGACCATGGCCTCTAGCATTCACTGGGGCGTTTTGCAGCCGAGTGTGAAGGAGTTCAAGTATCTCGGGGTCTTGTTCACAAGTGAGGGTAAAATGGAGCGGGAGATCGACAGGTGTATCGGTGCGGCTGCAGCAGTAAAACAAGCGTTGCACCGGGCCGTCTTGGTGAAGAAGGAGCTGAGCCGGAAGGCAAAGCTCCCAATTTACTAGACGGTCTACGTCCCAACCCTCACCTATGGTCACGGACTTTAGGTCGTGACCGAAAGAACAAGGTCTCGGATATAAGCGGCCGAAATGAGTTTCCTCCGTAGAGTGGCCGGGCTCAACCTTAGGGATAGGGTAAGGAGCTCGGACATCAGGAGGGAGCTTGGAGTTGAGCCGCTACTCCTTTGTGTCAAAAGGAGTCAGCTGAGGTGGTTCGGGCATCTAATTAGGATGCCTCCAGGACGCCTCCCTTTAGAGGTTTTCCAGCTACCAACTGGTAGGAGGCCCCGGGGAAGACCCAGGACACGCTGGAGGGATTATATCTCCCAACTGGCCTGGGAATGCCCCAGAATGAGCTGGTAGATGTTGCGGGTGAGAGAGAAGCCTGGCTCAGCCTGCTTGACCTGCTGCCACCGCGACCCGACCCCGGATAAGCGGATGAAAATGGATGGATATAATAATCGCAGATTTCCATTCTGGAAATCTGCGATTATTATATCCGATTATTATATCCATCCATTTTTTTATCCATTATATCCATTCCATTTCTGCTCGCGCGCAGTGCTGTTTTGCTCGCGCGCAGCGGGCTTCTGCTCGCGCAGTGCTGTTTTGCTCGCGCAGTGGATTTCTGCTCGCTCGAGTGTACATGACTTTTGACAATTTGGGGGCGGAAACCAAGGAGGGCACTGACCCTCTTATGATTGGTCACTTTCACACAGGGACATCCTTGATTGACAGCTCTCATTACAGGAAGCACGGAGTCAAAGTATCTGACGGAGTTCAGTCATTCAGTTAACACTGCACAGTGGACGGAATGGCGACGACACCTGAAGATGTAGGCGTAAGTGATATTGATGATATGGTGGGGGCTGTGTGTTTGACAGTGTTATAGCAATTTAATCTGAAATTTGTTTGGAACATGTAAGTAGCTGACATAAGCTAATCAACCTTAACTAGCAAGTTTTAGGCTAGCGAGCTAGCAAACTCATCAGGGGCTAACGTTAAGTTTTTATTTCTATTTTATTTCTTTATTTTTTCACCTTGTTAAGATCAGATATATACGGAAGAGGATTATGGCCAAGCAATAATAAAAAAATAAAACCATCTCGAGATTAAAGTCATTAAATATTGAGATTAAAGTCATTATAATACGAGATTAAACTCATTAAATTTCCCCCAGATATTGTACAGTGTTAATTTCATGTTGTTTTCCACTTCAACAGGACATAGTCAGACGTGAGATTACTTCCAGGCTGATCATTAAATTAGAGTCAGCGCTTTCAAGAATGCCTCTTGACTTGGACTTCTTACAATTTGCATGTCGGCAGGAGCTGTACCTCTGGGAAGCACTGTCAAGGCAATTAAATGTCCCCCCAGATATTGTACAGGCCTTAAGAGATTTCCTCCATCTGGTCATGGACCACATTGAAAATGCTGAAGTTACCAGCAGTACTGTTGAAACTGTAGCTGGAGAGATGGGGCGTCCCAGGTACAATTTAGAGAAGGAGAGACTTGTTGAGCTTTTGGAGATAAATCTGTCTGTGGACTGCATCGCAAAGTTACTGTGCGTTTCAGCCAGTACAGTCAACAGACGGATGAGGGAGTTTGGTCTCTCTGCCAGACAGAACTACAGCAATGCTACTGACCAGGAGCTTGATAATGCAGTCCAACGCATCAAAAATGAAATGCCCACAGCAGGCTATAGGATGGTCAAAGGGAGGCTAAAGTCCATGGGAATCCACGTCCAGTGGAGGGGAGTTACTGCATCAATGCATCGAGTGGACTCGCTTGGGATTCTTTCTAGACTGACTGGACTGGGCTGCATTGTGCGAAGAACTTACTCTGTCAGGGGGCCCCTTTCACTGTGGCATGTCGACACTAACCACAAATTTATCAGGTCAGTACTGTACAGTACAGATTATTCATTATTTATTTATTTTGTTAAATATAATGATGCAGACACTGATAGATCTCAAAGCATAAGTATGTTGCCATGACATTTCTACAATAAAAATCCAGGTTGAAACTGGTAATGTAGGTCTTTATTTTGTTCCCATCAGGTACAACATTGTACTTTTTGGTGCAGTGGACGGCTACTCCAGGAAGGTAAGATTTCATTTCATTGGGTCTTTTCATGTGTTGGCCTGACAAATAGTAAATGTACATTTATGAAAATGTCTCATAACACAGGTGATGTGCTTGAATGCTGCAACAAACAATCGTGCATCAACCGCATTCACTGCCTTCAAAAAAGCTACTGAGAGGCATGGAATACCCTCAAGGTAAGTTTTTACAGGCTTCAAGGTACAGACACAAACATGATGGATGTTATATTTTAAGAAAGAATTTACTGTAAACTCAGGGTTCTCAAGGATTATAATTTTAAATGTTTCCTCACTACACTCTACTTCCTTATACTCTCCCAGTCATAGCCTTACCCCTCCACGCTGAACACGTTTATTCTGACACAATGTAGCACTTTATTTCTGTGTATTGTACATCACTGACAGATTTTAACACACTGGTCATCTGTGTGTGCACTTCAGGGTGAGAGGTGATCAGGGAGTGGAGAATGTCGAAATAGCCCGATATATGTTCACTGTCCGTGGAACTGATCGAGGAAGCTTCATGTCAGGAAAAAGCGTCCATAATCAAAGGTTTTTCGTTTTTGTATTTTGGATGCTTTTACCAAGCTAATAAAGAGGTCTTTTGTGTGTAAAATCATAACATACTAACATTTTATCATGTCCTTGATTGTTAGAATAATAATTTCTAAATCCGTAGGATTGAACGTTTGCACCGCACTGTGCAATTGTGGTTCCTGGGATGTGTCCTGCCTGGATACCCTGGCTGAGCTTGACTGGGCATTGCACTGTCCCTGAACTGCATTGTTCATTCAACATAATTAATTCACTGACATCATGTAACTTCTGTCGTGTTATAGGCTAAATGAATAGGTGAGCTGTATGATGATGACAGCAACACTACACTTCCATGACGAATGCAATAAGTTGTTCCACAAACATTATTTATGTATTGTTATATGTATACAGGGAAATCAACATAATGTAATCAAACCACACATGTTGTCTAGAGATGGCAATGCAACCTAGTAAAGATAGTTACTCATGATACATACTGTTTGGTGTTGGATTATTCAATGTAGCTCTCAGCCTGGCCACCAAATTGAGGGCCATATTGCGCAAATCGTCCTAGAGGAATGGGGAGAAATAAAGAAATGTAACTGAAACAAACACCACCACAAATGAACTACTTTAACGTAATAAACATTTTAGAAAATAGTTCACCTCCTCTTTTGCGTTCGCCATTTTCATCTATAAACGGCAAGATGAGCAGCTGGATCAACACAAAAATACAATAAGGGACAATGTGAACGTGGCTAAGTTACCCAACATTCAAAACAGTATTTTACTGCATTGGATGTTAGCCTGCAAAATCAAATGCATTAAATCAGCGTCAATAAGAATAGCACTTTTACATGTGAAAACAATTATGTTATGATTCAGTTAGCCATAACGTTAGTTGTCTAAGATGCAGTTTTTAAAGATTAAAAGTTTTAAAATGAGTGTCGGTCGATCATCACAAGTGTTGGCTAAGGCGTTAGCTACAGAACAAATAGCCTAGCTTTACGTTACTTGTTGCTCAAAAATATGTAACGGTAATGTTAACTTACTTAACAAAACGTAGGCTTCATCGTTCGCAAATATATACATCGATGGTAATTGATTTTACTATGATCTGCGCAGCATTTTAAACGTGCAGACAGAGACATTTTATGTACATTAGAAAACTCATTCAAACTCAACTCACCCACTCTTCTTCGGTGGTAACTTAACCTGATCTTAACCCAACTCCGTGCTTCCTGTAATGAGAGCTGTCAATCAAGGATGTCCCTGTGTGAAAGTGACCAATCATAAGAGGGTCAGTGCCCTCCTTGGTTTCCGCCCCCAAATTGTCAAAAGTCATGTACACTCGAGCGAGCAGAAATCCACTGCGCGAGCTAAACAGCACTGCGCGAGCAAAACAGCACTGCGCGAGCAGAAGCCCGCTGCGCGCGAGCAAAACAGCACTGCGCGCGAGCAAAACAGCACTGCGCGAGCAGAAGCCCGCTGCGCGCGAGCAGCCTACACCTCTCGGTTGTTGAATTTGTGCGCGAGTACTTTTGACATGAATATAACGCCATACCCAACATGTTAAAAGACCTCAGGACACACTCATTTAACGAGAGGGCTGTCATCACAAAGGCTTTTGTTCGTCCAGACTTCCGCCTGTCGGCGCCGCGCGGTGAGCAGCTGAGGCGCAGTCCCACTGCGCGTTACTTACCGGCTGTGAGCGGAGCCTTCTGCTGTGTCCGGTCTCGTCGTTATTCCATGGTGTCTTTAAAGCAATTCGCTGACGGGTCGTGACTATTCAACAGCAAACGCAAATCCCTCTCGGCTACATGAACGCGCAGGGCGCTCCTCGTGAGACTCCCTCTTTCTCTCTCTCGCTCTCTCTCTCTCACACACACAAACGCACACACAAGCACACTTCAGTGCTCGGTGAAGGAAAAAATACACCACCAAAATATAAACTGTGTTAACCACACATTTAAATATTCCTATCAGCAGGCACGTGCACAGATAGACCCCTAGTGGAGCACCTGCCCTTTTGCCCTGAAGGAGAAAAGTGCCCCTTCTACTGGAGCCCAATTTTTTCTTCATTCATCAGTATTTAAGAATACAAATTACTCTCTCTGTCATCAATTCCCCCCAAATGTGTTTTGATATCTGACGGGGCATTTATTTGAGTTCTTGTGAGAATTTCGCCCCGACATGCTCCGCGGCGCTCACAAGCCAGGCCAAACGGGTGCAGCCTACTTCTTCTCTGACCCGCAGCATCAGACAAACAGGTAATGACGGTGTTTGTGCAATCCCCCGACGTTGTTTGGTGATAAATTAACCACAACATTAGCGCCGCTGAAAACATTACGTCACAACTGGTCCGACGTTTCCTAAAAACATAAACAAACAAAAAACTCACGAAATCCGTGATTTCAAAGCCTTGTCCAGCTGTTTACATTACATTACATTTCATTTAGCTGACGCTTTTATCCAAAGCGACTTACATGATATACAGTATACAGTAGACCAGGGGTATTCAACTAAAATTCCGCGAGGTCCAGTTCGAGAGAATTTCCTCATGCAAAGGTCCGGAACATCCCAATAATGTCAAATTTGTGCTATGATTTTGTGCCATATGTATTGAAGTAGCCAACAGTTGTATTAACGTCTATATGTAGTCAACAACTGACTGTAAAATAAATAAAGTTCAATTAATTAACATCTAAACAATATTTAATATTACAGATTTCCTTGAATAATTATAAATAATACATACTCTAATAATACATAAATTATCATATCTTATTTCAAGGCAAATAAAGGCTGGATTTAAAACAGAAAGCTTTTGAAAAACATGACTATATAAATTAAATTAAATAAATCATGTTAGAAAGATTAATTTAACTGAATTGTCTTGCAGCTTCAAATTCAGTTTATTCGGGCATCTAGTGATGTCAATCCAAAGAGCCAATATATTATATCCTTGTTTTCAAAAAAGATAAATGTGTTTGCATGGACTTCATCTGTGGTTATTAACCCACTTGTTTCAGCTCATTTCTCCTCTCTGTTAACATTATTGTTGGTCAGTTAATTCATGTGTTAGGATTCTGATCATATTAATTCATGTGTCAGGGTTCTGATTATATTGGCCTCTTAGGTTTATTTTTCTGGGCCTTAATCTCTGATGTGAGTCGGTCCGTTTGCTCTAAAGATCTGGTTGTGGGAATAATACACATTTAAGTCTGTCCATTCCTGGTTCAAGGCTCTGGTTAAGATGTCCACATTTCTCTTTTGGAGCGCCAAGTGAAATAACTTCTCTGACTCACGTACTTTTCAAACTATCAGGTCTCTCCCGTCGCTCCCGTGTGTGCGAATGTCTTACTCGAGTCGAGGGCGGGGCTTAACGCAATACACACATGTGATTGGTCGAGTAGGATCAAGTGACAGGATTTTCAAGGCGTGTGATTGGTCGGAGTGTTTCCTGGACCGCTGAACGAGAGCCGTAAAGGCAGGAAAAGCTGCGCCGGTGAAATAGAAGCGATCCATCAACAGTTAATAATTTGGTAATAATAATTGGTTTTCGGTCCAGGGTCCAGAGACAACGGCGTTTGGGTCCGGACCCGGACCGCGGTCCGCCAGTTAGTGACCCATGCAGTAGACACAGCAACGGTGAGCAATTAGGGTTAAGTGTCTTGCTCAAGGACACAACGACATGGACTGGCTGAGCCGGGGTCCGACCCTCTGATTGAAAGACTGACTTGCTAGCCACTGAGCCACGTTAGTCATGTTTAATGAAGAGAGAGAGAAAGAGATATACAGGCAGGCATCTTCTTTGTGTTGTTGTATAAATGCCGTTTAGACAATTTCGAAAGTATCAGTATGTAGTATGTAGCCAATCATCTTTATTCATAAGGAAAATGTAAGCTAGCTGTCTAATCTAGCTAGCTGTCTAGTCAGAAAACAGTAAAACGTGTGTGTACTGTGTTGTCAGCTTTATAGAGATTATGTAAGTCACTCTTGATTATTATGCACAACATTAATTTATCTCATTTACAAAATTTGCAGCATAATGCCAAGAAAAGACAGACTCCAAAAGCAGAAGGACAGGGAACTGCAGCAAGCAGCTCAGGGTAGCAGCTCTCTTTTATCATGGATCAGGCCATCAACTAGTAAAACAAATGAGGGAGAATCAGTAACCCTACCTGGTCCAGAGGAGCCCATCACAGATGAGGAAGGACAGACAGAGTGTAGGACTGAGTAATGTTCAGGGGCAGCAACAGAAACAGTGTTGCCTGAGGAGATGAGTCAAGAAGAGGGTGAAGTGACAGCAGCTCCCTTTACATCACAGCAAGGGCATGTGGAGGAAAGAGCTGTTGATGAAAGTGAGGATGCTTATCCTCAAAGAACCTGCAAGAAATCCTTGCCATTGTGGAGGAGAACACTGGCCAGCTCATCTTTCCCACATTTGTGGAGATGGTAAGGATCTATGCAACACTGCCAGTGACAACAGCTTCAGTGGAAAGATCCTTTAAAAAAATGAAGATAATCAAGAACAGGCTCAGGAGTCTCTCTGGGGAAGAAAGACTCTCCGACCTTCTCCTGCTTGCCATTGAGCAAGACATCGAAATAAATCACAGTGAAGTCATACAAATCTTCCAAGAGATGGCACCAAGGAGGATGCTCCTGTGAAGATCCTTTAATTTATTCAGAGCAGAGTTTTTATTTTTTGATTGCATTTGGCTCAATATGGCCTTGTTTTGTCTGTTTTTGCCTGTTATGCATTTATTTATTCAATTTGATAATTTGAGTAAGTTTGTTAACAACAATAAATATATAAGTTGAAAATATCCTACTGTGTTTTGTATTTATTTATTTATTATTATTATTTTTAATTTCATAAATAATTTTGGCGATGGGTGCCCTTTTTTTTGT
Organism: Cottus gobio; assembly: GCA_023566465.1. Lineage (NCBI taxonomy): Eukaryota > Metazoa > Chordata > Actinopteri > Perciformes > Cottidae > Cottus > Cottus gobio. The sequence goes on from CM042232.1 coordinate 20,436,434, forward strand.
TTTTTGCACCTGCCCCCCAAAATGTCTGTGCACGTGCCTGCCTAGCGGCATATTTGTGATTTACAGAAGAGTTTCACGAGTGTGTGTTTATGTGTGTGTGTGTGTGTGTGTGTGTGTGTGTGTGTGTGTGTGTGTGTGTGTGTGTGTGTGTGTGTGTGTGTGTGTGTGTGTGTGTTGGACTTGCTGAAGGACTGAAGAGCATGCATTGCTGCATAAAGAGAAGAAACAAACAGAGACAAACATGAGAGGATTTGCAGCTCAGCTCCTCCACATTACCACAATAAGTTGGACATTTTCAGTTGGCTTAAGAATCCAAACTAGTTGGGCTACCTTTTGCCCAACTGACACAGATGTCTTCAAGCTGATGTCACCATCGTGAATTAAAGGGGAAATGTGAACACACAATGAGACAACATCACACATCCAGTTGAGCAGAAATGGCCTTAGTCCCAAACAGCCATTTTTTGGGTACAGAGTGCAGAGGAGACACATGGCGACCCTCTTAATATCTGAACACTATAACCTATACTATACTATGTGATAGCCTAAATGTTCTTACATACATGGAAGATGACCAAACAAAAAAAAAACTCTTTTTATTTAAATAGATTTCTTACTTTGCACATATAAAAGACTGCCAGTATTCAGTTTTATATAATTTATAAATGACTCACCTATCTCTCCACTGTGACTGAGCTGATGACTTATGTTGAGTGTTCGGCACCTGAATACTTTTATGTTTGTGACGGAGGTGTCTAAGGAGTGATCCGACAAGTTCCAGCCTTAAAATCTGATTGGAACCCCAGATGCAATCTCAAAATAAATATTTAAATAATAGGTTAAGTGTGTGTTAGAGGTCGTCCTGCTTCTCCATCGATACTGGAGAATGGAGTTTCTAGAAGAATACCTTTTCCAGATGGGCATTTAATTTGCCCATATAATGTATTATATAATGTATAATTTAAAAACTCCCCAAAAAAAACTTTAACGAGGAGAAAAAGGGAAGAAACCTCCAGGAGAGCAACAGAGGAGGATCCCTCTATCAGGATGGACAGAAGCAATAGATGTCATGTGAACAGAATGAACATTGTAACAGAGTTACAGCACATTCAATGAATATTACAGAAATTATTAATTTAATGAGTAGTAGGCATGTTGAAAAAGTTACAACTACCAGAATTAACAGCAGCAGTGGATGTAATAACATAATAATGATAATAAAAGCAGTAATGGTATTGGCAATACTAATTTGCAATGCAGGTCAATGGCAGGAGGCAGGAGCCAGGACAAGGGTCCAGATTTAACCAAGATCCATGGAAACCTGTGAGGCGAGAAATCACAAAGACTCCGGGGAAGAAGTAGTTAGTAATGTGCATTGAAGAGACAGGAATTCATCCAGAAGGAGAGAGAAGAGGAGAGAGGAGCTCAATGTATCCTAAGATGTCCCCCAGCAGTCTAGGCCTATGGCAGCATATCTGGCTGGACCAGGGCCGACCTGAGCCAGCCCTAACTATAAGCACTATCAAAGAGGAAAGTCTACCTTAAATGTGGTAAATGTGTCTGCCCCCCGGACTGAAAGTAGAAGCTGGTTCCACAGAAGAGGAGCTTGATAACTGAAGGCTCTGGCTCCCATCCATTATCCAAACCGCTTATTCTGTTTTTAGGGTCGCGGGCAGCTGGCGCTGATCCCAGCTGTTATAGCGCAAAGGCAGGGTACACCCTGGACAAGTCGCCTGTCTTTTGCAAGGCAAATATATAGACAGACAACCATTTACACTAGCAGCCTAAAAATAAGGAATCTCAGTCTAAAAGTAACAAATGCGTAAAGCAATTTTTCTGCATCGCTTTGAGACAAGATGTGCCTGATTTTTTTAAATGTTACATAGGTAAAAAAAAGGCAGTCCTTGAGATTTGTTTTAAGGATTTGTTTTATGTGTACAGATTGTGAAGCCCTCAGAGGCAAATTTGTATTTGTGATTTTGGGCTATACAAAATAAACTGAATTGAATTGAAAAATTGTAAGTCCTGATTAAAGATAACTCAGATATTCTTTATGGTGCTGTCAGGGCAATGCCATCCCTAATCTGGTTTAGAAGGACATTGTGTCACAATCAAGTTATAATGACTTTGTTTTACTTTATATTTTGCATTCTGCATTCAATAATGTTGGGTTCAATCAAACTGTGTGACATGAGAGAAGAGGTTGTTGTCCTAGCCTCTGTGCCCAGTCCTTGATGGAGACGTTGAGGTGGTTGGGAACATGAATCATGGGTCTGTCTCTGTGTGGAGGCTTAGTTGGGCCCAACAAGCACATTTTGCTCAACAGCCCTGACACTTAGATAAATAAATATAAGTCTTGGCTCTAGCATCCTGGTTTGAATGGGTCAAAATAAAGGCAGCAATAAACACAACATTTGCAAAAGAAATAGTACGCATACAAATAGCCTACTTGTAGATCTATTTGGCTTTTGTTTGAGTAGCTTTATGAAAATACTGTAAATTAATCTTAGAGTGGACAAGACTGAGATAGTACAGCTGTTATGTGTCGGTCTGCGAAGCCAAAAGACCGACAACCCAGGCCTGTAGGATCAGGACAGATAGAGTGTCTGAGTGATGAGCCAGATTGGCTGCAGCTGTGTGCCAATCAGGGATGAGGCCATGGGAGGTGTCTGGAGGCGGGATCAAAAACACAAATGCCGAACACCTGGGCCCCGTTCCTCATACCTGGCTTACTGAGTTAGCAGGATAATTTTCAGGATAAGATTACATAACTCTGGCTTTTCGGTTCCACAAAGCAAGTTTGGCAAAATCACCATAGCAACACATCCATAAACTTGATCCTGCTCCAGCGCAAGCTTACTTTAGTAAGCTGGATACTCCCCCGGAAACAAATGGCTTCCTCAGAGATCCCATTGATGAAGGAGTGATATTAGTTAGATTAGCGTTTTATATGAGATAGTTCTACGAGATCGTCAAGATCCGTTATCACCAGATTGGTCCTCACACTGAGGCAGGCGGTTCATGAGAGCATCAGAACAGTTTGTGCTTCTAACCAACTGTACAACCGTCTGACCATGGCAACTGTAAAGGGGATGTTTGATTATTGTAAACGCAACAATAGAAACCCAGTGTGCTGTTCTGTTATACACAGCCTAGAATGGTGAGCATATTGAATGTGTTGACAGCTAAACACACTTGTGCAACAACACTACCTGTGAAAGGTGGCTGTAAATGTTGTGAATGTGTATGTGACTGACCTCAGCTATATAACCATAAACATCCATGGACACAAACATCTGATCTTTGAAAAACAGCACTTAAAACTTGTGATTGCAGAATTAATGTGATGCTATTTAAGTATGTTTTTGTTTTGTTTCTTACTGTTATATCTTACTGATATATATTTCAATCTTGTGTACATTGTTAGTGCTTCTATTGTTTATTTTTACCATGTAAAGTGCCTTAAGTACCCTTTAAAGCGCTATGCAAATAAAATGTATTATTATTATTACTCCTTTATCACTTGAAATATGAAATGCATCACGTAAAAACAAAACAAGACGAATTATTTGCTTTGCATAGGTTCTTTTTCTTATTCCACTCTTTATTTCTTGGTTTCTTTCACTTGTTTTGGTCTTGTGCAATTAGCAAAATACTTTGCTCTTTTACAAATGATAATAGGCACAAACAAACATACAGTACAAACACCTTCTGAAGTGTATCCAGGAGGCATACATAAAAACATCTAGTACATGTAATTACAATACAGAATAAGGTGATAAATTAAATGATTTATCATGGACATGAACTCAAATATTATTAATGAAAAATAAATGTTCCTAATGCAACAAACTCAAATATTTGTCAAGTAAAAATGCTATGAAGATTGTGGTTATATTTCTGCTCCAGCATGCACCCTAACCCCCTGATGTTTGTAAGTTGCGAACAGCATCTACGAGTCGACAATAAGCTGGAGGGAAGTTTAGAGGTACTATTGCTGCTTTACACAATCATTCTGTAACATGAGGACCAGATCCCACATGATATCTACTTCTTGGTCAGTGTCTTGTCAACTTGAATGTTACCATTATGAAGTTCTCTTTGACGGAAAGAATGACTTGGCACCCTGAAAGACTTTTTTTTGCTGATCATCCCACAGCGCCTGTCTGTCTGTCCATCTGTCCTTCTACCCCTCACGAGCGCCTGGCCTGGCCACCTCCAGTCCCGTCTCGACACCAATTAATCTACCAAAAACACAGGAACACACCCGTTAAGTTTGTCTACAAGATTTGTCAAATGCAGCTCATGCCCCAATTTCCGGGTGAAAGGGAAATTCCAGTACAACACATACAAAACAATCCAAAGCATTCAGGACATTTTTTGTTATATGCGTTTACTCTGCTGTCATAAAATCATCCCAAATATATGAACAGATGACTTATACATCTTTTGTTATTACTGCAGAGGAATAGGAAGCTAGTTTGGTTAGCAGGTGTTTGGTTTACCTCAGTTGGACTCAGAGACAAGTGGTTAACATATTGATGTACAATTTGGTGAATTAAAGTTAGTAATATTACTACTTCCACTAATAATAATAATAATAATAATAATAATAATAATAAAAGTACACTTGGAATACTTTACTTTTCCCGGTAATTAATTTTTGCCAGATTCAAGGAGCTGGCAAGCATAAAGTTCTTATGGCTTTATTGAGATAGATCCAGTCTGCTCTTCCAATATTTGCCACCTGGTGCATTAAAAGGAGCAGAGTAACTGTATCATGAAGAATGATACAAAAGTAGTTTTCTGTTTCAGAGTTTTCTGTTGTTTCACAGGCTGCATCAATGAGGATTCTAAAACTTGTTAAGCTGTTGAAGCTTTAATTATTTTCATTGTTTCTGAAAATTCCACAACCTACTTTGTAATGTCCAGTGGTGCACAAGTATAGACCACATGTTAAGCTTTGTACTTTAATTCCTATTTGCTTGCATGCTTTATGTAAAGAGTTCTGCTTTATTCATCCATGATTCCTCAATGAAAATCTGACATTTTAGAAATTTCTTAAGTGTTTCCTGCTTTAATAACGATTTTAATTGTCTTGCACTTCAGAGATGATAATTGTGTGTAGGAGTGTGTAGGATCTACTCTATTGTAAACAACTAAATACTAAGAAGACATTTACAACTTGGAAGTCTCTCTTGAGTCAGTTTGGTTTGTCCATTCTGGGCTACTGTAGCAACATGGTGGTGCAACATGGACTGTGAAGGGGACCTGCTCCCTATGTATATATGAGGGACTCATTCTAGTGAAACCACAATGATTCAGGTGTAGTTTCAGGTTCCATTTATTTGATATAAATGGAATATATATTTATAGCTCCACCTAAATGCTACACAGTTGTCCTTTAAGTGATACATTATATAATTGTTATATATTAAAAAAGCACAACATGCTTCTCTCAACCTGCAAGTTTCACTTTGTGCACAAGAAAAAGGGCAGTTGTAACTGCCAACTCCAGAAAGTATTTTTTTAAGGAACAAATATGCAGAGTTACAGCACATAGAATGTGTTTCTTCCCTTTTTTTTCCTGTAAAAGGGTTTTCACTATTTTTGGGGGGGAGTTTTTCCTGATTCGATGTGAGGTCCCGGGACAGGGATGTTGTATGTGTACAGATTGTGAAGCCCTCAGAGGCAAATTTGTATTTGTGATTTTGGGCTATACAAAATAAACTGAATTGAATTGAATTTAAATATTCAAAAACCTCTCAGTATACAACGTCTGCATCCAAAATACAGTTGAATTTACATCTGTAAAACAGTCTCAACACAAATAGAACATTCAAATCTTCATGAAGGGAGGATTCATTCAGGACTGTTGCATTGGACTACGTTAGTTTTAGCTCAGTGTACGGTAATAAACCTGCTGAGTTAACCATTTATTGATTACGTGTGGATTATGTAAAGACAATTTAGTCCTCAATTAAATCCAAAGTTTCTCACTCTGCTCTCATTTGCAGAGAATGCTGCTGTATCGTCTATAGAGGGGTGGTCATCATTTCTAAACGGTGTCAGCATCAGTTAACTTGCTATCTCTTTCCGTGTGCATCAATGCTTTGGCATAATATAAAGTACACCTGCTGAGGAGACCTAGCTATCGCTGACAGTTAGCACTTCTGGATGCTCACAGGAGGAAACTCGTTCTCGTCATCCAGACACACAGGTCCAGCAGCAAACTCGTGTTCTGGAATGACTTCGCCTTTCTTTGCACCGCCATCTTCAGAGTAGCCTTGGTAGAAACAGGACAAGGATGCAGACACATAATTAGAGCAGCCTGATCTTTACATGACACAGGTAGACGTCACATTCTCAGTATAAATGGACAATGATATGTTTACAAGTCTCTTTAAAGTAAACATTGTAAACATGAGTTGTCTGTGTTTTTGCCTTACAACTTTAACCCTTTCAATGTGTTTTCACTCATGAAAGTAAAGTGTAACATTTTGGTTGCCTGAAAATGTATTATTCAGCATTTTGTTGTACTCAGCCTCTCGTGTAATTTCAATTGTAAATTGGGAAAAACCAAGAAGGCTACTGCCAGAATGCTGAACACAAGGCTTCAAAACAGCAAGCAGCAAACCAATGGTTGACATCATGGTGACTACGTCCCCTTTTTATAGACGGTCTACGGTAAGCAACAAGCTGTTTGAAGCAAACTGAGGCCACAGATAAACAGGCAGAAGGCGGAGAATGGCCCCATCGGAAAGGCTCCAGTTTTACTAACATCAATACATGATTACATTTTATCATATAAATATTATTACTATTACCAACACACGTCTGTTATCAAACAAAAAAAACAGTCAACATCGTGAGCCGACGTGTGTGTTTAATTACTTTGAGATTTTGTTGGAAATCAACTGGATTGTTTTGTGCAACAAACAGGAAGAAGGTGGTGTTCTGCTGTACACCGTGCCAAGGAGTTCAGAGCTTCAACATACAACTGCATACAACATGCACCGCGTAAGGAACCTATAGTATAGTAGAAGGAGCGCTAACTCTCACTGCTTCTGTCTTCAAGAAATATGTTGTCCACAACAAACATTGCAGTCCTCCTTTGATCAAGCTGTCACAGTCACAGAAAGTTGACTGATAAAGCCAGACCTAAAAGGCCTCTTGTTAAACACAAGGCTAGTCCAGCAGTAACCCTTCCTGTTACACACAGATGGAGAAATGTGTGTGACTACTAACCAGTAAGGGTTGCAGTGATGGGACCAGAGGCTGGTAAGGCAGCGGTCGCAGCGTAGGATGGACAAGCCTGTGCTGGCCCTGTGACCTCTGACCCTTCTGTCTCCTTTCCTTCACCCTGGTCATTATCAACACCAAAAAGCCTGAGCGAGGAAGAGAAAGAAGGAAACAAGAACACAACTTAATCTGGTGTTTTGTCAAGACTTTTTGTCTACCTGGCCAATATAATTGCAATGCATTATGCTAACATTTCCAAGGACATTAAAATCCCTTATTCAGAGAACAACAACATACACAACCAGGCCTCCTCTCATCTGCAGCTATATGCTGAACTGACATGGGCACATTACCTCACACATAAACAAACCAGCATTTGCAGATAATTAGGCAGCTGTTTGGTTAGCCAGAAAGATCTTTATGCAGTTAGCAACATTAGGTAATCCAGCAGTCGGATTTTGGTGTTCACTTTCAGTCAGGCTGAAAACAATACAGTTGGACATGATTTATTTTTATGCGTTGTGTTTTAATGCCCGGTACAACTTTCATAAATGAAAGCGGAAATAACGCAGCTTTCAGGCATGCACCCAAATGTTCTTTCTACTCTTTATTTCTTGAATTCTCTATTTTGGATTGGAACAGATCATGTAGATATTTAGTTGTCAGAGGCCTTTTACAGCTATGAATGATGTACAGCCTGTTGACGTTGTTTGCTCTGTGAATACACTACGCGTTACAGACTACATCCTGGTCTTACATTCAGATGACTCGTTATTAAATGTGCTCAATAGCATAAACTCAGAGCATATCTTTTAAATCTGGACATGGCTGAGCCGTCAGCTAGCAATGCTAAACGCGCTAACTACAGTCTGTGGGGCAGGGAGACATTAATATCTCCCTATCTGAACAGTTCATCAGTAGGTAATGGAGAATCTAACAAGACTATTTTTTAAAGAATTAAACATCTTTAAAAAAATTGGGTACAATTGTGAAATCCATTATATATTAATAATGGATGTTGTAACAGATCTGGTTTAAGATATCTGCCGCTCTTCATTATTACTTATTTTACTGGTAGGTGAAAGGCCAGGTCTACTTTCATCCCAATAACATTCTGTTCTTCGAGCAAAAATATGTTTTGAGTTGTAAATGTATCTTGAATAATGCCATCTGTGCTGAAGCATTGAGTTATGAATTAAGCGATGGAATCAGAGTTTGGGCGTTCTCCTTCCTCCTGCTTAACATCTATCTCAGCCCTGGCTGTGAAAACAATTGTAGCCTCACCTGTGTTTGTGGGATAACGTGCACTCGCCTCCATCCAGTGGATCCACGTTGTAGATGAACAACTGACCGTCAGCTGTGGCCACCAGTAGCCGCGGAAGCTTCTGGATGCTGGAACATCAGATTGAGTATCCTTTGAAGTTGTTGTGTAACAATCATAAGCTTTCACTAATCTCCAACCCAACAGTGAAAGGAATTGATTCATTTTTCACTTTGTCACCCTAAAAATTGTTTGCAATCAACCCCAATTCTGTGTCGTTATAGCTGAATCAAAAACGAGGACAAATACAAATGGGTTACAAAGGAGTAAAAATCTCTTCTCTCAAGGTCAAAAACAAAACTGTAAAGAAACCACACATGAACACAGAAAGGCTGAATGTAATGTAAAAGGCCCATTCCACAAGCTCACAAAGCTAGGGTGCAGATGTTCCTCTGGGCTGATGTCACGAGGTGGACGGTGGCAAAGGCCCGGTCCTGGCTCATCATGCCGGATACCTGAGCAGGGAGGTAGCTGCTGGCTGCTGAGAACATTTTCCCCACGTAGGCTGTCCAGGTGGCAGCCTCGTCCCCTCCACTACATATAGAACAACAAGTTCATTCTACAAATACGTTCATACTTTGGTGAGTACAATGTGATTGATAGAACTAGTGTCCAGAGCCAAAAATAATAATAATATAAATTGTAGCTTTCCTTAAATATAGCAACCAACAGGTAATGGTGATACATGGTTATAATAAATTGTTGTGTTTACAGTGGTGAGTGTGTGTGTGTACCTTGGTCCCAGCTGCTCTAGTTTAAAGATATGCACCGTCTCTGTGTTGCTGGACGCACAGAGGAACTGGCCATCAGGGCTGAAGGATAATGAGCTGATATTGACATACCTGCAGAGAAAGAGAAACACACACACACACACACACACACACACACACACACACACACACACACACACACACACACACACACACACACACACACACACACACACACACACACACACACACACACACACACACACACACACACACACACACACACACACACACACACACACACACACACACACACACACACACAGATTGATCTTTACATCACTATGCAAAGTGGATATCAACTTTGATCACTATTAGTAAGCTATTGTCGTAAAACAAAATTAGTCTACTCAGCTTCTTGAGAATCTCAGGTCATGTGCCATTTATAAACTATAATTCAGTCATCAGTATGTACTTTGGTCTCCAGGAAATGTGCATGGCTGCAGCACTGCAAAAATGACTCCTTATGTATTTGGAATGATTTAGTTTATATATCTAGCTGTGCTCTTCTTTGGACAGGGTGGCGATCTTATAGGATGTGTTTGAACTCTGACCTCTTCATGCCCCGGCGGAACTCAAACAGACGCAGGCCCTCGGGTATGGAGAACACTCGGATGACGGTGCCCTGTAAGACACACAGCCAGAGAGCTGTCATCTTTACTACAGATTTCCAGCAGATGCTTCCTTTCTGTGAGGAACATGGTTCAGAACCTGACAGCTGTTGATCTTTAGTGTCTTATCCATTTATAACCTGATATATAACTAGAGGTGATGGGTCATGAGAGGCAAGTGAGGTGGAGTTGTAGAATTTATTATCATTCCGGATTAATGCATGCCATAAATCTGTAAAAATAGATAGTTGTGATGTTTTGAACTGTTTCCATAGTCTATCTATTAGTCTGGTTAAGTGGTAGAGCAGGGTCGTCCTTCAATCAGAGGATCGGTGGTTCGATCCCCGGCTCTGCTAGCCCATGTCGATGTATCCTTGGGCAAGACACTTAACCCCAAATTGCTCCCGTAGCTTTACCTACAGTGTATGAATGTTAATTACTCCTGATGGCACCAGTGGCACCTCCCATCAGTGTCTAAAAGGGTGAATGGGGACAAGTAGTGTAATGGCGCTTTGAGTGGCTTTGAGACAAGAAAAGCGCTATAAAGTACAGGTCCATTTACCATATTACTACAGTAGATGAAGTTTGGAGAAACAGACAGGAGCAGGGCAATGTACTGCTGTCACCGTATTTTGGTAGGATCCGGCCCGCTTTACCTTTCTGAACTGAAAGTGAAACATGCTCTATTCAAAGCCACCAAACTCTACGGGAACTTCGGTCTATTTCTTCTAACTCCATCTAGTGTAGGTGATACACTGACAATAAATAAGTACCTCAAACAACCCTAAAAACCTTAAAAAGGCCATTATATTTAAATCTTTTGAGGCTACAATGCTCTTATATCCAATAATACAGAAGGAATTTTGAAAGAAAGACAATGCAATAATGACTTTAGTATTACCAACAGATCCAAAAAAGTAGTTTGACTGAGCCATGAGCCAAAATGTGTTGGCAACCTGTCATGGCAACCTACACAAGTTCACATTTTGGCTTAAAGGTGGAAATCAATGGAGTATCAAAGTGATCATGATGACAAGGGTTCGTCCACTAGGGAATATATATGTGCTTAACACATTTCATTTCAATCTCGACAGTCAACTCTCCCTGACTGCCAACATTACCGCAACAACACGCTCCTGTAGGTACATGCTGTACAACATCAGGAGAATACATCCCTGTAACGAGATTATGTTACTTCAGTGAGTTTCCCCTTTGCACAATGATATGAGCACGGCAGGTATTCAGGTTCGTAACGTGTTTTATTATCACCGGCTCTAACGGACCGTTGTGCTGCGGTCACCCCGGTCTCTCCACAGCATCTTGCATACTCCTGCCTTTGTTGGGGACAAACACAATCAGTTACAGCTGAGGCCAATCAGGCCTCTTTCAGGCACCGTCCCCTGAGCCATCCACAACCACACCCCTCTGCAGCTGAGCCCAACCACACCCCTGACACCACAGTCCCCTTCTCACCCAGAAGGCAGCACAGGTTCTCGTCCAGGCTCTGGTCAACTGGAGAAGCCAGAAGTATCTCCAGAAGCAGCAGCTCGGCTGGCCTTTAACCTAAATTTACCCACACTACTCCGCGCCCTTCACTGGTTACCGGTGGCCACCCGCGTCCGCTTCAAAACATTGGTACTTGCGTACCGTGCTGTGAACAGATCAGGTCCAATCTACATCCAGGACATGGGCAAACCTGATACCCCAGCTCGTTCACTCCGCTCGGCTTCTGCCAATCGCCTTGTAGTTCCGTCACTGCTTCTGCCAATCGGCTTGTAGTTCCGTCACTGCTTCTGCCAATCGGCTTGTAGCTCCGTCACTGCGAGCTAAACACTCAACAAAGTCACGACTTTTTGCTGTCCTGGCTCCTCAATGGTGGAATGAGCTGTCCTGATTGACATCAGGACAGCAGAAAGTCTCTACATCAGGGGTGCCCAATACGTCGATCGCGATCGACCAGTCGATCGCCAGGGTAGCGCGGGTAGATCGCATGCCATTAAAAAAAAAAAAGAAAAAAAGTATCTTCCCTACGACATTTGCCACTTGATTGATATACAGACCAGCCAGTGTGTAAATCAATGTCCATCACCACGGACGGTGCGCCCGCATGGTCGGCCGCTTGAATGCATTATTTGCGCTTCTCTACTCCCGTGAGTTTACTCAACTTTATGTGGTTAATTTGCGCCATTTGCTTTACTCGCGGCTGAAAAGGGGCAGGGATATCTCCGTGGCTTATCTCCGTAAAAGCGGTACCATTTCCGCCATCCACCTTTGAACTAACCACTAGTTCTGCTTTATAGTTATTGTGGAAATCCCTCAAACGTCGGACCATCAGACGCCCCGTGTCCATAATATCATCTGTAGCCGCACAACAGCGTCTGAATGACGGCTGCTTCCAGCGCTGCTTCAGGCGGACCAGCAGCAGTTTGATTCAGCACCGGCAGGACAGCAGTGATGATGCGGCGCTTCTCAACGCTGATTGGCTTTCACTACGCAAATCTTTCGCCCAAGTTATTCGCGTCATTTGCGCTGCCCGGCGGAAATTTGCGTCATTCGCGTCTGTGCATTGACTTTGCATGTAATCTACTCGCGAATAATACGTGCCGCATTCAGTGTGAACGCAGCATAACCCTGGCTGTTTCTATTCAGTGCAAGTCAGAGTAAAATGTAATGACCAAAAATGTACAGAATTATATTGTGTCATAAGTTATGCAAGGTACGCCAATATTGTAAATATAAAGTATACTCGGTATATTAATACATTAATAATGCTATTTATTAATATATATCTATATAGATTTATATAGATATATATCTATATAGATAGATATTTAGCATTATTAATGTAGGTATATCTTTTTGACTAGGTCATTTTAAAAGTAGCTCGCAAGCCAAAAAAGTGTGGGCACCCCTGCTCTACATCTTCTGCCGTGAACTAAAAACACATCTTTTTCGACTTTACCTCGAATAAGGAAAGTAGCCCCTTAGTATCACTTTAGTGGCACTTAGTGATAGCAATTTGTAGTTTTGCTTTCTTGAAGAAATTGTGCTTTCTTGATTCTTGTTGTTCTGAGTTTGTACTCATGGTTGAATGCACTCATTGTAAGTCGCTTTGGATAAAAGCGTCAGCTAAATGTAATGTAATGCAGTGATTTTCAACCACTGTGCACACCAGCACACCAGTGTGCCATGAGAGATCGTCAGGTGTGCCGTGGGAAAATGTCCAATTTCACTTAATCAGTCCAAACAAATATTATTTATGTAGTTGCCACAAATCATTTTTCATTGTTGAGTGTCTGAGCCTGCAATAAAGTGGCTGGCATAGTAATTAAATACTCTTCCATCCCAGTAGGTAGCGCAATAATTACCTACCATATATGCTGTATTATACTACAGTGTGAAATTTTGTAACTGTTTTGGTTGTTGGCGTGCCGCAGGATTTTTTTATTGTAGAAAATGTGCCGCGGCTGAATAAAGGTTGAACAACACTGATGTAATGTAATCTGCCTTGTAAAGTCATGTTAAAGCCTGGTTGGGAAACTGGAGGCAATGTCACCGAATAACAAAAACAAAAAAGCATATGAGAACTCATCCTATGGGACCTTGAGTATCCAGAGCAAATTCAATGGCCTTAACAGCCTTAACTTCTGAGCTCACATGGATGAAAGTGACGGTCAGAGAGAAAATAAAATAAAAGGTCGGGAAGTCATCACAATAACAAAGATTCATACTCTGTAAATACCCTGGACATCGATAACTGGACCAAAGTGCTGGATGGACAGACTGACTCTTGTTTACATGTCCATGCAGTGAGTCTTTTTACCCTCTCAGAGGCGCTGGCAAGTTTGGTGGCCGAGGCATTGAAGGTGAGAGCTGCCAGAGGACTGTCATGAGCCGGAATCATGGTCACTGTGTTCTGAAATGACCAAGAGTATGATTCAGGGGACAGAAAGTAAGAGCGTTACTCTACACTGATGTAACGATCATGTCACTGATGCCTCATTTACTTCTACAAAAAAGCTTGCAAAGAGTTTCTGCAGAGCCACAGAGATGGTTTGCAGAATTGACTCCATTTGTAATCAGGGAGGAATACAGATTATTTGGTGTTTTGTGATGACATGTTTCTTACCAAATTGTTGGCATCATACACTACGATCTCCCCAATGGTGGCACTGCCGGGGTATGCCACGTAGGAGTTGGAATGGTTGATAGAAAGAGCACAGAGACCTGTGGGAGGACAGAACCAATAATTGCCAATGGAATGGTGTTCAGGGTTAGTCAGGGAAGTCAACCATCAGTTGGTTATGTTCTATAATATATAATCCAAACAAACAACAAATGTGAAACTGTATGTGAACCAGGAATGATGTGTTTTACAGACAGTGGCTGAGGAGTCTTTACTGTGTTTTTACCAAGAACCACTCTGGGTATTATTGTCTTACCTGAGGGGTTGGACGGAGTGTTGAGCAGAGTCTTGAGCAGCTTCATGTCTTTGATGTTGTGGATGTAAATGGAATCGTCAAGGCACACTACCAGCCTCTGCAAGACACAGCAGACCTCATGCAATCAGGGTTGGCTTCTATCAGTGAAAGCCAGCTCGTTATTGGAACAATGGGGCCTCATCCCCACCCTTCTCTTAAATTTCTCTCAGAACAAGTAAGAGAAGTGAACTCCAGATGCATTAAACGTTCTTTGTGAATTTAATAATAAGTCCCATGTTATCCTACATCAGCTGAGGCTGATTTAATATATTTTGGTTTTGGTTTAACACCAAAGTATTGGACACATTAACCAGTGACTGTGGCACTGTAGGAAAAAGCATCACCAAAGTTTTTACAGTTCATCCTGAGGAGAGACTGAATGACATATGTCAAATAACATTTGAATCCAATGTTTACTGAGATGTTTCAGTTTGGACCAGCATGGGAACATTGTCATCCCGTAAACCATGTCACAAGCGTGGCAAAATGGCCCATAGCGACGGCCTCTGATCTTCTGCTCATGTCATTGGGCAAAGTTGTGTACATGTTCCCAGTCGGTGGGGATTTTTCAAAGGGAATCAAACATTTCCTTTGTCGAAGGGGTCCAGTGATTTGCTTTGTGTTTTGAGTCTACTGGCCATAATAATTCAATTCAATTCAGTTTATTTTGTATAGCCCAAAATCATCAGCTTCGGAGGGCTTTACAATCTGTACATTCACAATATAACTCATCTGGTTGTATAGATGTCTATAGAAAATGACTCTACTTCTCTCATGATTTATTCCCTCAGTAAACATTGTAAACATGAGTTTATGTCTCAATCTCTAGTTTCAAGTCTTCACATACATCATACATCATGACGTTCATTTAGTAAATGATGGTCTATTTAGAGTCAAATAGATCATAAAATGGAGTATGCTTTAGCTATAGGGTGTATGTTTTAAGATGTTTTAAGATTAGGTGGACAAAAAAGATGATTCAGCAACATCCATCCATCCATTATCTGAACCGCTTATCCTGTTTAGGGTCGCAGGGCGCTGGAGCCCATCCCAGCTGTCATTGGGCGAAGGCAGGGTACACCCTGGACAAGTCATCAGTCTATCCAGGGTTAACATATAGACAGACAACCATTGACGCTCACATTCACACCTATGGGCAATTTAGAGTCCAATTAACCTAACATGCATGTCTTTGGACTGTGGGAGGAAGCCGGAGAACCCGAAGAGAACCCACGCTGACACGGGGAGAACATGCAAACTCCACACAGAAGGCCCGCCCAGACCGGGATCTGAACCCCAGCCCCTCTTACGGTGAGGCGACACTGCTAGCCACTACACCACAGTGATGTAGTGATTCAGCAACATGTGGCTGTGTAATTGTGATGAATTATGGGATACATGTAACTCACCTGTCTGTTGAGCTTGACAGCCAGGATGTTATTGGGATAGCTGTAGTTGCAGATCTCTGTCCCCTTCTTGAAGTGGTAGATGTTCATGCGCTGCGGCATGGTGGTGCTCACTACGACTACCAGACTGCTGGAGAACAGACGCTCCACGATGTAGACATCTGGAGTCTCTGCTGGGGGACACCAGGGAGCAGACAGACATAGGCAATGATGGCGATGCTGCTTTAATGTTGACGTTGAGATTCAAGAGGAATACAGCCATTCCAACCACTAGAACTCTGATTCTCTTTCATTTCAGGTCAGAAGAAAGATATTTCCACACAATATGATAATATATTTTAAAATTATGCCCATCAGGACTAGCTAGCCATTCATACTCATTCACACACTGCAGGAACAGTCTGCTGGGGCAAATCGGGGTTAAGTGTCTTGCCCAGGGACACATCGACATGCTCAAGGTTCAGATACAGATACAGATTACAGCAACTAACATTAATTACACTTCTTGTGTAAACCTTTTAATGCAGCAATACATTTGTCACAATAACAGTATATAATGTATTGGGTATTTAAACAGAGTTAAATTTAATATATAGATCCATCTTCTTGAGTCAGATCAGCCCAATATCTGAAAATCTATCCATGCATCGCTAGTTTAGATAGCTTGAAGCCAACTGGTTCATCCAAAGTATCCCTGAACATGTTTGAAGACTAAGTGTATATATCTGTTCTGAATGGCCACACTAAAAGGAGAGGTGAAAAGCCTGACAAAATTTTTTGAAAACAGTCACTTTAAACGGAGTCTCTGATCCAAGGCTCTGACACAGTCCATGACCCAGAGTTGATTTTTGGCATTTATAACAAACCAGATTCTGCAGTTTCCTTCAGCCAATTAAATCGTTGCTGTCAACCTTTAAAAATGTTCTATTCTTTGCTGCTGTTAGTTGTAATTTCAGCTCAAACAGATCTGACCCTCCTCTACCACAGGCTCCTCCAATCAGCATCAGGCATGCTCCTCCAATCAGCATCGGGTTGCATGAAGGCGTATTTAGCATTATTATGGAGGTAATATATTTAATTTGTATGATAAGGTGAGGGAGAATAAACACATCACAGTTAACTGGTGGCAAGAGAGAGACTTAAGAAGAAAGTACGTTCCATGGAAATAGATTAACCTTAATAAGAGCTCAACCGGAAAATGAACAACATACAGATTATGCTTTGTTTCACAAACTCATGTTCCTGTAGGAATGTGACTTGGCCTGATGTTGACATGTTGTCAACAGCAGACGGATCTGTCTGGGACAGATGAGCTATACAACAGCTCAGTTTACACAAACGCAGAATCCTATTGTCCTGTTTATCACATAACGAAATGTGGTGTTCACGATGTCAACTTTCAATGGCTAAACTGACAGATTAAAATATACAACAGTAAGGTTTTGAAAGGGCAAAACAAGTGTTTTATGTGGGCAACTGTGGCTCAGTGGTTAGCAAGTCTGTCTTTCAATCAGAGGGTTCAATCCCAGGCTCCAGTAGTCCATGTCGTTGTGTCCTTGAGCAAGACACTTGACCCTAATTGCTCACCGTTGCTGTGTCTATGGTCTACTGTATATCATGTAAGTCGCTTTGGATAAAAGCGTCAGCTAAATGAAATGTAATGTAATAAACCAGTAACCACTAAATTGGACCCACACTGATGCAGAGTCAGGGCTCCATACTAACCACTCTCATGGATACAGTCCAGCTTTTCCACCATGGTCAGAGAAAACAGCTTATAGCCCGTCTTTGTTCCCAAAGCCAGTGACCTGCAAAACATAGACACACACATCAGTACAAGTGGAACACATATAAAGCTCTAGTTTCTCTCACTATTTCAATGACAGACATTCTTCGTCAGTTTGTGATGGCAAATGGTAAATGGACTGTACTTGTATAGATCTGTTCTAGATCTTTACAAAGATCTTCTCACTACAAAGCATTTTAATACTACATGTCATTATTCACCCATTCACAAACTGATGGGAGGAGCTACCATGCAAGGTGACACCTGTCCATCAGGACTAACTAACATTCATACACTGATGGGAGGAGCTACCATGTAAGATGCCACTTGTCCATCAGGACTAACTAACATTCATACACTGGTGGGAGGAGCTACCATGTAAGGAGCCACCTGTCCATCAGGACTAACTAACATTCATACACTGATTGGAGGAGCTGCCATGCAAGGTGGCACCTGCCCATCAAGTTGCACAGTTGACCCTCTTGTTGTGGTGTGATGAAGTGTACTGTAGTGTGGTGTGAGGTGGCGTGGCATGACACGACGGGGTGTGGCGTGGTGTTACGCGGTGTGGCATGATGTGGCGTGGAAACAAGGCTGACATGTCATATGTCATGCCGCTTGTCCAGTATTTGGGAATAAGAAAATACATCATTAGAACACAACTGAAATGTAACACATGATGAAAACATGGGCAAGTTAAAGATATTAAACAGAAAAAGAATCTCCAATTTGTGAGGAACACGGGAGCAAAAACTATATTCCATCATCAAATTGTCTGCTCTCCTGTTATCACGGCCCTCAGACCGTCTGATGTCTTGTCAAACAAACTATCGATCTTTCTGTCACTTCCCATCTCTTAACAGCTTGTTACAACGGTAAGTAGCCTTTTACAGTTCACGGTGACTCAAGCCTGTTGTCCAAACAGACCTCTGCTCAACCTGTTTGAGACAGCGATATATTTTTACACAGATCATTTTCTTAATGGCCACCTGTGTGCTGTCATTCCCCACCAAGACATCTGAACATTCCTGTCCCGTCTCATCCTGTCTCTGAGCAAGAGGAAACCCCCAGGACTACGCCAAAAATACAGCACATTTTTACAAAACAAGTGTGGAACACATGCATAATTTTTCTCTGAGTCGCTCTATATTTTGTCGAGTAAAAAGTTGATCCATATTTGGGAAGGGAATGAGTAATTATATCCCGGAGACAAAGCTGAAATACAAAAGTCTGTGTTCTTCCGCTGTCTGAAAAGAGTCACATGGACTAGGAATAATATGTTAGGTGCGTGCAATTTAACACATAGCTACACAGACAGAATACATTTAAATACACACACCCTTTATTTCACAACTTCCTTATCTTTGGAGGACTCAGCACTTTAACCACATGCCTGTGTGGACATCCTGAGCAATCGGTTGGGCTCCTTAAACATCTCTATCGCATGTTTACACTAGAGTTTAAGAAGGGGGCTTGTGACTTGTTGTTTGTGAGCAACTGTACACTGTGCCAGTCATCCTCAACAACCTATTGAGGATGACTGGCACTTGGCAGTTGCTCACGGTGTACACTTCCGTGCAACACACTTGAACTAGACCAACTGTTTGGCTAACACCACCCTTGAGCAAGGCAATGAGAACACACAAGTGATCCTGTTATTGCAGCCATCAACAGATGATACCATGATTACACTGGGCAGCTGCAGATTAAAGGGCTACTTGAGCAACCAACCTAAATCCAGAAAACTGGGGGAGCTGAGAGAGACCTAGTTTGACCTTATATGGGTGAATGAAAGACATAGGGCCATGATAACCCCAAGCCCCAGTATGTAACTAAGGCTTTTTTTAGAACCTGTGCCAAAGCAGATATCCACATATTGACATATTTAATCTATAACTCCAGCTCCAAACATGCTTAATCCTACATTTCCCATAACACATCTACATAGCTTCTTAGGCCCCCAATTCCTTCCCACTATCTGCGGTTCAGGCTGCCTACCTGTAGTCTCAGATCCCAAAACAAGACAACCCTGACCACATCCCTATGACATCATAAGGATTATTTCCTCAAACTGCTCTGGTGCTGATTGTGATATGTCAAATTGGTGGAGTGTCCCTTTAATTGTGTGTATCGGGAAGCCTGCTTTTTTTTTTTTTTTACCGTTCTGGTTTTAGTGACTAAATGCACGTTTGAAAGGCAAACCTCATGCTTTGGTTTAAATTCAGGGAGAAATTAATCTGAGGAGTCTCTCGTTGGCTGACCGGCATGTGATCTTCCTGCTTTCTTACGTGGAGTCTTGGTTGAAAGAGGCGCAGCCAAACTGCAGCCCCGGTTCGTCCGGCCCGCCAGGCCCGTCGGCACCCTCTCCGGTCTCCATCCCGATTCCCAGCGTCCTCCTTCCCTCCCTCCGCCCTGGATTGGAGGCCTGGGATCGGCTGCACCTCTTCGCTCGATCTCGGCGGAAGACGGCTCCAATTTGGAAGAAATGTGGACCGGGTGATGTGAAGGTGAGCGCTCGCGGCACAGCTGGCGAGTTTCTCCGGTAGAAATCAATTGAATTTAAATTTCTCTGCGGATCTTTATAGAGGTCGGTTATCCAGACCCTGGAGGTACAGACGGGGGAAACAGAAGCAAAACAAGAACAGCTGACGGCACGACGTCACAGTTTAGCCTCTTACGATTGGCTGGTAGTGAAACCATGCTGTCGCTAGCTTATATTTTGATTGGTCAAGCGTACAATAATGTGCTTGTATTGGCTGCTAGTGCGGATTTGGTTATGTTTGTGTCTGCCCATTCATGGTAATGGTAATCCCTCGTAAAGTGTATTTACAGTTTTAGAATAACCTCGGTGTGTGTACGCATTTGTCCACGTCAACTGCCTCATGTGAGACAGCATAGTTCCAGTGGGGGTAGGTCGTCCTCAAACTAATGAAAGTGTATAAAGTAAATACAGCTATGGGTGAACAACGCACAAGATGAGGTGTCATATGTACGATCATAGATCAGGGTGAACTGATCTTCAAACAGGGAGCTCTCTGTGAGAGGTCCACCCAAAGCGCAGTGACAATGATGTTGAGGTTTATCATTTCTCAAGAATGAAACAATCTTGCTTTTTTCCAAAATGTAGTTATATGTGTTCATCAAAATATAAATATATATATATATATATATATATATATATATATATATATATATATATGTAAGAGCCATTTTGTCTATGTTTTATTATGTTGGACCTCCCACCACTGGGGGCGCAAGGCGACTTCAAGTGAGTCGGCACTATATAAGTAGGAGTGTCATTAGGGCCAGGTGTTGCACGTTTGTAGGAAAGCAAACAGTTTTTTGACCGTTATCGTTATCGTGAGAGTTATTGTTTTTGTTTTCATTATGCAATAGGTGACAGTATTATATGCAAGTGTTTATGGTTTATTTTATGATTTGAATACACTACCTTCTGCCGACATGGCTTCTGTTTATTTGTGATTAAAATAAACAGAATGGACATAACAGCCGGACAGTGTCTTGAATGAAACGCGTCAGGAACAAGTCAGACAACGAGCAACCAAGTAGTGCCTGATGGTAAATAGGCAACGGGGGCACTACAATATATATATTATATATAAAATATATAATATGGTGTAAAGATGATATACTTGTTATTTCAGTCAAATATTTCATTGTGCCAGGAAGTGTGGTTCAACAAGTGGAAGAGTATGATTTATGTTTTGTGGACCAGCATGGATTATTTCAATAACAATAATTATTTACAGGTTAGTAGTCTACTAATGCTTTATTTTAGCTGCACATCTGTAAATTATTCGTGACTGCATCTTTCATAGTTGCAACGCTGTCACAGGGACAAAATCTGTCCACAAACAGGCAGACAGAACAACACCAGGTAAAGTGGCCTACTCTAAATCTCATCTGTGCTAGTTCCTGCCATACATAATGTGTATAAACAACCACATTTTGCCATTATGTCACACTCACAGACTCAGAAGGTGAAACAATACCAGTGTCAATGGTAATTAAATAATTTCACTTAATCCATGCATATTATTGAGTAATTTAATGGAACGTATGTATTTCAGATCACAATGGCAAAAGATTGAAACAAGACAGGGAGAGAAGCAGGCAAACAATTATATTACATGAATCAAGACATTTAGGCCTTTTAACAGACTGTCCCATATTAGGACATGCAGGTTGTCTGATTGTCCTATACTGGCAGTAAGAGTACTGGTATGTACATTTTGGCTTTGTATTGCAATATATTCCAGACAACTGTTATGCAAAAATGACCCAATTCAACCTACTGGTCATTTTTCACCAAAACAGACTGCAGGTTTACATTACATTTAGCTGACGCTTTTATCCAAAATGACTTACAGTAGAACGTAGACACAGCAGCGGTGAGCAATTAGGGTAAAGTGTCTTGCTCAAGGACACATCGACATGGACTAGCGGAACCAGGGATTGAACCACCGATCCTCTGATTGAAAGACAGACATGCTAACCACTGAGCCACAGTCGCCCTCAGTTGACAGTAAATGGCTACTTGTATGATAGTCTGGTCTCTGCTCACAGGCAGCAGCAACGATGTCACTGACTCTCACACTGTCTCCATCTCCTGTATAAATATGGTAGTCCAAGTCTCTTTCAGGGCCTGTTCTGTCCTGGAGTCACTTTACATGTCTCAAGTTTAGCCCATCAGACAGCATTGGTTAACTATCTAAGTCAGTTTAGAGCAATAGGTGCTTTGTAGACCCAAATAAATTGTAAATGGACATTCCCCTTCCTTCCTGTATGATCTCCTTGAACCTTATACTCCAATCCGGATCTCCGCTCTCAGAATTCTGTCTGTCCTTAAGGGTCAAAGGGTAACTAAATCCCTGACTGCTTACTTAAGAAGCTCTCTTCTTTTAATTTAGAAATACTCTGCTGTTCAGATATAACGGATGGTATTGCAGCAAATATAACCTCTTTAGGAGCCATCATTGTGTATGCATCAATGGACTAGAAATAGTCTCCTCTCTGTGTTGTCTTACGCCCCTAGCTGCCTGTAGCTCTCCACTGGATGCCAATTGGTCAAAACCGTATTTGTGGGGCGACTGTGGATCACTGGTTAGCAAGTCCGTACTTCGATCGGTGGTTCAATCCCCGGCTCAACTAGTCCATGTCAGTTTGTCCTTGAGCAAGACACTTAACCCTAATTGCTCACCGTTGCTGTGTCTACGGTCTACCGTATAGCATGTAAGTCACTTTGGATAAAAGCAGGTGAAATTTGTGCAATATGTGCTGCTGCGATTCTCGAATGATCTCACCAGCTGTCATGTAGGGTAAGTGGACTACAGGAAGGGGAGCTCAGATAGAAGCTACGCTAGTCCAACTAGGACCTAAAGTTACTTCACTTCCCATCCTGCTCCTGGCTAATATCTAGTTGCACAAAAAAAATGGTGAAACAAGACAAGCCTAACAAAGGGAGGTTTCGTGACTGTTGTGCGAACATCTTTTCAGAGACCTGGCTCAACAATTAGCATAAGCATTTAGCATGAGCACATTGATAGGGTAACAGCCATCAAGAAAGATAGTTTAAAAACAGTAACAGCTCTGTTTTTTCTTTTACTTCAGTTACTCTTTTAATAAAGTTGGCAGGTCAAAGGGTCTTTTTCTACTACCCCTTTCCTCTGGAATAGTGGCCCTGTTGACATCATGAAGTCTGATTCTGTTGAGGGTTTCTTTTGTACAAAACCAAGCTGACAACCCTGATGACATCATCAGAGGTATTTTCTCAGATTTTGGAAAACTCCTCTAAAGCCACAGCAGACATTATACGTTACAACAGTTTGATGACGATTCTTACCGATGTGTCAGTTCAGTGAAGTGTCCCCTTAGGAGCAGCAGTAACAGTGTAGTAATCACATGAAAATAAAGAAACTAAAGAAATGTATGCAGTAAAATATCAATACACACAACATCAAAATATGAAGAACATGTCATTACAATGCAGTTTCTTGCCTGTAAATATCCTCTTTATTTATGACAAATATCATTGTTTCCAGTCACTCAGATGCATATCAGAAGTTCCTTGGCGGAGGTTTCATTCCATTAAGGTGTATTTGATACAAGGGTGTGGTTGTCGGTTGAGCCTCTGACACCCCAAGGACTGACGATCAGTAGTGTCTCAATGCTGCACAAAAAGGGTACGGACATGTAAGAAGTGATCGCACACAACTGTACTGTTGTGGTGTTTTAAAGGCAGATTGCAGTAGATTACGTATGTGGCAATATGTTTGAGTTGCAGCTAATAGCTGATAGCGGGCGCACACATTCAATACTGAACATTCGATCAGCGCTTCCTTCAGAAAGCCTCTGTAAACATTTTCACTGTAATGAATCTCTTGAAATACATTATTCATAAAACACATTTCACAGCCATCCCTCCTTTTGCCATATAACTGTTTGTGCATGTAAAGTTTGACTTAATTCTACTTTTACAGCAATATTGTTACAGTGCTCCCAAATCACCAAATTTCCCTGTTGTATGGAAATCAGATACTGTATGAAGAATAAACGTCTATAATCATATTTGAGTGATAACAATCCTTAGTCAAGTTACTAAATCAGGTTTCACTTTTGTATTGAAGACACAAGAGTTTGACACATGTACCTTAAAATCCCAGATCACCATGGCTCCGTCCAGACCCACACTGCTGTACTTCTGCACTTTGGCTTTCTCTCCAGACACAACACACAGTTGACTGCAAGACACAACACATGGACACACAGTTTACAAAAACTGATGTCAGGAGGTTTTATATAGTTCTAATAAAAAAACAACAAGAACAGTGATGTCTGGAGACACCCACAGAGCTCATTCAAAAAGACATCTCTACAAAAAATACAGTAAAAGGGAACATTAATAGTTTCTATTGTTGCACTTTGGTGAACGTTGTTCGACTTCCCTCTGTGTTACCAGGTCCAGATCTGAAAACATTTGTTTCCCCTTGAAGTGAATTGATGGCATGTTTAAAAACAAACGCACACGTTTTTTGGGCACATCTAAATATGTTGTATAAAGTTTGGGGAAGACATGGAATTTGTAGGAGTGGTAAAAACTGCTTTGCAAAAAAAATAATGTAATGGCAGAAATTCAGGAATTTCGCTTTTAAACTTGATGCTTCAGGAGATATAGGCAAACCACAAAGCAGATCCAGATCAACACGTTTCTACCTGTCTTTATAGTCTAGTTACTCTGTGGTAGAGGTAATGATGCTACTTTAAATGGAAGCAGCTGTGGCCCTTACGTGATGCTGTTCTGGTGAAGGGTGCCCAGCTCGTTGCTGTCCTCATCAGTGGCCCTCTTGTCCAGGTTCTGGAAGTGTTTCATGGCAGTAATGCCACCCTTGGAGGTCTGCTTGGGGATGTCCAGCTTCTTCACAAACTCCAGGGCACCTGGACCCTTATAGGTGAACTGGAAGGGGCAACAGTCATGACCCTGACAGAAAAGAGATTATATTAAGGGTATAAAAACAATCATATTCAAGTTAATTAACATAGAAAAGGCTTTTATTTTCATCTCTATAAGTATTTTTAAATATCAGAACTAAAGGGGAAAATGTATGCTACTAAACCAAGCACTCTGATAACAACCCACACAGAGGGATTTAGATTTCTAACCACTGCTATTAGACTTTATAATAAATCCCCTCTGGCCTGATATTCCGTCAATTGATTTAACATCAACATCAATAGTCCTTGCATCACTTTTGTTGTTTAGTTAGTCACTGTACATACTTATATAAACTGCATATACACTGCATATACTTTCTTTATTGTTTAATATCTTAAATGAATATGCTGTCTGTCTGTGAAATACATCACTACTGGTTTTGATGTGTTATATAAATAAACTTTATTAGTATCAACCACACAAGATATGTTTTCAGATTAAACATGAGACTAATAGTCAACAATCGAGTGTTAAGTATTACAACTACACATAAAATAAGAATTTTCCACAACACGTGGTGCTTGCTGTCAAATCTAAGAGCAAATCAGCTCTCTAATGTGGCGAGAGCCAGGCGTTTCCCATCATGCACTGGGCCACGCAGTTGGTGGAGAGCTGCTGCGGCGCCTGGCTCTAAAATCGACGGCCGCCTCGCTCTGGTGAGATTTTCGTTGACCATGTGTTCATGACGTCCGAGCAAGTCGGGATCAAGTCGGACACAAATCTAACAGGCATGCATTGCGCACCGATAGCCGTTGATCGATTCTGCGCAGAACTGGCTCATCTCGAACAAACCTAATGTTTGTGGTTAAAAACTAAAACAATGCCAAAGGTTCTTTAGATAAGAGGGGAACTGCAGAGTTGTTGATATTTCTCACCAGGGGTCATCGAGGGACTAATTTCTCGCTGGACAAAGAAATGTCATCCATTGCTAAGAGAAATGTTTTCATTAATGCAGCCTTTTTAGCACCACAGGACCTAGGGGGTCCAAGCCCCTAAAAACTGAGCTCTAGTAATGTGTTCAAGTGATCATATGAACCCATAATAAATATCAGAACCATTTGATGTCAATATACAAAGTATTCAGCAAAGTCTGAACTTCATAGTCAAAAGCACATAATATGTAATAAAGAAACACAATTCCACCATAAACATGAACACAAACCATACATAGGACAAAAGTGCCCCCAAAGTGGCTCGAGAATGCACCCCCAGTTTTGAAAATGCTACAACAGTTCTCCCAACAAAATTATCAACAAACTCCAATATGTTCAGAACTCTGCCGCCCATCTGCTCACCTCCACCCAGCGCTATGAACATATCACCCCGGTCCTATGCAACCTCCATTGGCTCCCGGTCAAATATAGGATTGACTTTAAAATGTTACTCACCACCTACAAAGCCCTAAACAATCTGGCCCCTCCCTACCTTTCAGACCTCCTCCCCCTTGATGGCCCAACCTGTTTCCTCAGGTCCGCCGATGTGAACACTGAAGATCATCAAGATCAAGCGCTGGACCTGGGGTGACAGGGCCTTCTCAGCTGCTGCTGAGAACTTGCCTTCACCTGCCAACCCCTGCTCCCTACCCTTCATCTGTTAACCGCTGCTCCCTACCGTTCACCTGCTAACCCCTGCTCACTACCCTTCATCTGCTAACCCCTGCTCCCTACCCTTCACCTGCAAGCCCCTGCTCCCTATCCTCCACGACAGGACTCATTCCACATACAGTTAGGTCCATAAATATTTGGACATTGACACATTTTTCATTATTTTGGCTCTGTACACCACAACAATGGAGTTGAAATGAAAAAATCAAGATGTGCTTTAAGTGCAGACTTTCAGCTTTATTAAAATTTGGCCACACTTAAAAAGAGGGTGGCCACATTTGAATTTGTTGTAATTCCTACACCGTTCACCTGATTTGGATGTAAATACCCTCAAATTAAAGCTGAAAGTCTGCACTTAAAGCACATCTTGATTTTTTCATTACAACTCCATTGTTGTGGTGTACAGAGCCAAAATAATGAAAAATGTGTCAATGTCCAAATATTTATGGACCTAACTGTAGCTTCTCCTGTTTTATTTTGTTTATATCAAAAATATTCTGTTTTTAATTGATGTCTTGATTGTTTTTCTAATCATTCCCTTTTTTCATTTTGTTGTATGTAAAGCGTCTTTACGTGGCTTGAAAAGCGCTATAGAAAATTAAAACATTATTATTATTATAACACTAAGCTCAACATTTTTGGAATCCTTAGAGCCTACAGAGTTCGCCAATAATGTGTTGAGACAAGACGCATTCGAGGACGGTCGGACAAGTTATGGTGCTTTCAGAAAAATTGGTGTTGCGGCAATTTCTCGAAATGTCAGAACTAAAATAATTATTACAAATACTTAACTTCACTCAATCAAAGCCTGACTTCGCACAGATACTCCTACATATAGAGCTATGTTATACAATAAGGAATACAATAATGAATATCGTTAAGATAATAAAAATTAACGTCTTTTTTACTTTTTCTTTTTTCTTTTGTGTATTTTCATAAACTAATATATTACTAACACATATATGAACGTATTATCTATGTTCACAATGGTTTTCTGTATATTAGTGTCGGCTGCAACACAGTCGCAATTTTCCCAAAACAGGAGGTTTTCTCTTAAAAGGTTAAATGAGGTGCAGCGAATAGGGTAGTTGATCATTCTTGGAGGTGCTGAACACACACACACACACACACACACACACACACACACACACACACACACACAGGTAATAGTTACCGCAGCAACAAGCTCAGCAGGGCTGACAAAGAGCACACTCAGAAGTGGCAGACGGTTGGTGGTCAGCTGGGTGACCCTGGATGACGAGATTTCAGAGAGAGGATAGTGATGTAATATCAAAAGAACCTCATGCCATTGAATTAAATACAGAATCCTATATGGAACAAGAGTTTTAGCCAGTGAAAAACAAAGCAAAAACAGAAGAAATAGGCCTGGGTGGAAAACTCAAAAATTGTTCAGGAGCCACAAAGTGCTGCTGGCCTGGAGAATTTGAAAATCTGATTTATGTTGGAAATTGTATCTAGTCTAGAGTTATCTAGTCACTGATCCTCTTGATAAAAGCACAGATACTTCCTCTCTGTTTGAGCTGATTCTAAATACTGATCATACTGATGGAATAAGTGGGTGGCAGCTGAACTCACTCCTTCCCCTGGGCGGCATCAACCACAGTGGTGCTGCTGTTGTGGGCCACACAGGCCAGCTGGTCTCCACTGGGGGAGAAGGAGACACTGTGCACCCAGCCTCCACAGTCCTTATGCTCCAGCAGCACCTCCCCAAAAGGCATTTTTGCTCCCCACGCAGTAGGTCCAGGCTTGTCCTCAATGTCCTTGATGTAGGCTGAGAAAACCCTGAGGAGCATAGGATAGAGTTCTGTTATAGTTTGTCAGCTTTGCTTATTCTGTACAGTTTCACTACAAAAAAAGGCAAAACATCACCGTGTATGAGTATAATTTAAGCTGCACCAATCATAACATCTCCAAATACATCTTAATGCTTTTCTGTGTCTGCTTCATGTGTAAAAACCTTTTGATATGAAAATATTTATTAGCAGTGTTAAGTCGGCAGAACGCAAGACTCCGGTAAGACAAGGGGAGGAAGACTGTACGATCACATTATCTGCCCAGATAATTCACCAATGTTTTTTTGTTGCTGCTTTTAACATTCCCCCAGATGCAAATAAAATAAACGCACTACAGGAAATGAACGAGGTCATGAACAGACACATGCCTGAACAACCGGATAGTATTTTGCTGATTGAAGCTGATTGAACAGGTCAAAAAATGCTGCCACCCTGGAATATACATTATATACAACAGTGACATTATACATCAGCAAATGTGTTGATGATGTGGTGACCACAAAGACAACACAATATTTCCCCAACAAGAAGGCCTGGATTTATGAAGAAGTGAGGGCTCAATCCAGAGCCAAAACTCTGCCTTTCGGTCAGGTGACAAGAAAGCATACAGCATCAGCAGAGCAAGACTGAAAGCAAACTGCCCAGGACATTGGTACCCATCTTATTAATCATCATTTGGTGCTTGTGAATATCTGGGGTACCACTGACTAAAACTGAATGTGAACTGATTTAGTTGCTTAGTGACAATTATCTAGAGCTCCAACATGTTGCTCTTTGGGTATCTGTTTGTAAAACAAAGACTACAGTCGACTTCCCTTCCTTTCCATCATTGTTTTGGTGGTTGGGTTACCTGCAGTGAAAGTCTGCAGACCCAGCTGCCAGTAGGATGTTGTTGGGATGCCAGTCCAGACTCATAACTGTGGAGCGAATGGCCTTCTTTATGTGCTTACTTAGCCACCTGAAAGAAAAGGTGAATTGTAAAAAACAGTAATTGAATGTGCTCTGCAAAATTATGACAATCTGTCAGGTAAGACACATATCAGTAACTAACTGAAGCCACTTTTTTTTACATTTAAGTTCTTGACGATACCAAGTACCAATATGAGTACTTTATAACACTATTACAGCTTTAACAATCGTTTTGAAAACCTCATCCGATGTGAGATCGTATGTGTACAGATTGTAAAGCCCTCTGAGGCAAATTAGTAATTTCTGATTCTAATTGAATTGAATTGAACTTGAACTTGTTTCGCTCACCAGTCGTTCTCCTTCTCAAAGTAGCAGACAGAGATGAGGCGAGCTCCACTGCCCAGAGCGAACTTGTTCTCCAGTGGTGACCACTTCACACAGGTGGCTGCACGATTGATGCGCACCAGGACTAGGGTGGGCTTCCACACTCCATCCTTCAGAGTCCACACGTAGGCGTTGCGGTCAGAAGCACATGTTACAATGCGGTTGGACTCCGGGGCCCAGTCAATGCCTGTGGACATAATTATGAAGCTCCATTCAAGTATCAAAAGAACAATGAACAATGCAACGCTTCGTACTAGGAAATATATTCCACCTTTGGTTTCAAGTCATATATTTTACTCAAAAGTCAAAAACAATTCCATATATTCAAACTAAACTCTGGATATTAATAATATTGGCCAAATAATACAATTTAAACTAACATGTATCATTACTTGGTGCTTTGAGGTGGGGCAGTCTTTAGTTGGAATTACAAACCCAGAGGGAAAGATCTACCATGATGTCTTTACATCATAAACTAAAGTACCACAGACATCAACGTTGTTGATTCAATAACAATTAATGCTCTACTCTACATACCAGATTAATTTGTGTGGGCCCATGAATAATAATTTGCTGATGGAGCCCCCCAAGCCATGTGATGACAAATGAGTAACTTCCATTTCTTTGATGAAGTCTGAGATGACTCCCTAAATTTCAGTTCATTAAATTACAAAAAGACAGTGTACTCATAGTGAACTTGGCCCTGGGTCACTTCTCTCTGGGCACTTCACATTTTCTCATTCAAATGGATCAAATAAGTCCCATTCCATCTATCCTTCAGTCATAGTAAGCTGATATAAGTTACAAAACCTGTGACTCGTCCACTGTGCTCAGTCAGCTCGTGGATCTTGACCCACTCGTTGCCTTTCTTCTCATAGATGTTTACCACATTGTTGTTAGGACTCACTGCAATCTCTGCAAAGAAATGTGTGCACAAGGTTAGGCATTTTAACCACTTTATGATTGTAATACAATAACACAAATGTAGTAAATATGACATGGTCTTCATCTAATGAGTATGAATGTGCAGTTGTCATGGCTATCAGTCTGTTACAGTTTGTGTGATGAAAAGGTACAGGGTTTGTCTTTTGAATATACAGAAAAATGACATTTTAGTTATGTGACCAAAGTTAGAGTGAGGAGACTATATAAAGGGGCCAAAGGAGCATAAATGCACATTTAGTAAATTCAATAGTAACCTGCCCAGTTTCATTTTAAGATGTGGCGATAGAGGACAGCCCTTTTTATTAAAGGATCTATCAATTATATTGTATTTCATTATGTACACATCTATTGCACTTCTGTCCATCCTGATAGAGGGATCCCCTTCTGTTGCTTCCAAAGGTTTCTTCCTTTGTTCTCCTCGTTAAAGGTTTTTGGGGGTGATTTTTTTCCCTGTACTGATGGCAAGGGTCCAAGTACAGAGGATGTATAGTGTACAGATTTTAAAGCCCTCTGAGGCAAATTTGTAATTTGTGATTTTGGGCTATACAAAATAATTGCATTGCAATTAGTATTGCCAATACCATATACCCTCTGAGCAGATTTCTAATTTGTGAATTTAATTTAATTATTAATGCACATGATAGTAAGTACGCTATTGAAACTGCTAATGATTTTCTCTGTTTTTGAGGATTCAATAACATAAGCTCATTGGAGTTGAGAAAAGGATTCATCCTTTTGGGAAGCATGAACATACCAGGAATGTACTATGAGGTGAAATTTTTAATTTGTTTATGACCAAATAACTGCAAAGCGAAATACCTTCCCTTGAGCCCTTTAATTCAATTGGTTTATTTTTGTAAAGCCCAATATCACAAATAATAAACCTGCCACAGAGGGCTTTACAATCTGTACAACATACGCCACCCTCTGTTCTTGGAACCTTGTATCAGAACAAGAAAAACTTCCCTAAAAAAAACTTTAACAGATTCAAAAGAAGGTAGAACCCTCAGGAAGAGCAACAGAGGAGGATCCTCTATCAGGATGAGCAGAAGTGCCGTAAGTGTCATGTGTACAGAATGAACAACATAACAGAGTTACAAAATAGACAATCGTTCCTGCTTTAAATTTAGAACAGCAGGATGTAAAGTATGTTGAACAATTCTAAATTACTGCAGTGTTTAACAATAACTGTAATGTAAACGTGGACGTGCAGTCAAATGCATGCAGTAAAGCTCCATTTCCTGCTTTAATAATCAGATTCCCTGCGGTTCTCCAGGCAACATTAATGCAATTATAGAAGGGAGGAAATGTATCTACATTCTGAATTGTAAGTGTGGTCCCACCCTGTCTTGAATGAACCTATCATGTAAGAAGAATAACGAACACTGTATATGTGTACATATGTATGTAACTCTGTTTATTCTTTCACCTACGGGTCCTGTCTTTGTTCCAGGTGTGGCAGGAGAGTGGCTCCAAGCCAAAACTATAGAGCGACATGTCTGAACAGAGGCAGGGGAGGCTGCTGGAATGTAGATCTGTAGATGTGTTGCTGCAGAGGGAGAGGGACAGGGAGACATTTTGTTGAGCAGCATGACTTTTACAGTGAAATCACTCGTTTCTTGTATGTGGGTTTAGAATTAGATTTTCATACTCCTATTTAATCATGTCATCCTTAGTCACCATGACACCAGGTTGGTGTTACTTGATACTTGATACTTGGAATTTAGGTCCTAAGAAAGATGGAACAACTGCTTTATGTGCAGCCTTTCAGTATGCTTGTCTGCGTTTACTGTCTGCAACGTTTCTCCCTTTAACTGACTGTTAGCTACGTGAGTAATGATTGTTAGATAACAGTATGTACACCTTTATCAGGTGTGGTTAGGGTAAGGCACACTGTACAAACACAATTTCTCTTTCCTCTTACAATAACCGGTAATCCAGAGATTGCAGTTTGTTACAGTTAATTCCTCACAGTTTGAAAGGTTATGAGAATAAGATTGGAAAAGACATTCAACTTTTACCTTATCAAACTGACGGAATTGATGGAATAATATTTCCTTACTGTCATAGCTATGTGGACCAGAAGAAAAGCATAAACCACCTTTACAAGTAATCAAAAACATAGCAAGCTCATTCGATGAGACAAAATGAGAGCTGAGGTCATTACTTACCTTTGCTCTGTAAATGTGGTTTGGTTGAATGTGTGGTGGCAAGGCTGTATTCGTGGACTCTGGGCAGTCGACACGAATGAAGCAGTGTAGTCTGCCTGGGTGAAGGAAGTGACTGTGGTATTACTGAAGGGAGGGAAGAAGGGTGTGTCTGCAAATAGCTGTTGAGCAAGAGTCTTGTCTTGAGCAGGTTTGTTGTTATAAACCACCACAACCTCTAGTTGATACAGAGATAGGTAGGTTCAAATATACACAGCAAAACATACAAAAACAACCACTATTAGATAGATGTATGCAACACATCAATTATGTATAAAAGGGGGTGTTTTGTAAATATTTACAAAACAATGTGATATATTATATATGTATTTATACATATTATGTTCTCTATAAAACGTTCACAAAATCAGCATAGTGACAAATGCATAATGTAATTTAGCAGAGATGATAGTATATGATCCTTTTTGGCCGATCAACAGTCCCAACCCAAAGATATTCTGAGCTGAAACTCCTCACATTTGAGAAGCTGGAAACAGCTGATGCCTTTTATTATTATTATTATTATTATTGAAACATCAAGCAATAATCAACATAGCAGACCATTTATTTTCTGTCCGTTGACTAATTAATTCCCTGACTGATTATTTAAGCTTAACACAAAAAGTTGTTGTCATTTTCAGCATAACCAAAAAAAAGATCCTGTCATAGTTGTATGGAATGTGTACCGGTCAACAATTTGTTGTTATATAATTACATGTCTGTGAAAACAAAGAGTTTCTATACTATTTTTTGAGGGGACACTTTTATTGTGAAAAACTCCCAGGCGGAAGTGCCGTTTTTCTACTGGCAAGAAGAAAAACAATCAGGACACACGTCATTTAATATTTGGTGAGGATTTTTGTGTAGTTTGCGATGTGAATAATACTTCTATATATGCATTTGTTCAAAGCGTGTCACTTCTTTTTGTCTGTTAGGGTTCCTTTTTGCCTTTGTTTTGATATGGGACAGTGGGTGCTAATGGTAAACGCTACCTCACTAAGCTAATTTAACGCTAATTTAAGTGATTACTTTTTAAGGCTAATCATAAGAAAGTCTAAAGTGTATCAACAATAACTTTATTGGCATCACATTGACTGGCATTTTATTCTCAGCCCGTGTTAACTTTATTCTAACGCTACGTACAAATGAAGCGCTAGCCAGATGAAAGTAAAGTTAGCTAGCTTAACTAGTGTTGGTTAGCTAGCTAGCGTTAACCTTCTCAACAGCTAGCGTTAGCTAGTGTTAACGTTCCTTTCATATAAATATATATGTCAGTATCGTGTAAGATGCATTTCAGTGTTGCAGCAAGTAACGTAACGTTAGCTAATTATATGTTATTTACTCTCGAAGAAGTTCCTTTCCACAGCTTTCACACCTCCCTATTCTAGTTCCTTTTGGTATAGTGACATTATTGGACCCGGTCTCAAACCATCCTTTGTGCCATGCCCCCCCCCCCTGTTCCAGTAAAGTACAGTGCATAGCGGATTTTAACACATTTACAATTACTCAAATGATGGGCAACAAACTCACACAATGATCTGGTTTTGTTTGGTTGCCAATCAAGCCTTATATGTTAGGCAGTGGCAAATCTTTGTTGTGACTAGGGGTACCGATATGGTTTTACCGGCGCTAACACTGATTATAATTAAGCAGACTGATGACCAATATTTGGAACTGACATACATTTTCAGTAGAAATTAATAGACATCAATCGTGTCAAAAGTGTTTACATGATACAAAAATGTTTCCAATGAAATGCAGTGAGTATCAATGGTATAAACTGTTATAATATGGTCATGGGTCACATCTGTTGCCCACATCCAAGAGCTTTCTCACTTCATCTCCTTGCAGTTCTCGTAGTCATTGGAACTGGAAACTACTAAACTGGAACTGGAGTTAACGTACATTCAGTTACTACTATTTTTCTTTTGTTAGTTTTTTTTTGCTACCAAGGAAGAACACCTTTTGTCTTTGCCTGTCACAGTAGCATTTCATTAGTTTTGATAGTAGTGATGTTCTTAACAAGTAATTTCCCAGACATTTAACAGAAGTCTAAATACGTAGTGTAAATAACACAGTATTTAAAATGCCAATGAAAATAGTATGTCCTGTGTCAGCTCCGGTGGCCAAGTTAGGCTTGGCCCCACAAACCGGGTACTAGTATTTGATGAAACGTCAGCAGGGACTGTGGTCTAAGAAGAGCCATCGTTTGGCATCACTTATAGGCCATTAGTAACTTAGTATGCAAGTTGTATTTGCTTTCACCTTCTCTTCCTCCCTCCTTCCCTCTTTCTCTCTCTGTAATGTTACTTTGTTGCGTCCTCAGTCCAAAAGTTAAAATGTATTAAAAAAAGATTGAAATTCCCAAATTCACATTTTTATCGTACAAAATTGTCTGCTTCAATCCATATTTGTCGGTGCTAATTTTCACTGCTCCATTACATTTACATAACCACAATACCTAAATCTTTTTTAGTTCTTTTTTTAAGAATGACAACTTCATAAATTATGCCGATAGACATTTTAAGCTTCATTAGAGACTTGAAATGACACACAGTACAGCCTTAATGAAGTTGTTATTTGTAATTATTTGCATGACAGTTAATTGTCAACTAATCTTTCCTGATGGTATCAACTCAAGCAGTTGCTTGACCTTTTATACTTGGCATTCTGTTTGCAACTTTCAATTCTAGGTAACATTTAACTGCAGTGGCACATTATTTCAGAATGGCACAAGATGGCTTCCTGATTTGTCGGTGTGTTTCCATCCCATCTCCCTCCAGGTCACAAGACAAAGATGGCTTCAAGCAGTACAAGCAGCGAGGAAGAGCGGAGCCTCCGAGAGTGTGAGCAGTATGTCCAGAAACACAACATCCAGCAACTGCTCAAGGACTGCATCATCCAGCTGTGCACAGCCCGGCCTAACCGGCCCATGTCTTTTCTTAGGGACTACTTTGAAAGACTAGAAAAGGTGGATACTGACATGACAGCATGTGTCCTTGATATATGTGCTATGAGCAAATATTTTAATTGACACAGTCTTTTTTCTTGACTATCATGTAAACATGTTGCCCTGCAGGAGGAGGCCCAGCAGATTGTTTTGCAGCAGAAGTCTAGCTCAAGGTCAGACTCCCGTGAGGACGAAGTCTCGCCACCCATGAACCCTGTGGTGAGGGGTCGGACACGGAGAGGAGCCATCAGTGCTGAGGTGTACACTGAGGAAGACGCTGCCTCCTATGTGAGAAAGGTCTGTTTTGTCTTTTTTTCATTTACACAACATACTGTCCTTAAAGCTGCACAAATCATTCATTTTATACTATCAACTACCAACCATAATGGATTGGTTTATAAAATGAACATTCTGATTAACAGTGGATGAGTTGCAGGTGACTCAAATATGACTGATTATAATTATTAATGTGGAAAATATGAATTACATTCTCTTGTCTAAAATATGAACATAAAAAAGCAGAGCTGCTGTCCTCTGCTGCTCCACAGCATAATGTTTCATCAGAAGAGAGACACTGTGCGCATTTACACACAAGTAACATCAGCATAATTCCATTAATTATTTACTAAGCTAGAAGTTTAGTTCTGATTCCTCTGTCAAATTTATAACTCCAGTTTATAGATTTGCTGCTTACAGTGCCTTCACCCCCCTTGGACCTTTCTACATTATGTCATGGTATAAGCAAATAATAAAATATATTTCATTGGGATTTTATGTAATGGACCAACACAAAATAGTTAATAATTTGGAAGTGGGGGGGGATATTACATGGATTTCCAAATTATTTCCAAATATAAATCTCTAAAGTGTAGAGATTTAAATCTAAATACATATATAGACCATATGTATCTAGATTTATATATAGACCATATGTATAAAGTGTTGAGATTTATACATAGACCATATGTATCAGTCAATAAAAACCTCAGTCAATACTTGGTAGAAAACCCCCTTTTGCTGCAATTACAGCAGCAAGTCTTTTGGGGTATGTCTCTACCAGCTTTGCACTAGAGACCATAGTCTATTCTTTTTGGCAAAAAAAGCTGAAGCTCAGTCAGATTGGATGGAGACCATTTTCCCTGTACCTGCTGAAGAGAAATATCACCGGAGCATGATCCTACAGCCACCATGTTTTACTGTTGGAATGGTGTGCTCAGGGTAATGGGCAGTGTTGAGTTTCCGCCACACATAGCATTTTGCATTGAGGCGAAAAAGCTAATTTATGGTCTCATCTGACCAGAGCACCTTCTTCCACATGTTTCCTGCGTCTCACATGGCTTGTGGCAAATTTCTTATCGTTCACTTACTTACTGAGGGCCTCTTGGTTGCTCCTCTGATAAACATTCTACTGGTCCGGCTTGTCAGTTTGGGTGGACGGCCTTGTCTTTGTAGGCTTGCGGTTGTGCCATATTCTTTCCATTTTCTGATGATAGATTTCATGGTATCCATGAGATGTTCAAAGCTTGGGATACTTTTTTATAACCTAACCCTGCTTCATGCTTCTCCACAACTTTATCCCTGACCTGTTTTGGTGAACTCCTTGGTCTTCCTCCTTGGTTTGTTCAGTAATACTCTCTAACAAACTCTGAGGCCATCACAGAACAGGTGTATTTATACTAAGATTAAATTGCAGACAACGATTTACTAACTATGTGACTTGCAAATGTGACACTTGTGAAGGCAATTGGTTACACCAGATCTTTGTTAGGGGTTTCACAGTAATACATATGACTCTGTTCTCAACACTCAACACTTTTCAGATTTTTATTTGGTAATAATTTTGAAATCCATGTAATATTTCCCCCCACTTCCAAATGGACTATCTTGTGTTGATTCATTTCATAAAATCCCAATTAAATACATTTTAATCTGGGGTGACAGAATGTAGAAAAGTCCAAGGAGGAGGGGTGAACACTTATGCAAGGCACTGTAAATGTCCCACAGTAATTGCTGCAGTAAGTTACTCTGTGTATTGAAACATTTACATTTACTAAAAGCAGAGTCTCTAATACAGGGGTGCCCAATACGTCGATCGCGATCGACCAGTCGATCGCCAGGGTAGCGCGGGTAGATCGCATGCCATTAAAAAAGAAAAAAAAAAAAGTATCTTCCCTACGACATTTGCCACTTGATTGATATACAGACCAGCCAGTGTGTAAATCAATGTCCATCACCACGGACGGTGCGCCCGCATGGTCGGCCGCTTGAATGCATTATTTGCGCTTCTCTACTCCCGTGAGTTTACTCAACTTTATGTGGTTAATTTGCGCCATTTGCTTTACTCGCGGCTGAAAAGGGGCAGGGATATCTCCGTGGCTTATCTCCGTAAAAGCGGTACCATTTCCGCCATCCACCATTGAACTAACCACTAGTTCTGCTTTATAGTTATTGTGGAAATCCCTCAAACGTCGGACCATCAGACGCCCCGTGTCCATAATATCATCTGTAGCCGCACAACAGCGTCTGAATGACGGCTGCTTCCAGCGCTGCTTCAGGCGGACCAGCAGCAGTTTGATTCAGCACCGGCAGGACAGCAGTGATGATGCGGCGCTTCTCAACGCTGATTGGCTTTCACTACGCAAATCTTTCGCCCAAGTTATTCGCGTCATTTGCGCTGCCCGGCGGAAATTTGCGTCATTCGCGTCTGTGCATTGACTTTGCATGTAATCTACTCGCGAATAATACGTGCCGCATTCAGTGTGAACGCAGCATAACCCTGGCTGTTTCTATTCAGTGCAAGTCAGAGTAAAATGTAATGACCAAAAATGTACAGAATTATATTTTGTCATAAGTTATGCAAGGTACGCCAATATTGTAAATATAAAGTATACTCGGTATATTAATACATTAATAATGCTATTTATTAATATATATCTATATAGATAGATATTTAGCATTATTAATGTAGGTATATCTTTTTGACTAGGTCATTTTAAGAGTAGCTCGCAAGCCAAAAAAGTGTGGGCACCCCTGCTCTAATAGCAAAAAAATATCAATACAGGCCACTGATTTGAATTAATTTACTGTCTATCTAACCACAATTGGGTCAAAAATGTGCTAGCTAGCTCACCCCAAAATTATGAAATAAAAGTCTCCTGAAAAAAATGTACTTAAAAAAAAAAAGCTTTCAAAAACTATATTGACTCATTTATATATTTTAATTTACATGTATTGATAAATGGCTATTTTTATACGAATATTTATTTATTTAGTATTGAATAATGGCTTTCCATGCAAGTAATTTGACTTGCAATATTGATTTTCTTTTTTTAACATTCTTTTTATTATAAATTTTTAAGATTATACATGTCCAGTACAGTATATATACAAATTATTTGGAATATGTAGCAGATCCAGAATACATACACAGCAATGATTCCTAAGGTCCTCAGTGAATCCAACATTTCAGGTAGTTCCCAGGTACTCCAAATTTTGCTGTAAAAAGGTACCTCTGACCACTAATCCCAAATCTCAGTCTTTCAAGAGAAATATAGTCCGCTATCAACGACTTCCACAAATGTGCTGAGGGAGGTTCTTCACCCACTTAGTCATAATAGCCTTTCGGCCCAACATAAGCAAAAACTGTAAAGTGTTTTTATGCCGTCTTAGTGATTCATGGAAACATCCCAATACATCCCAATAGACATAGTAGTGGCTGTAATTGTTGTTTGATTATCACACTAATCTCATCACATACAGTTTGCCAGAACCGTTGAATCTTTTCACATTCCCAAAGACAGTGCAATCTTGTTCCTAAAGTGGTCTTGCATTTTTGACAGTTTGGAGAGGCCCCTGCTGTATATTTACTATACATATATGGAGATATATAGACATTTTGTAGAATATTATATTGCATTTCTTTGAGTCTGTTGCATATGGATATTTTCGAAGGTAAGAGTAAAATTTCCTCCAATATATCATTGTCTGTTGTTGTTTTCAACTGAGTCTCCCATGATTTCCGTAAGACTGATAGTCTGCCTGTAGTAAAGTGTTGCAGCTTGGAATAGAATTTTGAGACAAAGTGGCCATGTTTAAGGCTATCTAAGAGTGTCTTTTCTAGTAAATGAAAGTCATCTGGAAGACTGAGAGTATTCATTTTACTATAGACATAATGTCTGACCTGTAGGTATTTGTAAAACTCTTTTGTTTGTAGTTTGTATGTGGCCTGTAATGATTCAAATGTTTTGAATCTTCCCCTATCCCAAAGGTCGTAAATGTGGTGAATTCCTGCTTCATACCAGTTTTGAAAGTTAGATCCAGCGCCCCCATCGGTTAAATCGGGATTATCCGTCATTGTTGTTAAACAGCTCAATTTATGTTTAGTCCCAAATAATTTCCGTAGAGAGTTCCAAATAGTACTCGCATTAGTAATTCGAAAATTGTCTTTTGCCATGATTGGTAGTTCACTCCTGCGTTTATCAAGTAAATTGACAGGAGAGTACGGTTTGGAGAAGGTTGCTTCAATCTCGAACCATGGTGGCTTTGGTTGATCAGTTGCCCATATTGAGATAATCCTGGCTTGCATTGAGTTTGTATAGTTTGTAATATTGGGGAGGCCCTATCCTCCTTGCTCTTTCGGCAGTTGTAGTATATCTAATTTAATTTTAGGCTTTCTGCCAGCCCATATGAAGTCAGAGAGAGCTTTATTTATATCTTTAATGTTGTTTCTCTTCAAAGATATAAAGAGCATAGATAGAGGATAAATAATTTTGGGGAGAATTACCATCTTGATAAGACTGACTCTGCCAAGAAAGGATACAGGAAGCTTCTTCCAACCCGACATCTTGTCCTTAATGTGTTTTACCATGGGGTTAACATTTTCAGCATAAAGTTGACTAATTTTAGGTGTTATTTTAACCCCCAAGTATGTAAATCCGTCTGGTGCCCAGCGAAAGGTTTTTACTCATTCGAAAAACTAAGAGGCATGATTTCAGATTTTGTAAAATTGATCTTGTATCCAGAAATTTGACCAAACTCTTTCACACTGCTGATTAGTGCAGGTATTGAGTTTGGTGGGTCTGTTAGTGTAAGAAGGACATCATCTGCGTACAGTAGAATTTTGTGTTGTGTTGTTCCTATCACTGTTCCTGTAATATTGGGGTTTTGCCGAATAGCAATTGCTAATGGCTCTATAGCTAA
This sequence comes from Cottus gobio, assembly GCA_023566465.1. NCBI lineage: Eukaryota > Metazoa > Chordata > Actinopteri > Perciformes > Cottidae > Cottus > Cottus gobio. Next base: position 20,477,576 of record CM042232.1, read on the forward strand.
AGAAAACAACAAAGGTGATAATGGTGACCCTTGAGCTGTACCTCTTTTAAGTTGAAATTGTGTGGAAATTAGACCATTTGTTAAGACCGAAGCAATGGGAGTTCTGTATAAAAGCTGTACCCATCGACCAAAATTTGAATGAAAGCCAAATCTTTTCAGCACTTCAAGCATGTAGTTTTGCTCAATGCGATCGAATGCTTTCTCTGCATCCATTGTTACTATAGTACTTTGGGTTTGATGAAAATTAAGATAGTGAATAATATTAATATTAATTAAACGTCTTGTGTTATTTGATGAAGTACGGCCTTTTATAAACCGTTTGGTCTGCATTAACTATGTCAGTCACCACTCTTTCTAGTCGATTAGCCATTATTTTTGAAAGTATTTTAACATCCACTCCAAGTAGGCTAATCGGCCGATAAGAAGCACATAGTTCTGGATCTTTTCCTTTTTTGGGAATTACTATGATATGAGCAAAGTACATAGATTTTGGGAGTTCACCCTTTTCAAAAGATTTGTTGAACACACGTTGTAAGAGTTTGCCAATTTTACCTTTTATCTTTTTATAAAACTGTACACAGAATCCATCAGCCCCTGGACATTTATCTGACTGGAGTGAGGAAATTGCTTTATCAATTTCTGTTACTGTAATAGGTCCTTCCAAAAGTTTAGCTCTTCCATCTGTTAACTGAGGCATTTGTAAGCCATCTAAGAAGTTACTACTGGTAAGTGTGTCATTTTTCAATTCTGAGGTATACAAGGTTTCATAAAATTTCTGGAAGCACTCATTGATCTTTGCATTGTTTGTTTGACGGATTTGATCCTCGTCAAATATTGCAGAGATAAAGGTTTTTTGGGGGGAGTTTCTTGCAAGACGAGCTAAGAACTTATTTGGCTTATTTCCAAATTCAAACATTCTTTGTCTCGCAAATAAAATATCAGACTCAGCCTTCTTTGTTAGCAAATTAGTTAATAGTAGTCTTGCCCCCTTTAACTCTCTGAGCACTCCTTCCGATTTGGATCTATGAAAATCTTCCTCTAGTTTTTTAATTTTCTTTTCAATTCTTGATTGTTCTTGAATGCGCTCTTTTTTCTTCCTACTAGAGTATGATATAATCATGCCTCGCATGTAAGCTTTATAAGCTTCCCATACCAATCTCGGGTCAACGTCATTGCAGTCATTTACTTCTAAATAGAGGTCTGTCTGCATTTCCAAGAATTTGATAAAATCATCGTCACGAAACAGTGATGCATTAATTTTCCAAGAAAATGATCGCTCTGCGGGCCTAAGAGGCTGCATTTCCAGAGTGACCGGAGCGTGATCTGAAAGGACAATGGGCCCAATACCAGACTGAGTTATTAAATGGGTTAGGGGTTCGGATATAAATATATAATCAATTCGTGAAAATGATAAGTGAGGTGAAGAATAAAATGATTTGATTGATCTTTATGAAGGGGGTCTCTATCTAGAAAGGGGGAGAGATAACAATTAAGATCACCTCCAATTATTATATTTGAACAGTCCATTTCAGCAATTTTACCGAGTAGGAAGGCAAAAAAGTCTGCGTCATATACATTTGGAGCATAAACATTTCCAAGTAGTACTGATTCTCCATATAATTCTCCTTTTACTAGAACTATCCTTCCATCTGCATCTTTGAAACTATTTTTAGCTGTAAATGGCAGCAATCTATGAACTAATATAATTGCACCCCTTTTATTTGTAGAGTAAGATGTAAAAAATACCTGTCCGACCCATTCTCTGAGACTTTTTGTGCTCCTCCTCATTCAAATGGGTTTCTTGGAGGAAGGCAACCTGGACGTTTTCCTTTTTAAGATAGTTTAGAACAGCCTTCCTTTTGACAACGTTATTGGAGCCCTTGATATTCCATGTACAAAACATAATATTCATAATAACGTACCTTTATATCATGCTGCATAGTCTTGTTTACCTTATGACATTTTGATCTGCTTTTAACTTGAAATCCTGCCTGGACAAAAACAAAAAACACAAGAACAATCCAAGCAAAAACAACCTAAAGCTCACATAAATCCTATCTAGAGTGGCTAAAACAAAGCCAAGAGAAATAAAAAAACAAAAAACTTATCATACTCTAGCTATACCAGTAGAGCTGAGGGGGCAAAAGATGTAGAGCGAGAGAGAAAGAAAAAAAAAGAAAGAAAACAAATGTGTATCAGGTCTCCTCATCTGGATTATATTCTAACCATAATACCAGCATGTCGCCGACTGTGTAGATAACAGTAGTGAACAAAAGATCAAGTAAACTGAAAAATACCCGTGTACAAGTGTGCTTAAACTTAAGATGAACAAAAACTGTCTTAATGTTACAAAATATTCACTGTCCGTGCAAATCGTTCTTTAGGATATTAATTTGTATCATCTGACATTTTGAGGCGGATGTTTACCTGGTCACAGGTAGATGATAAAGTCATAGGGTAGTCGGGAGTGTCTTCATGTAGTCGCTGATTTCCTTCATTGTGGAAAGGGAGATCAGGTTTTTTTTTTGGAGGGAGAACCCTAATTACAGCTGGATACGCAAAAGTGTATTTGATCCCCGCTTCCCGAAGCCTTCTGCCTCTGTCTCTGACTCTGTCTGCCGGTGGCTCCCGCTGGAGGTCCCACACGGTGAGCTCGTTCTATCTTCAGCCGTTCCCCTTGCATGTCCATGTCCAAGACCTCAGGAATCCACTTAGCAAAAAACGCGGGTGTGTTTTTGCCTTCAGTGCCTTCTTTCAGTCCAATAATTCTGACGTTTTGTTGTCGACTCTGGTTCTCATAATTCTCCAGTTTTTCCATTACGTTTTCAAACGTTGATTCCATCGATTTAAGCCGTGGTGCACAAGCCGCTGCATTATCCTCCAAGTCGGACACTCGTTGTTCCACCGTCTCCAGTCTGCCCATTAGCTTGTCTAACTTTTCAGACATCTCTGTGACTGGTTTCAAGATATTAGCGAATTTAATGTCCAGCATCTTCTCAATATTACGTGTCACCTGTTGAACCACTGTGCCTTCGTTAGTGATGCTGGCGGAGTCTTCTCCGGGCTCGGTACAGGATTCAGGCTCTTCTCTGTTAGCGAGTTCTGGCTCTGGCTCATCGCCTGGGTTAGCTAGCGCTTTGCTAGCCGTCGATCTGTTGTTCTTTTTCCGATTTTCTTTTTTTTTGGGCATAGTGAAAAAGTTTTCCAACGACATGTTCCACGTCTATGCTGATTTAAAGATAGTTTAACCACAGTTTGGCCATCGGGAAAACCAGAGATACTGTTTAAGTTAAATCCAAAAGGAGACCAAAAGCAACGCATCTATCCTCCTCGGTGCATCACGTGACCCCCCGCAATATTGATTTTGATTCTAGTATATTCTTAATATTCACTGAATTCTACCTGTGAAATCTAAACAAACTTTTTCTCCCAAGGTTATCCCAAAAGACTACAAGACTATGGCGGCCCTGGCCAAAGCCATGGAGAGGAACGTGCTGTTTGCCCACTTGGACGACAACGAGAGGAGGTAACGGCACCAATCTGTTTAGTAGTTTAACCCTTTAAAAACGCACCTATTTTTAGCCCTCTAGCTCGAAAATTGCGTACCCAAACTAAAAAGAGTGTATCTCTGCAACCACTAGGGCTATTTGAATAATTTTGGGGTTATAATAAACAAGTACAATGTGAGATTTTGTTCAGATATGTAATTATCAGTCTATATTTTACTGGTTAACAATTATTTTCAATGCATTTCCTTCTAATCAGCTGGTTTTCTGTCCCTCTAGTGACATTTTTGACGCAATGTTTTCTGTCAACTGCATTGCTGGAGAAACAGTCATCCAGCAAGGTGAGTTTTACACACACTGCATTTTATTGTAAGATTGTTGCGTTTTACTTGTGTTTATTCAATCATGGGCCTCTTCATTGCTCTTGTTCCAGGTGACGAGGGAGACAACTTCTATGTCATTGACCTGGGAGAGATGGATGTAAGAGCTCTTTCTTATGTTTTTGTGTAGTTTTGAAGGATGGAAATATTGGGCAGTGTACAAATGTTAAAAGCTATCTTTCGTTTTTATTTTACTGAGAAGAACTAAAAGCCTGATTACGCCCATTGTTCTGTGAAGTTTTGTTCTAGCTTGTTCTGCTGCCCCAAGTGGCCAAAAATGATAATAATATATACATACTGCTTTAACCACAGCAATAGAAATTTGACGTGACTCATTGTTTTCCAGATATGTCTGTGTACAAGTTAACTTGTAGGATTCAATGTTTAATCTGATTTTGTACGTAGACTAGCATAATTGTGTCATATGGCAGCTGATTTTGGGCTATATAAAATAAACAGAATTTAATTTGTCCTTGCCTTGCCATTACAAAACTGGTTACATCTGTTCTGACTCCTTTTAGGTATATGTGAACAACGAACTGGTGACCAGCATTGGTGAGGGAGGAAGTTTCGGGGAGCTGGCTCTGATCTATGGAACCCCTCGTGCAGCTTCAGTCCGTGCCAAGTCCAATGTAAAGCTGTGGGGCATTGACAGAGACAGCTACAGGAGAATATTGATGGTAAGCTGTGCAGTACATGACAAAGCTGACCATAAAGTTATAGGAAATGTCGAGGATGTTGAGGAAATGTCACAATGTATTTTTCTTTTAGGGAAGCACTTTGAGAAAGCGCAAGATGTATGAGGAGTTCCTCAGCAAGGTGTCCATTTTAGGTGAGAACTTCTGTTTTTCATCATATTAAATGAATGGGCCATCTTGTTTTACACCAAAGCCGCCATTGCCCTGATGACCCGTGTGTTGCTCCTGAACAGAGTCTCTGGATAAGTGGGAGCGTCTGACGGTGGCTGACGCCTTGGAGACGGTGCAGTTTCAGGACAGCCAGAAAATTGTGGTGCAGGGAGAGCCTGGCGATGAGTTCTTCATCATCCTGGAGGTACATCCCACCTTCTGCAAGCATTAGTCAACCAAAACCGCTTGGTACAGGACGTTTGGTTTAGCAAGTATTCTTTGGTGAAGAAGAATAGCGTCAATTTAGCACAGTTAGATCTACATCTTAGCAACATTGTTATGTTCTACCCAGAAGGCTGAGGCAGTGGAGTGGTGGTTGTCTGTGAGATGAACCTGTTGTGAAGTTAGTCCTCGGTGTCACTGCTATGGTGATGCAAATAAAACAGCAGGACTGTGATTTGATATCATACAGTGTTGGAGCAGACATGCGATGAGTCAGGTATGATCACATATAGCAGGCTGTAGGGCAGGGTCACCAACAGGCGGGTCTGGACCCAGAAAACCAATAGATAACTGAGAATTATTACGGATTATTATGGATCACTTCTATTTAACTGGCCAGCTTTTCTAGCCATTACGGCTCTCGTTCAGCAGTCCAGGAAACACACCGACCAATTGCACGCCTTGTAAATCCTCTCACGTGATCCTACTTGGCCAATCACGTGTGTATTCTGATAACCGTCATGCTTTGTTGATTGTTGATGTTCACACACACAGGAGAGACCTGATAGTTGGAAAATGTACGTGAGTCAGAGAAGTTATTTCACTTGATGCTCCAAAAAGAGAAATGTGGACAGCTTAACCAGAGCATTTAACCAAGGATGGACAGACTCTTATATGTCTCATGTTCATCAAAATTAAAAGCAGCGATGTGAAGCGCCACCACGAGCCAAAGCACAAATCTTAAGAGCAAACGGACTGCGTCACATCCGAAATTAAAGCACAGATTCTGTTCAATTCTGTTTTTTTAATAAAATATATGTTTTCAGTTTTCAGTAACAGATTTTATATTTTCAACTTTCACTCTTTTTTTTTTACAGCTTCAAATCTTATTTTTTCAGGTTCAAATCTTTTTTTCAGGTTCAAATCTTTTTTTTCACTTTCAGATCGTTTTTTTCAGGTTCAAATCTTTTTTTTCACTTTCAGATCGTTTTTTTCAGGTTCAGACTTTTGGTCTGGATCTGTGTGGGGGGCGTGGTTTCAACTACATGGGCGCGGTCTCATGAGTGACAGCATAACAGTAGTCTGAGGACCTGTCTCAACCATGTTGCCTTCAGGAAGCGTGGGTACTTTCATACAGCATATTAATGTGATTGGCAGTAAACTAAATTGACACCAGTGACACAGTTATGTTTAGCAAGCTGTTGTAGACCGTACTTATAAATATAAATCACAGTATAAGAGCAATAAACTGTGCCGTTCCAAAACCACACTATAGTATCTGACGTTTCGCACCACTGTAACTGCAATGCTGTCTGGTGCGTGAGATGAACTGGTTTTGAATGAACTGGTTTATTATTTTTGCGTTAGGCGTGCTAAGCCTCTCTGTCACATTCTTATAAAGACTATAAACAGATCAGTTTGCTGTAAACTTCACTACCCGCTCGTGAGGCTGTGGTTGAGACGCTGAGGACACTTAGCGAGGACACTTAAAACGCTGTTATCCGTCATATATGTGTATCATATATTTATTTATTAATCTGATGTCAAGTTGATGCCTGTCTACCTGTAAGAGAAATATACTCAAACACCGCGTAGAGACAGTCAGCTGTGGATCCGCACAGTGATCTCTTAACTTGTGATCCAACACTGTGCTGTTTCACATCGCTAATGTTTTATATTAAAGACTACGGACTTCATCTCTATCATCATAACAATATTCTACCCTGTGCTGTTTCACATCACTAATGTTTTATATTAAAGACTACGGACTTCATCTCTATCATCATATCAATATTCTACCCTGTGCAGCATGCAATCATCCAGCATTCATTTAAGATTTTGACAGCATTATCACGAAAAGTTATCCATCTTCATGACGAAAATTTCACTTGTTGACTGTCGACAAAAACAGTGGACACGCGGTTCCCATTAAGAGTCGAACCGCTGATCATGTCCGACGTTTAGCCCTTTTAGCATCTCCTGTACTGCCGTTGAGCTATAGAAGAAACTGAAGGATAGATTGAGTACTATTAATTTAACACTCACAGCTTTCTTTTGTCACATCAACGTTAATGCACGTAGCTCATCACGTATGTGATTTCAGTAAATTATGCAAGAAGAAAAGGCAGCCAGTGTTAGAATATATTGTAGAAATATTCCTATATTGCAAGGTTACTATATTACATACCTCATTTACTCAATTGTGTTATTGTGAAGCCTTTTGTAATGTGAATGTTATATGCTTTGTAGTCTCAGTCAGCCTCTTCCCTCTTTGGCTTAGTGGTAGTTCGGGAGACAGTTTCAAACTGTTTTCTTTTGCATAGTGTGGTTTTGGAACTCACAATCTGGCATAGTGTATTGCTCTTATACTGCCACTCATGCCAAGTACGGTCTACAACAGCTTGATAAACATAACTGTGTCACTGGCATCAATTTTGTTTACTGCCAATCCCGTGAATATGCTGTATGAAAGTAGTGTAATAATTCTCGTGGTACCCACGCTTCCTGAAGGCAACTGGGTTGAGACTGGTCCTCAGCATTCTGTTATGCTGTCACTCATGAGACCACGCCCCTGTAGTTGAAACCACCCCAGATCCGGGCCAAAAGTCTGAACCTGAAAAAATAAGATTCGAAGCTGTAAAAAAAGAGTGAAAGTTGAAAATATAAAATCTGTTACTGAAAACTGAAAAAATAAATTTTATAAAAAAATACATACTTGAATCAAAATTAAATTTAACCCCCAAAAACTTTTCATACACTTATTTTTATTTCGAAGACATTGTTGAATTTTTCAACGTTCAAGAACAAAACTTGATTTTTCAGGTTCAAATCTTTGTTTGAAAAGGACAAAACATTTTACCTGGAATCGGCTGCATAAGTGCATAATGGAGCTTGTTAAACAACTGACTGACGCATTACCGCCACCAAGTGGTGGGAAGCTATATTGCAGAGGTGTCAAACTCACAGCATCATGGTCGCCCTCAAAGGGCCGGTTGTAACTGTAACACTGTATCAATTTAGCTACTACCGAACATATTGTTAAATAACTGTCTTTGTATTGTTTATTCAAGTGTAAAAATATTGTACATGCATTCATATATATATATATATATATATATATATATATATATATATATATATATATAAACCCACATTACTCTATCAAAGATCAAACTTAAAACAGAAGAAAATAGCAATGACAAAGATCAAACAATCGTTGTTATATTAACTTTGTTCAAAGCTTTTTTTGTCACAGTTGAGAAGGACATAACTAGCCACTAAGAACATGTATGTGGTCTGGGGCAGTGGTTCTCAACTGGTCTGGCTGCACCATCACCCCTGAATGAACCGAGATCCAAAGCAAGGAACATGTTCAACTTCTCAAATGGATTTAATGAAAAGATGGTGCAGTTTGAGCCTGAAATGGTACAGAATCTCACATGCCAACACAAAAAAACTAGTTTGAAATATTCCCTTTTACACTCAATTAAAAACCCAAAAGTGCATCTTAAGGACACAAAGTAATACAACACACATAATCATTTTATAACTTCAGCTTTTTTTAACAGACTCAGCAGTGCTTTCATGCACAAACATAATAAAAAGGTCGGGAATGAAGTGAACTATCACAAATAGTGCGTGTGTAAACTCATGCAAGTGTGTTGTGAACGCAGCACTGTGTGAATAGACACACTCTGCTGCATTCAAAATTCCCTTCAAAATAAAATCACAGGATTTTTATATTGCCCATGTAAAGGTCCGCAACCCACTGAAAACGGGTCCGCGACGAACCGGAAACGGATCCGCGACAGACTGAAAACGGGTCCACGGTGGTGATCATGCCTTCCAAGCCGTTGCGGGCCACATAAAATGACGTGGCGGGCCGGATCCGGCCCGCAGGCCTTACGTTTGACACCACTGCTATATTGTAACTGAGTGTCTCGTGGATAATAGTAATATCTCTGGTGCCTTCAATTGATAGCCTATGCAGTCTCTCGGCCCACAGGTGAAAAACAATTATTCAATTGAACTGTCTTTATTTAATTTGACATTCGGTTGTTGACTACATACAGACGTTAATACAACTGTTGGTAACTTCAATATATTTGGCACAAAATTGGCATTATTGTGATGTTTTGGATATTTGCATGAGGAAATTCTCTCTAACTGGACTTTGCAGAGTTTTAGTTGAATACCCCTAGTGTTGGCTGTATTTATCATTGTTATAAAAACAAACCCCATATCATATATCATAAGAAATAAAGCTGTTAATTTGTGTGAAACGTGCCACGTGGTAAGGTAGCTACCGAGCAAGGTAACTATGTGACTTTCAAGCCAACATTACAAGCTGTGTGCAAAGGTGGTTTAAAGTGAACGTTTATTAAAGAAATGTTGAATTCTGGGATATGTAGTTTAGGCTGTTTTTGTTGTGCTATCAGGGGGCAGCAGCGGTGCTACAGAGGCGGTCAGAGGACGAGGAGTTTGTGGAGGTCGGCAGACTTGAACCCTCAGATTATTTTGGTAAGTCAGACAAACACAAGGGCATGCACAGCACAGGAACTTTCCCACCAGATTGCTGTCCTTGTCCTGCTGGATGGGCTGTTCAATTAAAAGCATGGGTGGATAATATATATATATATACTGCCTGGCCCAAAAAAAAGTCGCCACCTGGATTTCGCTAAGCAAATAGGTACAAGCCTCCTATTGGATAATTACTGCATGGGCTATTATCTTTCAGCTGGCAACAAGTTATTTAACCCCAACTGGTGCAATGAGTTGCTTCTCATTTCTTAAACAACCATGTCGAAAGACACATCCCGTGGTCGTGGAAAAGATGTTAGTCTGTTTGAGAAGGGTCAAATCATTGGCATGCATCAAGCAGAGAAAACATCTAAGGAGATTGCAGAAACTACTAAAATTGGGTTAAGAACTGTCCAACGCATTATTAAAAACTGGAAGGATAGTGGGGACCCATCGTCTTCGAGGAAGAAATGTGGCCGGAAGAAAATCCTGATTGATCGTGATCGGCGATCACTTAAACGTTTGGTGAAATCAAATCGAAGAAAAACAACAGTAGAACTCAGGGCTATGTTTAATAGTGAAAGTAAGAGCATTTCCACACGCACAATGCGAAGGGAACTCAAGGGATTGGGACTGAACAGCTGTGTAGCCTTAAGAAAACCACTAATCAATGAGGCTAACCGGAAAAAAAAGGCTTCAATTTGCTAGGGAGCATAAAGATTGGACTCAGGAGCAATGGAAGAAGGTCATGTGGTCTGATGAGTCTAGATTTACCCTGTTCCAGAGTGATGGGCGCATCAGGGTAAGAAGAGAGGCAGATGAAGTGATGCACCCATCATGCCTAGTGCCTACTGTACAAGCCTGTGGGGGCAGTGCTATGATCTGGGGTTGCTGCAGTTGGTCAGGTCTAGGTTCAGCAACAGTATGTGCTCAAAGAATGAGGTCAGCTGACTACCTGAATATACTGAATGACCAGGTTATTCCATCAATGGATTTTTTCTTCCCTGATGGCACGGGCATATTCCAAGATGACAATGCCAGGATTCATCGGGCTCAAATTGTGAAAGAGTGGTTCAGGGAGCATGAGACATCATTTTCACACATGGATTGGCCACCACAGAGTCCAGACCTTAACCCCATTGAGAATCTTTGTGATGTGCTGGAGAAGGCTTTGCGCAGCAGTCAGACTCTACCATCATCAATACAAGATCTTGGTGAGAAATTAATGCAACACTGGATGGAAATAAATCTTGTGACATTGCAGAAGCTTATCGAAACAATGCCACAGCGAATGCGTGCCGTAATCTAAGCTAAAGGCGTTCCAATGAAAATTTTTGGTGCCGACTTTTTTTTTGGCCAGGCAGTGACCAGGAAATGCTGTGTGTGTGTGTGTGTGTATATATATATATATATATATATATATATATATATATATATATATACAGTTGTGTTCAAAATAATAGCAGTCCCACATCACTAGCAAGATAAATCACTGTTTTTGTTAGAATTTCAACTTCTACACTGCAAGTAAGTTTCTAGAAGGTTTAGTAAAGGTATAGAAAACCAACAGACCCAACAGGCATGACGTGCATGCTGCTGATTCTGTGAAACTGAATCATTTACTGAAAGGGGCGTGTTAAAAAAAATAGCAGTGCCGAGTTCAATTAGTGAGGTCATTGATTATGTGAACAAAATAGGTGTTAAACAGGTGGCCCTTATTTAAGGATCAAGGCAACTGAAGCTGCATATGCTGGCTGTGTATTTGTCCTTGAAAAATAGAGTAAAATGGGTCGTTCAAGACACTGTTCAGAAGAAGAGCGTTCTTTGATTAAGAAATTAATAAAAGAGGGAAAACCTATAAAGAAGTGCAGAAAATGATAGGCTGTTCAGCTAAAATGATATCAAACGCTTTAAAATGGCAGCCAATACCAGAAAGGCGAGGAAGAAAAAGAAAAACGACTATTCGAATGGATCGGAGAATAACCAAAATGGCAAAGGCTCAGCCAATGATCAGCTCCAGGAGGATCAAAGAAGATCTAAGATTGCCTGTGAGTACTGTAACAATCAGACGACGTCTATGTGAAGCCAAGCTACCAGCAAGAAGCCCCCGCAAAGTCCCATTGTTAAAAAAAAGACGTGCTAAAGCGGTTACAATATGCCAAAGAACACATTGACTGGCCTAAAAAGTAATGGCGTAATATTTTGTGGACTGATGAGAGTAAGATTGTTCTTTTTGGGTATAAGGGCCACAGACAGTTTGTCAGACGTCCTGCAAACACTGAATTCAAGCCACAGTACACAGTGAAGACAGTGAAGCATGTTTCTCGTACTATGGTGTTGGTCCTATTTATCGCATACCAGGGATCATGGATCAGTTTGAGTACATCAGAATACTGGAAGAAGTCATGTTGCCGTATGCTGAAGAGGAAATGCCCTTGAAATGTGTGTTTCAACAAGACAATGACCCCAAACACACCAGCAAGCGAGCAAAATCATGGTTCCAGACAAACAGAATTCAAGTAATGGAGTGGCCAGCACAATTCCCGGACCTTAATCCCATAGAAAACTTGTGGGCTGACATAAAAAATGCTGTTCATGAGGCAAAACCAACAAATGCAGAGGAATTGTGGACAATTGCCCTGAGCTGCAATACCTGTTGACCGGTGCCAGGTCGACTCCATGTTCCACAGATGTGAGGCAGTTATCAGAAACCGTGGTTATGCAACTAAATATTAGTTTATGATTCTCAGGAAAGTTGAATCTTCAAGCATTTCTTAGATTATTGTTACGTCCCCCTGTTTGCTCTAGGGGAGTGGGAGGCGTGAACATATAGGCAGAGACTGGACGGGAGTAAAGTGGAACAGTTTATTAAACAACAGAGATAGCAGGCAGGACAAACTAGACACAAGGAGGGTGGTGGAGGGTGCCGTGAAAATAACCAACCGGGAGAAACTAAGGAAGACCCTCAAAAGGAGGACTATGCCCGCCTGTATAGCTATCTAAGGTTGTCTCTAACGCGGTCACACAAAAGAACACAGCACCCACTACGCCTATGAAATCTAACAAGGGAATTCTACATGTAGCAAATCAGTGTTGACTCTGTCCCTCGCTCCTCCCTTTGTCTCGGCCACATGCGGAGCCTACCGGGTTAACACAAGGGGCACAAATACACAGGACGCTACCACAGCCCTTCCCACAGATTCCCACGCTACGAGCACGAGCGGCACACAAGTCAATGGGAGCTGACAAGCTGCCTCGAGCCACTGGTGGCTTCCTCCTTAAGAACCGCAAGCAGGGCGGCGGCGGCACTCCATTAGTTGCGCCAGAGCGGGACAGTCCAATCAGGTCCCCACCGGAACCCGGAAGTAGGCGGAACTCACGTCCGCCGGCCATCCGGTCTGTAACGTCAGGAAACACACACACACACATACACATATACGTACACATACCCTCACCACGGCGGCGGCCGTAACACCCCCCCCCCCCCCATAAACCCAAACTCCCCAGTTTGGGAAAACCGAAAAATCGATTGCGGGGACCTTATTAATACAGTCTGGACAAGGCATCGGCAATGACATTGTCCGTGCCCTTTTTATGCCGGATCACCAAGTTGTACTCCTGGGCCATAAGAGCCCACCTCATGAGCCTCTGGTTGTGATTGTACATCTGGGCTAGGAATACAAGGGGGTTATGGTCAGTGTAAACGACTACAGGTAGTGTACTGGACCCAACATAGACTTCAAAATGTTGTAAGGCCAACAACAAAGCAAGGGTTTCCTTTTCGATGGTCGAATAATCAAGCTGGTGGGGGTTGTACTTCTTTGAGAAGTAGCACACGGGGTGGTCTATCCCCTCTTCATCTTCCTGTAATAGCACGGCACCAGCTCCCACGGCACTGGCGTCCACCTCCAGTTTGAATGCCTTGGCAAAATCCGGGGCAGCCAGGACGGGGGCATGGCAGAGGAGAGATTTGGCACTATCGAAGGCGACTTGGCACTTCGGGGTCCACACGAAGTCCACCTTGGGGCTAAGTAACCCGGTCAATGGTTCGATCACAGACGAAAAGTTTTTGCAGAACGCACGGTAGTAGCCAGCCAGGCCAAGAAAAGAACGCAACGCTTTACGTGTGCCTGGAACCGGACTCAACGCAATAGCTGCTACTTTCGCGTCCACTGGACGGACCTGCCCTTGGCCCACTTGACGGCCAAGATAAGTCAGGGTGGCCTTCCCGAACTCGCACTTAGCGAGATTCAGGGTAAGGTCGGCTTGGGACAGGCGACGGAACACATCGACGAGGGTGCGCAGGTGACTGTCCCACGACTCTGAGTAGATGATAAGGTCATCCAGGTAGGCCCTACAATCTCTGACACCAGCTAACACAGTATTTATTAATCTCTGGAAGGTAGCGGGAGCGTTACACATTCCAAAAGCCATGACAGTGTACTGGTAGAAGTCATCGGGAGTTACGAAGGCTGAAATCTCGGATGCCCGCTCCGTCAAGGGAACCTGCCAGTAACCTTTTAGGAGGTCTAACTTGCTCACGAACATAGCGGTACCGAGGGCATCCACGCAATCCTCCATCCGCGGCAGCGGATAGGAATCCCGCACGGTAACAGCGTTAACTTTCCTAAAGTCGGTTATGAACCTCGGCGAACCATCCGACTTGGTTTCTACGAGGCACGGGGAACTCCATGGGCTGGCACTCGGCCTAGCGAGACCATGCTGGAGAAGATACGCAAACTCAGCTTTCATTATCCCACGTTTCACCATGTTTGCCCGGTAGGGATGCTGTTTAATGGGCCGTGGGGTGGTCAACTCAATGTCGTGTGTGATGGCATTGGTCCTCCCTGGAACGTTACTACACAACTCGGGGAACTGTCTGACTAGCTCTATCACGTCCCGCCGTTGGGCACTAGCCAGGTGTGGCAAGCAGTTAGGTAACGCCTGGATCGTCTCCGAATTAGTGAGACGGGAACCTGGATAAATGGGACAACGCGGCCGCACATCGTCACCGTCGGGGACGGGCACGGGGCCGGATACGGCTAACGCTACCACTGCGTGCTGAGGCTCCTCCCCGGCGGTAGCCTTGGCGTCTGAGCCCTTCTCTCTACTATAGTACGGTTTTAACATGTTGATGTGGCACACCCGCGTTTTCCTTCGCCTATCCGGGGTACTTAGGACATAGTCGGTGTCACTGAGACGGTCGTGAACCACGTACGGGCCGGAAAACTTGGGGGACATCGGCGTGCCGGGTACGGGAAGCAGCGCTAGAACCCTGTTTCCCACACTGAACTTGCGCTCCACTGCGGACCGGTCGTAATACCGTTTCATAGCGGTTTGCGACGTACACAACATGCTCCTAGCGAGTGTATTAGCTTGGTGCAAGCGCTCTCGGAACTGACTAACATAGTCCAACACATTCTGGGCAGGCGCGGCCTGCAGGGACAGGAACTGGTCGTGCAGCGTTTGCAGAGGACCACGGGGAGTATGTCCGAACACTAGCTGCGCAGGGCTGAATCCTAAGGATTCCTGCACCGCATCACGAGCTGCGAACAACACGAACGGGGTACTCTCGTCCCATTCCGTGCCGTTGTCTTGGCAATGCTTCCTGAGCATTGACTTGAGCATTGACTGGTGCCACCGCTCTAGGGCACCCTGTGACTCTGGATGGTATGCTGACGAAACAATGTGACGGACACCTAGCGTCCCTAACACCTGCTTGAACAGTTTCGACTGGAAGTTGGATCTTTGGTCCGACTGTACTATTCGGGGTAGACCGAACATGGAAAAGAACTTAGTGAGTGCCTTAACTATGCTTCTCGCCGTGATATTACGGAGTGGGACCGCTTCGGGATACCGGGTAGCTGCACACATAATGGTGAACAGGTACTGATTACCGCTCTTGGTACGTGGCAACGGCCCTACACAATCAATAATCACCCTGCCAAAAGGTGCTTCAATTACAGGTATGGGATGCAGAGGGGCCGGGGGAACCTTTTGATTCGGTTTCCCGGTCATTTGACAGATGTGGCAACTCTGGGTAAACGCAGCTGTGTCTCTCTTCAAACCAGGCCAGAAGAAATGTCGCAGCACGGACTGGTAGGTCTTAGTGACTCCTAAATGGGCGGACCATTTACTTTCGTGGGCGACCGAGAGAACATGCTGCCTGTAAACAGAGGGAACCACAATCTGGTGCACGGTGGGCCAATCGGCGTCAGGTGCTACACCTGAGGACCACCTCCGCATCAACATGCCATCTTCTAAATAAAAAGTTACTTTGCCACCCCTTGCTGTGTTGCGGTCACTCACCACATTCCGAAAGCACGTCCGTAAACTTGGGTCTTCTCTCTGGGCGATGGCCAGGCGTTCTCGGGTCGCCGGCAGGGACGGAGGAGGTGGGGAAGGTTCCCTCTCGCCCTGCAACCCAACTCCAACTAAGGAGCCGGAGTTGGGTCGTCGACCTGAAACGTCTCACATAACACGGTATCAGCCAGGGAAATATCCGCCTCGGACGCTAGCCGGCGCGTCTGCGCACGGGTGACAACACAAGCTGGGAACACTGTGAGCACTTCGGGACGAGAGCCAATGACCCTTGGTACCTCGAGCACCTCCAAGGAGGGAGTAACCTTACCCCCGGCTATGTCATTGCCCATGAGCATCATAATCCCTGGTATGGGAAGCTCTTCGCACACCGCTACTGGGAAGAACCCACTAACTACGTCAGACTGAAGATGCACCTTATGCACAGGCCCCATCTCGATGCCCCTTAATATGGACGCAAAACCACACGCGGACCCCGCTGAAAAAGGCAGAGCCGACGCCACCACAATGGACTGAGAACAGGCCGTGTCCCGCAAGACCTTCACCGACCGCTGGTCTGCGGGCAATCCCGTTAATGAAATAAGAGCTTCCAGCACAAACGGGCAAAAACAGTCGTCAACCTCACCTTGGCTGCCTTTCCGTAGCTCCGAGTTTGGGGCACCGCTAACTAGCCCAACCCCCTTGGGTGGGTACCCACGCGGAGACGACTGGTCCTTACGCTTTAGAGTCACGCAGTCTGCAATAACGTGTCCACTCTTGTGGCAGTAGAAACACCGGCGCTCTCCCTCTTTCGGATTGGGATCCCTGGAAAGGTTAGGCGGGGGTGCACTTCCGCGGCGGGAGTTGTCGGCAGCCTGAGAAAAAAACGGCTTATGGATTAGTAGATACTCATCCGCCAGAGTAGCCGCGGCCGTTACCGTTACCACCTTCTGCTCATTTAGATACATCACTATGCGTTCGGGTAGGCAACGTTTCAGCTCCTCTACTAAACAAAGCTCTCTAAGTGAGCTAAACTCTGTCACATTTGAGGCCGCGAGCCACCGGTCAAAGAGCATACTCTTCTCCCGGGCAAACTCCGTGTAACTCTGAGCTGCCGGCTTCTTGTGCGCCCGGAACCGCTGTCGGTACGCCTCGGGCACCAACTCGTAAATCCTTAAAATAGCTGATTTTACGGTAGCGTAATCCGCGCTATCCTCCACTGGTAGCGAAGCGATGGCCTCCTGTGCTTTGCCTTGTAGCTTACACTGTAGTAACAACGACCAAACCTCGGGCGGCCATTTTAATGCCACAGCTATCCGTTCAAACACCGGGAAGTACGAATCCACCTCTGTCTCCCGGAAGATGGGCACCAACGCAATATTTTTGCTAACGTCGAAAACCGGGCTAACCGCAGGCAAGTTGGATGAGTGGGAGGGAAGAATAACGGGGGCGCTCTCTAGCTCTAACGTTCGCAACCGTACCACCTGGTCTGCCTCGATCTCCATCCTCCTCACCTCAAGCTGGAGTCGCATCTGCCGCTCCCTATCCTGCGCTTCGTATTGGAGACGAGCGAGCCGTACCTTAAGCCGTGTCGCACCTAGGGAGTGAGCACTGCTGCCGGAGGAAGGATCGAACCTGGGCAGGGTGAAAGGAGTAGCCACCCTCTCACCGGCACCAGCGGGATCCCCCATGTCGCTAGTCGCGTCAGGAGTAAGCGGGGTTTCCCCTTTGGCCGCCGAACCGGCCACCGGGAACGGGCGCTCTCTCTCAGGCCGTTCTTCCATGGCGATTACCCCCCTCTCAGCTAACGCTAGCAACAGCATGGGCTTCAACACCTTCTTAAGAATCGTTTTAGGCACCGAGAGGCCGAAGTGAGCTGCTAGCTGGAGTAACTCGTCCTTCCGGCACGTGTTAACCTGCTCTACCGAGGGCTGCTGCAGGAACGCCTCCAAACCAAAACGGGCAGCGGCCATGATCCGCTCAATCAGGCAAGCTACGTTACGCTGCTACTCCGCTCGGGCTAGTTCCGCTCAGTTACCCTCGCACACTCTCTGCCAGTTGGGATTCAGAAACTATCCCGGACGAGCCCCCATATATGTTACGTCCCCCTGTTTGGTCTAGGGGAGTGGGAGGCGTGAACATATAGGCAGAGACTGGACGGGAGTAAAGTGGAACAGTTTATTAAACAACAGAGATAGCAGGCAGGACAAACTAGACACAAGGAGGGTGGTGGAGGGTGCCGTGAAAATAACCAACCGGGAGAAACTAAGGAAGACCCTCAAAAGGAGGACTATGCCCGCCTGTATAGCTAACTAAGGTTGTCTCTAACGCGGTCACACAAAAGAACACAGCACCCACTACGCCTATGAAATCTAACAAGGGAATTCTACATGTAGCAAATCAGTGTTGACTCTGGCCCTCGCTCCTCCCTTTGTCTCGGCCACATGCGGAGCCTACCGAGTTAACACAAGGGGCACAAATACACAGGACGCTACCACAGCCCTTCCCACAGATTCCCACGCTACGAGCACGATCGGCACACAAGTCAATGGGAGCTGACAAGCTGCCTCGAGCCACTGGTGGCTTCCCCCTTAAGAATCGCAAGCAGGGCGGCGGCGGCACTCCATTGGTTGCGCCAGAGCGGGACAGTCCAATCAGGTCCCCACCGGAACCCGGAAGTAGGCGGAACTCACGTCCGCCGGCCATCCGGTCTGTAACGTCAGGAAACACACACACATACGTACACATACCCTCACCACGGCGGCGGCCGTAACAATTATACAGTATATTTTTGAGTTTGTAAAGAAAGATGTCAACACTGCTATTTTTTTGAACATTATATTTCTTGACTTTCTGTAAAATATTATCAAATTCAATTACTTTTTCCAATTTTCATGCTTTGAAATATAATGTGCAGTGTCCCCAATGCATTTGTGTTCATTAAAATACAATTTATTTGAAGAATTTTGAGTTTTACCTTTTTAAACAGACTGCTATTATTATGAACATAACTGTATGTATATATATATATATATAAAATGTATATATATATATATATAATGTGTGTGTGTGTGTGTATATATAAAAGCAAAGCAGGACACCATCTGACATATCTGTGTGAACCTTCCCCATGTTCCCCAGGTGAGATTGCCCTGCTGATGAACCGGCCCCGTGCTGCAACTGTTGTTGCATGCGGCCCCCTCAAGTGTGTCAAATTGGACCGACCCCGGTTCGAGCGAGTCCTGGGTCCCTGCTCTGACATCCTGAAGAGAAACATTGAGCAGTACAACAGCTTTGTCTCTCTCTCTGTCTGAGCGTGTCGGCTCTCTGACCTTCCTTTCCTCTACTGCAGGGTCCACCATCGCACATCTGATTCATTCTCTTACCACAGTCACATGACCCCACACAAGATGACTTCAATACACCTGTTACTCCTCGCAATTAGTTTTCTGTGAAGGAAAGGGGTTTGAGCTTCATCGCCTGAAGCTGCAATCCTAAAACCAAATAGACACACTTGGAAAGTGTAGCTAAGATTCAAATAATTGTGTTTGCATGACTGACTGTGCCTTCACACTGATCACTGTGAGTAGATTAATAAAATGGGAATATTTAAACAAAATACACAGATAAAATTAAATTATATAATGATATAAAGCATTTTGTAGCCACATTGAAACATGTCGATCCAGCTGATGTCAAATTAAGACAGGATATAAATGTGTGTATGGAAATAGGGATGGTTTAATGGACTTTGTTCCACAGTTCAATGGGGGGGGACAAACACATTGTCACATTATCTGTTTTGCAGTATTCGGTCAAATATGTTGACAGTGTGGATGCACAGTTAGTAGCTTAGTTTGCTCTGAAGATCTTCAGTGTTCACAAAGATGGTGTACAGATGTTTCATGCTGACTGAGGAGCTTTATGTTTTTAACGAGGTATGCCATAATCCGTCTCTGTTTTTATCTGAGCTGTTATCTAGGCTATGGTTTGGGTCTATAATGAGATCCATCCATCCAGTCTCCCTCACAGTGAATTGTAATAACTTTGGTGATCCCCTGACTTTTCTTCCTGCACCGTCAGGTCAAATTAAAATCAGTCCTGTGCTTTGGTCTGTGACTTACAAAACAAACAACAGCTGCAGTGCTTAAAAGCGAATGTTAGCATTCTAACTTGCTAAAGTCAGATGGTATATACCCGTTAAAGATCAGCATAACGGGCTGTCCTGTTGTCTCGGTGGGGCGACTGTGGATCAGTGGTTAGCAAGTCTGTCTTTCAATCAGAGGGTCGGTGGTTCGATCCCAGATACTTAACCCTAATTGCTCACCGTTGCTGTGTCTACCGTCTACTGTATATCATGTCAGTCGCTTTGGATAAAACCGTCAGCTAAATGAAATGTAATCGGTGTAGCTTGTGGACATACCTCTTAAAGGGTTGCCTTGACATTGAGATGCTTCCTTTTCATTCATCCTGCACACAGTTTGCATGAGTACCAGTCATACTTCTACAGTATGGAGGGTGTTTTAACCCAGGAGGAGAAATTAGATTAAAAAACAAAAGCACAATTAATTTCAAGTTAAACGTGACCATTTTAGTCAATGTATCCTTACACTGCTTTTAAATAGTGCTTTCAACATCCCCATTGCATTTCTTCTGTGTAAATTCAGGTTTTTTAGATTGCTTTTTCACCATGATTTAATTTTAGTATTTCTTTCACTTTTAATGTTCTCTTTGTTTAGCTTTTGCCCTTTAAATGTTGCTGTATTTCTGGGTTAAATTCTCCACATTTGGTGTTTTGTTAAATACTTTCTGAACACTTCAGAATGTCAAGTTATCCCTTTAACTCTGCTGGCATCATGTGCTCTTGTGTTCTATTTACAGTAAATTACTATATTTTTTGCAGATTTTGGGTCATATAAAATTATTTAATCAAAGGAAAAATGCTCATATGCTGTTAAGTTCACTGATTAGAGTTTTGTCAACATTTCCAAACATTTAAAGAAAGCGCAGGTCAAAACGTACAAAAGAAAAAAGGTACCTCTTGGATAATCAGACTTTCTGATACTTTCTGATTTAGTGTTTCCCTTCCATAAAGTTTGGGGACATTTATAAAAACAAAACAGTCATCAAAGCAGCAGATGCAGAGCTGTCCTGACGCTGATGCATTGGCTACATTTACATGAAGTGGGATATGTGTATTTACTGGCAAATATTGCAGCAGTTACACTTCAATGTAGCCTGTCATAAAGTGTTCTGCTTTCCTTTAATCTGATACTGCTGATCAGTGAATACGTCAAATAGAGGATTTAATGCAAACTTTGTGTACTTTACAAAATAAGATATAAACTTGAATTAGTAACAGAAAGGTACGGAGGTTCAATACACCGCCCTTTCTAACAGTGAACAGTGCACAAACTCAACAAACACAAGTCAATGCATCTGGAACAGTTCCTGCCTGATATTCATTGTTGTTTTGCAGTTTTCCGGCCAGTAGAAACCTGCCAATCAGTTTAGTCCTTGACATTTATTATGAACTTGCTGTTCACTCCCAGTGTTAAATATCTATAATGTTTATCAAAGATCTCGTAATTCAGTAGTGTTGCACCCATTTGTACAGTATGGTGTTATTTTGACTTGGTACTGTATTTTCTTTTTTTTGTCAGCTGTCTTATGACTTTATAGTTTTTCTGACTCACTAAGGCCAAAAGTAAATCTTACTGTGCACCACTCAGTCAGACCATCAGTGAAACTAATGACCTCGGTTCAGTCTGTGTGCCTTTGTTCAGACAGACGCAGAGATGGCTTAAATGTTGATGTGTTTGGGTTTCTCTGTTTACAGCAGTTCAAGCAATAAAGAGATCAGTCTTTTCAGAATTGTTCTTTTTCCTTGTTTTGAGGTCCTGACCTGTAAAGTGGCTCTGTACCACAATTTACTTGTGAAATCTTTATTATTTTACCTGTATTTTAATGGATTATATTCTTCAATGCCCTATGTTTGACCAAAGCCAGTGGTGGAAACTTAAGTACATTTACTGGAGTTCAATTTTCTGATACTTTCTAATTCAACTCTTTTACACAAAACTGTCTCAAAGAAAAAGGTTGAAAACATCAATTGAACACAGTTTAAACATTCAGTGTAGATATATATATATGACAGCAGATTGATTTGTCAAGTCAGATGTCTGAGAGGACTGTAATGGAAATTAAGGTTATCAATCTCCTTTAGAGAAAACAAATGTGATGTGAAACACTAAAATGTCTTTAAGCATTTATTTAACAGAAAACTTGGCATAATTCAATTGAATGGACAAATCTCTTCACAGATGGTTTAGAGGTCTGACCCAGAAAAATAAGTCAATATGAGTTTTATACATCAACAATTATTATTGAAATGTTTGACCTTCCCCCCTGCTCCTCCTCACAGTGTCCTCCTTCCCATCAGACAAGCCTTGGTGCCTGTCTGGAACGTGTTGTTTGTCTGAGGCCCTGAGAGGCAAGAGTGAAAGGCAAAACCAAAACCAATCAAAAAAGATACATTCTGTTATTGTCCCACTTTGATGGCGCCCATCCGACTAGGTCAAGATGAGCTGAACTCTGCTTTCAGAGTTCAGTAATACTCACATTCAGAAAACAGCACTATGATACATTTCCACCACAATTCCCCCTTTGTTCACGAAAGTGACCATTAAAGTATTTACAATTTATCAACGCATTAA
Source organism: Cottus gobio (assembly GCA_023566465.1). Lineage (NCBI taxonomy): Eukaryota > Metazoa > Chordata > Actinopteri > Perciformes > Cottidae > Cottus > Cottus gobio. Next base: position 20,500,069 of record CM042232.1, read on the forward strand.
TACATTTTAACCAAAAGGGTTTACGCACATCAACATCTGTATGGTTAGCGCTTCAGCTGTTTTTGTGAGAAGTAAGTAACTATGTTATAGCAAGTTGAGAAAGGTTGACATAGTGTTAATTAAACCCTGTAACGATCTTTGGAGATCAGTCAGCTGACATGTCAGTGAGGTGGGAACAAGCAATAATCACAATTCAAACAAATCTATTGAATCACATAGTTATATTATCATAACAATCATCAGGAACAAATTGTTGATTTAATTGATTCTCCTACCTGTAAACATTGATTGGATTATTTATTCTTTATTACACTATCTAGAAATAAAACTGTAATAACATGAATTATAAGCATTATTACACAGAATAATCAGTTTTGTATTCCTCCCCATCATCTATGGGAGCAAACCAGTCAGGCATTGGATCTAGTGTTGCTGCAGGATCAGCCTTGGGAGCATTCACATGTTGAGATACACGCTGTGTTATGGACGTTTCTAATCAACCAAATTCAGCCCTTCATTGTGACGTTGTATTACCCCACATGGAAAGAACCTATATGAGGATATATGCGCATATATGAAACATATATGCAGTTTATATGCACATATATGCTGCATATATACAGCATATATGCACATATATGATAATATATATGCTGCATATAGGCGTATATATGCCACATATAGGCAAAATTGAGGTGCATATATGTGCATATACAGGCCATATAGGTCTCCTGTATTGCTTCTTTATATCCCCATATAAGCCCTATATGTACATACAAGATATGTCTCCTATATAGCTCTCGTGGCAGGATCTGGTCATTTTGTAGCTCATATCTCACTTTGGCAACTGTCATACATGATGCCTAGCTCATATTTTCTATTATCAAGGCAATAACTAAGAACTAACTTTAAAAAAAAATTATGCAAGAACTTATGTATGTGTGAACACGTGAAATTGGTATCACATGTAATTGGCATTTTATGGAATTTAACTATGGCAATTAAGTGAGAGGAGATGGAAAGCTATGATATCTACACATTTTCCTGAAATATTTACAAGGTCAATTCTTTCTTGTATGAAGATAGTGGAAAAGAATGAAATGTATAACAAAAAAATTTTATTTTGTCAAACAACCCTTTTTTCCAATTTCAAGTCACTTCCAGATTCACATTACAGGTCATACACATCCACACATTCACCGTTACATCCACCAAATGCAATGCAAAATGCAATGTTTTCTGTATCGTCTTAATGCAGTTTCTACATGAATATGGCTAAAAGGTCATTACAGTCTAAATGTAGCAACAACAAAAAAAATTACATAGAACATACATTCAAGTAATCATCATCATCATCCCACATCTATCTGAGCATTTCACTGTGGTTAATGAATTTGAAGACAATGTCAACATTTCTGTTCACCGTTTTAACGAACAGACACTTTTCTTTTATCTGAGATGCTTGTATAGCAACTAAAGGCCCCAGACTTTTCCCTACAGGGATGAAATAACAAGGATTTTTAAATTGACCACAGATGTCCTGTTTCACTTTTTGGTAGTACTTCCCCACTGCATAACATGTCTCCCCCTGCCCCAGATCACAGACAATGAATGTCTTCACAGAGAAAATACTTTCCTCTCGATCAGAAAGAAGGACAGTGTACGAGTTTCTCCGAAAAGTACGCGAGTAGTTTTGTGAATAAACTATTTCAACATTAACCACTACTCTGCAAAAATATTTCACAGTGACTCTATTTTCTAGGTTGCTGATGCTGTTCAAGGCCAGAAAATCATCATTTCTGATCATACAAATTTTAGGCCTACCCAGAGATGTAACACCATGTGAGCGACTTACTTCCTGCACCATTTTCTTCTCAACTGAAAAAGACTCTAAGAGAGCTAAGTAATCAGCAGAAGCTGCCACCGTGGTTTTTTGGGAAAATGATGGAAATGCAACCTGTAGCCAAACTGTTTTCATTATCTGCAGAGAAACTCCCTGGCTGCTCTTTATCATATCTAAAATGATCCCATTGTATGACTCAAACACAAATGCAGACTGTGCCCAGAGGGGACCCCAGTTCCTCACAGTATTGGGCAGATGAAGGCACAAATGTACATTGAAAGTGACATTATTGATCCCATAAAGGGTCTCCATTTCCTGAACAAACTCCGTTAGCAACCCCTCAGATTCTGATATGTGCAGTGGTGATATATTCTCACCGAGTAGAAGAGAAACTCCCTTTACCAACTTAAACCAGTGCTTCAGATATTTTTCAGGTAAGACCCCTTTCAATGTTGGTATGCTGTAATAAAACAACCACATGTTCCACTCGTGTGCCTTCCAGAACTTTTTCTCTTTCACTGAGCGGGGGACACGGGAAACATTACAGGGGGGTTTAATAGAAGTTAAAATGTCATCAATCTGTTCTGTTGAGCGTCCGATATACCATGGCGATTGGTTGTTTTCAGAATGAAACCACAGCGTGGTGATGCTTCTTGCTACACCCAGCAGCACACTGTGCATATAATCTGGAACACAGCCATCAATGATATTAAAATCAGGTAGACAAGACAAAATACTAGGCCCTTTCACTCCCTTAGTGGGGTTTCCAGCAAGAGCCTCTTCTACTAGATCATCAGTCTGGGAGGGATTCCTCAACTCTGCTTTTTCATAGGGATAAGCCCTTACACGCCCCCTGCGTTTTAACACACTTGTTCCTTTCTGCATACAAAAAGAACACCCAAACTCTCCATTAAACTGTTTAAAGTTCTGAATCAGTGGCCGAGCAACTGAATCTGCCACCATGGTAGTAACCAGTACTTTACTTGTGACAACTTCCCCACTTTCACTTTGCCACATAAGACCATTAGAGTACAACTCTATGCATTCATCGACAAATGGTTTCATGTAAGTGTTCATATTTGGTTTGTTTTGACCAAACCACAGGCCACAAAGCATAACATGTTTTGCACGTAGTTGTATTGGCAGTTCATTAACAGTACACAAAATTGGCCACAAACTTTTTGCGTTTGATTTGTGCACTGGCACTCCATCACAGTTGAAAGTCAGTGATATGCTGTCTGGTGATGCAAGGGGTGATAGTTTTTTGTATAAATGTCCATCGTATATATCTTTGATGGAGGCATCCTTCTTCTCAAAACGGTGTTTCAGATGTTTCCCTAATTGGTGGTCCTCAAGCAGTTTTTTTATTTGGTATTTTAGTGGCAAGTACAAAAAACACTGGTCTTTTTGTGCATGCGCTTTTGATGTGTCCTGGTCACAGACTGGGCACTTGACATTAAAGGGACCTTCCTGCATGCTTACGTTGCAACTCTTGCACACATAATGTACTTCTAATATGTCCTTCACTGAATCAAATGCTTTGTAGAAAAGGTACTTTGAGCCACTAACCAATTCCCCATCAGGACCAGCAGTAAAGTTGATAAGATGCATGATGTCCTCCAAGGCTCTATTTGTTAATCCGTGTTTGAGTTTTAATGCCAGCAGCAGGAGTTCCACCTGTTCTTTTGTTGGTTTCTGGTCTAAAGTTGGACTTGTGGGGTCTTCTAGATGTTCCTCTACTGGCTCCCCAGGTGAAGAGCTAGGGCCAGGTATGGGTTGGTTCATCTGTGAATTTAAAACATTGGATTAGCAATCCCAAATTTGCACAGACTCATACAAATGTACCATTTCATGTGGTTGGTAACCACCTGCATTTGAAGTCAGGCTCAAATGTATTTGTTTATTTTTTAACAGTCCTTTCCATTGATTTTTTTTGTCATTATATCATAAATTAATTAAAAAATAATGATAACTGTGCCCCCTTTTGTGACATCAGGCCCTGACCACCATTTTCATCTGGCCAAACACAGTGAGAGACAGGTTCTGTCATTTTGTATGTGGCCAGCTGAGAGAGATGCTGCATTTGCACCGGAATCAAAATTTAAATGTATTTTTTCTAACAAGATAAAAACATGGGTATCGCTGCAATATGGTCAAGGACAAAGTAATATGGTATTTCCAATTTGTGCTCCACTTTAAGCAACATCAGGTGGAAGTTTGGGTCGTGAAATTATCTTATGATGATTTACAGTAACTAGTGTGCATGCACATGCACGAAAAAAAAAAAAAAAGAACTTGAATATTTTAGCCATTTTTAGCAACTTACTGTGTCATCAGATGCAGTAGACACCGGGTCATCTTGATTGTCCTCTTGGGTGAGATACCTAAAATAAAAATAAAAATCATTGATCAAGAAATATGTAGGCCTAGTAAGTAAGTAAACTTTATTTATATAAAGTGTACTTACTCACAAAGTGCTTTACAGTAAAAACAAATAAAAACACATAAAAACAAATAATCGTGTGTGCGTGTTTTCTACTTACTGAGTTGTAGAAGAAGAGGCCACAGCTTCTTCATCACCCATATCTTCAGAAATGTCCCTAACAAAAATGTTGTGGTAATGTTGTTAAAACACTTCATGCATCATGCAATATAATATGATTGAATTGACTGATTGATTAAGTCCAAGTAGGTAAATTCCATTCATGAGGTTAAACCTCTAAGACTGTAGATCCAAAACACAAAGTGAAATATTTTCCTGGCTAGAGTTCCAACTTTAACCGTTTTCTTTATTTCTTTACTTATTTTTTATTTGTTTTTTTGGGGGGGGGGGGGGGGGGGTTATACAGTTGACATGGAAAGATACATTTTACCTTTGTACAAACATACTTAACATAGATTAAGGGAAATTATGCCACATACGTTTATATGGTATAGGAAATGATGTGTGGGGCGACTGTGGCTCAGTGGTTAGCAAGTCGGTCTTTCAATCAGAAGGTCGGTGGTTCGATCCCCGGCTCCAGCAGTCTGCGTCGTTGTGTCCTTGAGCAAGACACTTAACCCTAATTGCTCACCGTTGCTGTGTCTACGGTCTACTGTATATCATGTAAGTCGCTTTGGATAAAAGCGTCAGCTAAATGAAATGTAATGTAATGTAATGTAATGTGTAGCTGGTAGCTTTGTTAGCTGGCTAACTTAGCAAGCTAGCTTCTACCACGTTTTGTTACAATACTTACTTTTGTTTACGTCTTCTCTTTGTTCTTTCTGGAACGGGTGCTTCGTCGTCAACGAGGTACCTTTTGTAACGTACTGGATCCATATCTATTGCTTTTCTTTAATTGCGTCTTATTTCCTTAACGTTATTTATACTGGCAAGCATTTCTCCACTCTGCTGCTACCGATCGGCCTCTACAGCGTCGCGTAGTTGATGACGTCATCCGCATGCGGCCGAGCGCGCTATCTTTCGCGCCGAAAGATAACGGCTGGGAGTAAAAATGGCGATATCAGCGTTGGATATCCGCTATGTCCTACTTGAATGGACTGAGGGTGAGGATAGAGGGGCCCATAGTATTTTGGCCATCGACTGTGTCCGGAATTTTTCAGTTAAAGATTTTCTTGAAAGGACTGAAAAAACCGAGAAGCTGGTGGAATGGCGAAAAGGCCGCCAACCCTGGCCGGTGCACCAAGCCAGAATTATTGACGTGGCAAGTATGTTACACACTAACTTTAGTTGACGTTATGTAGCTAGTTACATACCACATTAAATGGTTTTGCTCGCACTTAAAGAAGTGTAAAATGGATCTTGCTAGGTACCTGCTAGTAAGCTTAGCTTTCTGACTAATGTTAGCTAGCTAGCTACCTAATTTGCTAATGTTAGCAAAGTCCAATTGGGACTAATGTTAGATTTTGTAACGTTAAACATGATTAGACAAACGTTTGCAGTTCATAATAACATTTCAATGTTATTGCACCAGAATTTGAAAAAACTCTCAAAATTAAACTGCGTGAGATCGAGATGGAGAAAGAGGGCACACGAGGGCAAACAAAACGTCCTCACATCCCAAACTCAAAGTACAGTGAGCAGCAGGGGCAGACTGAGAAGGCTTCAAAGAAAATGGTAACTAACTGCACCAATTGGTGCTTTACTTAAAGTTATCTCCCCCTCTCTCTCTTGTTTCTTAATGTGTGGGCATGTGTGTAGGTTTGTACTTGTGCCATCTATAATGATTTCATGTGCTTTGTTGACAAGATGTATGAGCAAGGTAACGTAAGTTAATAAGAGTTGGGCTAAAAGTCAGTCTGTCTCTCTGTCTCTCAAGGTTGACAATAAAAAGGGAGGGGCTTCCAAATACAAGCACCAGGAGGGTGAGAAGCATAAGGAGGGTCATGACAGACTTTCAAAGAGATGTTCTTCTAAATACAACCACGAGGAGGAGGAGGAGGAGAAGGTGACGGCGGAGGAGAAGGTGACGGCGGAGGAGGAGGAGGAGGAGGAGGATGAGGCGCGTCATGACAGACCTTCAAAGAACAAGGTACACTACCAGTCTGCATCCAGTGTGTGTTATTACATTGCAATACAGTAAAGATAAGCAAGACTTTTATAATAAAGTACATTACCAGTAGCTGTTACAAGGTATGACACCAGTAGGCAATTTTGTCCTCTCTCTTTCTTTCTCTCTCCCTCCCAGTGGGCCAGCGAAGAGGAGGAGCGTATTGGGGATGAAGAGGACATAGTACCATCCTCTAAGAAAAAGGTAGCCTAAATGAGCAAAATGAGTAACGAGCCACTTTTGTAAAACGTAAGGAGTAGAAAGTACCGGTATTTGTGTTAAAAATGTAAGGAGTAAAAGTAAAAAGTCGGCACAAAAATAAATAGTAAAGTAAAGTAAAAATACCTGAAAAATCTACTTAAGTACAGTAACGAAGTATTTGTACTTCGTTACTTCCCATCTCTGCATACATTACATGAAATACAAGATGTGGAAGTTTCATGTTTTAAGTAAGGAATAACCACCAGGAGGCCGGACAACCAGTTACATATAGCCAAGTGGAGGGATTTCTACCCTAGACTTCTTGCCACCTTCCTCTTACACCTCTCGTGACATCCTCCCAGCCAATCAGAATCAACCATTTACAAAAGAAGTTATATAACAATTAGCTGTTGTTCTTCTCTCTGTCTCTCTCTCTCTTTCTTGTAGACAGCTGCTGAATTTAGAAAACACCTGGACGAACAGATGTGGGAGAGAAGGAAACTAGACCAAATGCAAAGAAATTTGCAGGAGTTGAGAAATGAAGTCCATTCTCTTAAAAATGAAAATGTACGTCTGAAAGACAGTATCATCAATCGTAAGTATTTCTAATTTTAATATTTATTAGCAGGGTTTTTTCTGGAGATAGATATTGCGGTGGTAGAGAAGTATAAACTTAGAAATTGTATGGGCTGAAACACGTGTTTGGCAAAATAAATGCTATGTTGTTAGCTGGTGAGGTAGTGTGGGTGCTCATATAGCCGTTGATAAGATTCAAATTTCAATTATATTTATTTGTCTCTTTCTGGAGGATTTCGTAGAGGGTTAACAAAATTCATGGCCTAGAGAACATACAGTTCATGAGAATAAATGATGCTTATCTGCCTTCAACGGCTCAAGAAGGTAATCGGCTCCAGAAAAAAAACCTGGGGAATTTGAATTTGGGAGAAATTGGAGAAAGAAAATTGCGTTCACAACCAGGTTTCCTCTGCAGAGCCTTATCAATGGGCTTTGGAGGGTTGTAGCTTGCGTTCACAGCTGCAGGAAATGTCTTTCGAAGAGCAAGGGCACTGAGTTGCTGGGTGCTACTTTGATCTAGTGATTGTAATTATTATTGTTTTTTCTTTATATAACCTCTTTCTAGAAATCCCTCAAATGAAAAGTGACCTTGCCATTATTGCTCAAAAGGTAAGTTCCTTTGATTTTCATTGCTTTTTAAAATTGTTTCTCAAGCAGAACTGTAGAGACTTGTGATGTTAGGCTGATTGATAGTGTTAATTATTTGATGTATTTGCACTTTAATTTATTGAAGATAATAACTATATTTTTCTTCTATGAACAAGACTGGAATGACTCCTGTGGAGGATCTATATTCCTCCTTCTCGACTTTTGGAGAAGTGCAACCAGTGAGTAACCCCCTTGCATTTTTATTTATTTAGTTTACTTGTTACTCAAACAGAGCTATATGGATTTGTATGATGTTTGGCTGATTACTTTTACATCTAACTTTAATTTATTGACATGTTTAATGTTTTCCAAGTCCCCCCTGTAAATAAGAATCTATAGTGGCTTGCTTGGATGAATAAAAATTGTTGAAGAGTTTTACTATGTTTCTTTCTTCTCTAAGACTCCAGAGAGGAGACCGAGCCCCGAGGAGACCGAGCCCTTTCAAGAGAGTCCCATGGTGACTGAGCGCTTTCGAGAGACACCACAGGTGTGTGTAACCCTTTTATACCTCAGATTTTTCTGTACTTATTTTACTTAAGGCTCCAACTGAGCTATAGAGATTTTTATGTTGGGATAGTTAGTGGTAATATGTAATTTACTTGCCCCATATGCATAAAATTGTTGAAGAGTTTAACAATGTTTTTCTTCTCTAACAAGACTGCAGCAACAGCTGAGACCTCAGCGAAAACAAAGGTGAATAACATATTATGTAGTAAGGATGGGTATAAACTGTGTGCTTTGTAGGAGCCAATTAGTGTTATAAGTGACAATCATCCTTTCCTCCTGCCCCCCTTCGCTCCTCTCCACCCACTGTCTTTTCTCCTTCCCTACTCTCCATCCAACCTCCTCCTTTCCCCCCACCCTGTCCTCCTCCTTCTCTCCTTTAATAATGTTTAGGGCAATGATTAATTTGTGTCATATCTTTATCATTAATCTGCATTTATACATAAAACCCTATTAACTATTGGGAAGCTAAGCATAAGAATCAATATGAAACATGAAAATGTTTCTAAAAGTTGCCAATAAATTAATATTGTGATGTGAAATTATTTTTCAGATTGAAGTTATAAAGGGCTCTGGGGTGTTTTGCCAGGCAGAAGCGTGGAAAGCAGCCCGCCTTGCCACCTCTGCTACTGCCATGGTGCGGAATCTGCTGCTGGGCACTTTTGATTTGGAGACTTTGCTGAAAAGCAACCTGAATGGTACAAAACAACATGTTCCTAATCTCTTCTGTCCTTGAAAAAAAAAACAAGTCAGTCATATTCTGTGGAATAAATTATGTTTGTGAACGGGCATACCATCGCTTTTTTACTTGGCATTTTTGTATTTCCTTGCACCTCAAGAAAATGTGATGTGTATATAAAAAAAAACTTGCTTTCTCCACCTTCATTTTACTAACTTTCACTTTCATACTTAAAGGTGGGAAGCCAACCAGAGGGGATGGGGAGCAGCTGGTCGCCCTTGACCAAATTAAAAAGGCAGCCATTATTGGTGAGTAAATGCATTGCGTTGAGAAGGGAAAACAAAACTTTTAAGACTTTATAAGTTCACCACTTTAACCATAGCCTACTTTTATCAATGTTTATTAGGCATTAATGGAGACTGCATAAGGTAGGGCACCCATTATTGTTACTGTATCTGCTTGGCACCCATAATACTAATTCATCACTTGCTCACTTCTTGATCCTACCTTTCCTCTTCTAAAGCCACATTTCTGGGGTATTGCGCTGTAAGGTGTGTAGTCCTCTATTTTGTAGAACATAGTGTTGCAAATAACCTCATGGCATATTGTTGTTGTCTGAAGTGTTAATAAATAATCATATTCACCCCTCCTTCACCCTTAATCCCCTCTGTCCTGTGTTTGTGCCTTATTTTGATGTTTCCAATCAGAATTTCTTTCAGATTTAGCAGAATCCAATCAGAATCTTCCAATTGACGTGTTTACATGACGCATTTTTTATTATGATCAGCCCTTTATCCAAAATATGTGTCCAATCACAGTTGCACTGTAAGCACTTTGGGTTCCTGATGAAGCACTATATTATTATTATTATTATTATTATTATTATACTGTCTTATTATTTTTGTCTTCTCTAGATGCTACATCCGAGGGCAGATTGGCACATCTATCAATTCGAAGCTCACGGAGCTGAGAAGATCAACAAGATAAATCTTTTTTTTTTTCTGTTCAGTTTTTTGTCTTATTTTTGTTCTTGTACTATTTGATTGCTCTTAAGTAAATAAATAATGTCAATTTCTACATTTTGGGCTTTTATTTATGTTGCCTAGTAGCTATGGATTTTAATAATTTTACTAATATATAGGTAAACATAGGTGCATATATAGGTGAACATATAGGCGCATATATATACGTGCATATATGCACGTATATATATGTGCATATATGTACCTATATAGGTACATGTATGCACATATATAGGTACACATATATGTACCTATATAGGTACATGTATGCACATATATAGGTACACATATGTGCATATATGTACATATAATATAGGAAAACGGCCAATTTTATATATGTCACATATATTAAAAACCTATATTAAAACATATATGTTTATATTTTATTTAATGTCTAAATTGTGCCCGGTGTTTTCTGATTCAAAGCAATCAGTGAAAGTGAGGTTCTTTAGAACGTAAAATCTGTCGGAGGAATGACGTCTAGTGTTGGTCTACCAACATTTTGGTAGAATTTTGGTAGTCAACATGCTGACAGGTTTCATCTTTGAACAATTTTAACTTGAAACAGATTAAACAACGGAGCGATGTCTAAAATGTTTTGGATCTTTGGCACACTCCTTTGACGTGTGTGCTCTATCGGTACAAACACGACTGTTGTTGCTGGTTCTATTTCACTATAATTGATGTTACTCAGTTGCTCGTTCTGATGATAGGGAACACAATTATTACTGCACAGAAGAACAGAAAACACATTGCACCTCTTAGGCCACCCCATCGCAGGCTTGGGAATAGGTGCCATGGTGCTGGAGACCTGCCTCCTATCTACTTAGTATAACTTAATAACTAATGCCATTAGTTATTCTCAGACAAATCTCTGCTGTCATATATTATACTGTGTTCCTCCAACTGTTTCAGTAAAGCAGCATCGTATTGTACTTTCTCAAATATTAACTCAAACTATGAATATTAATTTCAACCCCGTTATTTTACATTAATGATGATGTTAAGCGTCAGTTAAGAACTAATTTGAAAACTTGGATATTCATATTATTTATTGTTTCCCTCATTTGAAATCGTATAAAGATATATAAAATGTTGACATTTCTACTAACTATCCTTGTATTTTCAGACAATCACGTTTTTTTCAAAGACGCTTCACATAAGGCAAAGACAAACGGATCAAAACAAAACACAGAAAGACAATGGAGCAAACAAAACAAAATAACATCCCCGGCACAAAAGAAAACCGGAGAAGCCGTGCGTAACGAGTCCTACAGTGGAGGGCAGGGTGCAGGGTTTAGCAGGTGAAGGGTGGGAGCAGTGGCCAGCAGGCGAAGGCGAGCCAAGAGGTGAGTTTTGAGGGTCTTCTCATCGTGTTGTTATCAAAGCGTCACGGTCGGATGGAGATCATCAATTTCCTCATGTCTGAGTCCACGTTGCGCTGCTCCGGCACCAGAGGCTTCTCCTCCGTGAGCTGCTGCTCCTTCATCCCCGCCATCCAGGGTTGCCAGGTCTGTGTGACAAAACCAGCCCAATGGCCAATAAAACCAGCCCAAAAACCAGCCCAATATCAGAACTCAAAATATGCCCCTGCCAAACCATATACACTGCTTTTAAAGTCCAACAGCATTGCTATCATTGCCAAATGTATTGCAATATCTACAAAGTAACACCAACTAACACTAACTACCAGACCAGAGTTGGGATCGAGCGGGAGACTGAGAGCATTAGGTGCGTGTGTGTATGTGGGCGTGTCCCATGTCCATGTGTGTACGTGCTGATCTGGAGTCAGTTTGGTAGGATTTGGGTATAAATAAATAATTTCATTTAAAATATGGATTTTTATTTAAAGATATTCAAGTAATTTGCATGCAAAATAGGTCTACCCGAACCAGCGGACAAAAAATTCAACCCGCGGCAACACTTCAAAAGTAGCCATCCTGAACAGTAAGCTCAGAGCAGTAGCAAGGAGCATGGACAGGAGTATTCAGCAGGGAGCCGGTTGGCTCGTTGATAGACGCCGACTAGCAGAGACCGCCGGCCAGCCAGCTAGTTGTCCAGGGAGTAGACGGGAACAGTGAAGAGCAGGTGAAGCGACAGGGACGTCAAAATAATCCACAGCAGGCAGGTGATCGGAGCGGGACAGTAGAGAGGCTATCCAGGCAACGCGCCTCAGAGCAGTAGCATGGACAGGAGTGTCAGCAGGGAGCCGGCTGGCTCGTCGGTAACCACCAGTTAGCGAGAGTCTGTCAACTAGCCAGCTAGCTAGTTGTCCAGGAAGTAGACGGTAGCAATGGAGAGCAGGTGCAACAGGTAAGCAAACAAATCCAAGACGAAACGTTGAAGTAGAAATCAGAGAAAAATGGCAATGTACGTTGAATAAACTTAACTACACTGTTAAATAGATAAAAAGAACAAACATGTAACGTTAAGTTAAAATATGAATACGAAAGAAAAAACAAACAAACTGTGCCAGAGGGAGCGGCGTTAGTCTCGCCAGCGTCCCCGTTACCTAGCAACACATGATATTCAGCTACTGTGTGCAACACACAGAAAGAACAACAAATATCAAATGGTGCTCTCTCCAAGAAAAAAAGAGAAATAAAAAAAGGTGAAATAAGGATTATAATAAATAGACTGCATAAATAAATAATACAAATAATGTGTGTGTGTGTGTGTGTGTGTGTGTGTGTGTGTGTGTGTGTGTGTGTGTGTGTGTGTGTGTGTGTGTGTGTGTGTGTGGGTGTGGGTGTGTGTGGGTGTGTGTGTGTGTGGAGAGTTTAACCAGAGCAGTTTACGAGAGGGCCAAGCAACATATAGTAATCACCCTCATTGTAATAATAATGCTGTGACAGGCCTCCATTGTTTAGTCGTATGTCGGGGGGATCCGGTTTTAGCCATCTGATGGTTCTTCTGCAAATATGACCAAGTTTATTGGTCAACTTCATCCATGACAATTCAGAGTTCAGACAAGGAAGCAGAGTTGTAGTCTTACACCCTTCTCTGCATTTCCTTTAGGGCAGTTGCCTACCTTAAACTCTATAGAGACTGTGTCTGTCCCACGGCCACTTTTTAATGTAAAAGTAACTAATAGAGGTGTTATAGAACATAACCTCATAAAGGTTAACACCACTATTGCAACAGTGATATCAGACAGTCACATTGACATATTTTGTCTTACTGAGACCTGGCTGAGACCTGAGGAATATGTCAGCCTGAATGAATCAACTCCTCAAGGCACTGGTCGAGGTGGTGGAGTAGCTGCCATCTTTGACTCAGGCCTGTTAATAGGCCCTTAGCCTGGATTGAATTGCAGCTCGTTTGAAAGCCTTGTTTTGAGTCTTTCACACCCAAGCTGTAAAACTGTACAGCCGACTCTGTTTGCTGTAGTTTTTATCTGACTTTTCTGAGTTTTTGACAAGTTTGGTCCTTAAGACTGACAAGGTTGTTATTGTAGGCAATTTTAATATTCATGTGGATGTTAGCAATGATAGCCTTAGTGTTGCATTTATGTCATTGTTAGATTCGATTGGCTTCTGAAGAGAGTACATGAACCAACTCACTGCTTTAGCCACACCCTCGACCTTGTTCTTACATATGGTGTTGATGTAGAGCATTTGGTGGTTTTTCCGCAGAACCCTGTTTTGTCGGACCATTGTCTTCTAACTTTTGAATTTGTGCTGCCGGTGTATGTACTCTCTGACAGAAGTTTCTACACCAGAGGTATAACTGATGTTGCTGTTGCTGTATTTAAGAAATGATGACACTGGACTCCATAGCCCCTCTAAAGAAGAGGATCATCAAACAAAGAAGGCTTGCTCCATGGTATAACCCTCAGACCCGCATACTGAAGCAAGCATCACGGAAGCTGGAAGGTGTATGGCGTTCCAACAAACTAGAGGAATCCTGGTTAGTCTGGCGGGACAGTCTGACAACCTACAAGAAGGCCCTTCGTAATGCCAGAGGAGACTACTACTCATCAGTAATAGAGAAGAATAAGAACAACCCCACGTTTCTCTTCAGCACTGTGGCCAGGCTGACGGAGAGTCACAGCTCGGTGGAGTCGTGTATAGACATCCCCACCCCACATGTTAAACAGAGTCGCACCATTACATTCCGGAACATCAACTCCATCAATCTCCCCTCGCTCTCTTGGCTGCTATCGTCTCTGCCTCTGCCTCTATTTCGACTGCCTCCCCCACTGCCCTGGTCAATCACTATAATGATGCACTCTCCTCCTGTCTTGACCTCATCGCCCCCAAAAAATCCAAACTTGTCTCCTTCACCCACTCTGCCCCCTGGTACACTGACCAACTTCGCCACCTTAAAGTGCAGGGCCGTCAATTGGAATGTCTTGCGAAAAAAACTGGACTCAATGTTCACCTTGATGCCTTCAAACTCCACCAACTACAATATAAAGATGCCCTTAACACCGCTCGCTCCTCTCACTACTCCTCCATCATCCAATCTGGCTCCAACAACCCTAAAATGCTTTTCTCCACCATCAACAAACTCTTCAAGCCCATAGACACCATTCTCCACCTCCTTCACCACCAGTAAATGTAATTCATTTCTATCCTTCTTCAATGATAAAATCACCGCAATACACAACCAGCTGGCTGCACCGTCCACTACCACCACCCCCAGCCCTCAACATGACCCCAGCTCTCAACATGAAGTAGACCCTCCCCTACTTCCAAGATACTCACTCTCATCCTTCAGTTCAATCACTGAAATGGACCTCTCCTCCATAGTCTCCAGCATGAAGACCTCCACCTGTGCCCTTGACCCCCTCCCCTCTTCCTTAATCAAGGCCTGCCTCCCCTCCCTCTCCCCTCTCATCACAAACATCATCAACTCCTCACTGTCCTCTGGTCTTATACCCCCTCCACTCAAGTTGGCTGCTGTCACCCCTGTGCTAAAAAAACCTGGTCTTGACCCTGACATCCCCAACAACTACAGGCCCATCTCCAACCTCCCCTACCTGTCTAAAATCCTTGAGAGAGCTGTTGCATCACAACTCAAGTCCCACCTTAATCTCCATAATCTCTACGAACCCTTCCAATCCGGCTTTCGTTCAAAACACAGCACAGAAACCGCCCTACTGAAAATCACAAAGGACATTCTTCTCTCTGCTGACTCTGACTTCCTCACCATCCTCATCCTTCTTGACCTCAGCGCCGCCTTCGACCCTATCAACCACTCCATCCTCCTCTCCAGTACTCCCTTGGTATAACTGGCACTGCCCTCTCCTGGTTCACCTCCTATCTTTCAGATCAAGATCAATTCATTAGCATAAATAACTGTAAATCCTCCACTTCCCCAGTTACCCATGGTGTCCCCCAAGGTTCCGTGCTTGATTCCCTCCTCTTCATCATTTACATCCTTCCCCTTGGACAAATTATCCATCGTCATGGTCTCGATTTCCACTGCTACACTGATGACACCCAACTCTATTTCTCCTCCAAAACCATCGCCTCAGTCATCCACTCCACTCTCACCACCTGTCTCACTGAAATAAAATCATGGATGCAACAGAACTTTCTCAAACTCAACTGCAATAAATTCAAATTACTCATCATCGGCCCAAACTCCCTTACCCGCTCAGCTCAGACCTTCTCTCATTGATGGCTCCATCGTCACCCCCTCCACCCAGATCCGCAACCTCGGTATCATTCTTGACCCCACCCTTTCTTTCCTACCCCATGCCAACCACATCACCAAAACTGCCTCAGACACTCCCTATCCTCTGCCACCACCGAAATTCTCATCCATGCCCTCATAACCTCCAGACTTGATTACTGCAATAGCATCCTCTATGGCTCTCCCAACAACATTATCAACAATTCAATTCAATTCAGTTTATTTTGTATAGCCCAAAATCACAAATACAAATTTGCCTCTAAGGGCTTCACAATCTGTACACATACGACATCCCTGTCCCGGAACCTCACATCGGATCAGGAAAAACTCCCTCTAGAAAACAAGGGGAAGAAACCTGAGGGAGAGCAACAGAGGAGGATCCCTCTCCCCGGATGGACAGAAGCAATAGATGTCATGTGTACAGAATCAGCATAACAGAGTTACAGCACATTCAATGGATGTCACAGAAATTATTCATGAGTAGTAGGCATGGCCACGGCCCAGATGACTATGATCCATGGCAGCAGACGGAGGTAAAGATGAAGGGCATCAGCAGGGCCGCCATGGAAGGGAACAGGACCGGCTTCAGACAGCCACGATCCATGGACGCTTGAGGAGAGGAAGCACAGAGGCTCCCGAGAGGAAGTAGAGTTAGTAATGAGCATTAAAGAGACATTCATTAATTTATCTAGAAGTATAGAGAGGAGAAAAATGAGAGGGAGAAGAAGATATAAATCCCTCGGTGTTTCCCCAAGGCGCTCCCCGGAAACATAAGTCCATAGGAGCACCCCAGGAGCACCTGAGGAAGGGAAGAGGAGGAGAGAGAGAGGCCAGGAGAGAGGAGCTCATTGTATCCTAAAATGTTCCCCAGCACTCTAAGCCTATGGCAGCATATCTAGGTGCTGGACCCTAGGTCCGCTGAGCCAGCCCTAACCATACGTACTGTCAAAGAGAAAAGTCTTAAGTCTTCTCTTAAATGAGTTGACTGTGTCTGCTCCCCGAACCGAAAGCGGAAGCTGGTTCCACAGAAAGGGAGCTTGATAACTGAAGGCTCTGGCCCCCATCCTACTTTTTAAGACTCTAGGAACCACAAGTAGCCCCGCATTCATTGAGCGCAGCTCTCTGGTGGGACAATATGGTGCTATAAGCTCCCTAAGATATGATGGTGCATTACCAATTAAGGCTTTATATGTAAGAAGAAGGACTTTAAATGCAATTCTCTGTCTTACAGGAAGCCAGTGGAGATCAACCAATACAGGAGTAATGTGATCTCTCCTCTTAGCTCTCGCTAGCACACGGGCTGCAGCATTCTGTATCAACTGTAGAGACCTGAGAGACCCAGCAGAGCAGCCCGATAATACAGAGTTACAGTAGTCCAGTCTTGAGGTAACAAATGCGTGGATCAATGTTTCTGCATCCCTTCGAGACAGGATGTGCCGGATCTTTGCGATGTTGCGTAGGTGGAAAAAGGCAGTCCTTGAGATCTGTTTCACGTGGGAACCGAAGGACAAGTCTTGGTCAAAGACAACTCCCAGGTTCCTCACGGTGGTGGTTGACGCCAGTGCAATGCCATCAAGAGAAACAATATCATTAGATAATTGATTTCTCAGTGGCTCTGGGCCAAGCAAAATAACCTCAGTCTTGTCCGAGTTCAGCATCAGGAAGTTGCAGGTCATCCAGGTTTGTATGTCTTTAAGACATGCTTGAAGTTTAGCCACCTGGCTGGTTTCATCTGGCTTGATCGATATATATAGCTGGGTATCATCGGCGTAGAAATGAAATTTTATTGAGTGTTTCCTGATAATATTGCCTAACGGAAGCATATAAAGGGTGAACAAAATTGGACCAAGGACGGAGCCCTGTGGTACCCCATTTTTAACACCCGTGCTCACCGAGGCCACATCATTTACATATACAAACTGAGATCGATCTGATAGATACGATCCAAACCAGCTTAGTGCTGTACCCCTAATACCAATCAACTGTTCTAGCCTTTCTAATAAAATGTCATGGTCAATGGTGTCGAATGCAGCACTAAGGTCTAACAGAACTAAAACGGTTACAAGTCCCCTATCTGATGCAACTAAAAGGTCGTTCGTAATTGTCACTAAAGCTGTCTCTGTGCTATGGTGCTTTCTAAATCCGGACTGAAAGTCCTCAAATAAACTATTGCTATCTAAAAAGTCACATAACTGATTTGTAACTACTTTCTCCAGAATTTTAGACAGGAAGGGCAGGTTAGAGATAGGTCTATAGTTAGCCAACACTTCTGGATCGAGAGTTGGCTTCTTGAGTAGAGGTTTAATTACAGCCATTTTGAACGACTGTGGCACATAACCAGTTAGTAAAGAACCGTTAATAATATCCAGCAAAGAGGTGCTAACCAAAGGCAACACCTCCTTCAGCAATGTCGTTGGGATGGGGTCCAGGAGACAGGTAGACGATTTGGAAGCCGAAACGGTTGAAGACAGTTGGTCCAGGCTTATGGGGAGAAAGCCATCCAAACACACATCAGGGCCCACAGCCGCCGCCGCCGCCGAGGCCAGTCCACTTGAGGATAAACAGCCAGTAGCTGGGGGCAGGAGATCGCCAATCCTGCCTCTGATGGCCAGAATCTTGTCATTGAAGAAGGTCATGAAGTCATCACTGCTGAGGTCCGTAGGAATACACGGCTTCACAGAGCTGTGACTCTCCGTTAGCCTGGCCACAGTACTGAACAGAAACCTGGGGTTGTTCTTGTTCCTCTCTATTACTGATGAATAGTAGGCTCCTCTGGCATTACGGAGGGCCCTCTTGTAGGTTGTCTGACTGTCCCGCCAGACTAACCAGGACAACAAACTCCAATATGTTCAGAACTCTGCCGCCCGCCTGCTCACCTCCACCCAGCGCTATGAACATATCACCCCGGTCCTACGCAACCTCCATTGGCTCCCGGTCAAATATAGGATTGACTTTAAAATGTTACTCACCACCTACAAAGCCCTTAACAATCTGGCCCCGCCCTACCTTTCAGACCTCCTCCCCCTTGATGCCCCAACCCGTTGCCTCAGGTCCGCCGATGCGAACACTCTGAAGATCATCAGGACCAAGCGTTGGACCTGGGGTGACCGGGCCTTCTCAGCTGCTGCACCCCCCCTCTGGAATGCCATCCACATCCGTCAGGCTCCCACCCTTTCATTATTTAAAAAAGCCTTAAAAACTCACCTCTTTAAACTTGCCTTCACCTGCTAACCCCTGCTCCCTACCCTTCACCTGCTAACCCCTGCTCCCTACCCTTCACCTGCTAAACCCTTAGTTTGGGAGCCACTAGTTTTAACACGCTATACCAGCACACAGAACTCGGCAACCCCGGTTTTCTTTTGTGCCGGGGATGTTGTTTGTTAGTTTTGTTTGTTCCATTGTCTTTCTGTGTTTTGTTTTTGATCCATTTGTCTCAAATTTATGTGAAGCATCTTTGTGTACTTAGAAAAGCGCTATACAAAATAAAAGTATTATTATTATTATTATTATACCAATCAGTTGGACCCTCCTGATGGGGGGCGACTGTGGCTCAGTGGTTAGCAAGTCGGTCTTTCAATCAGAAGGTCGGTGGTTTGATCCCCGGCTCCGGCAGTCTGTGTCGTTGTGTCCTTGAGCAAGACACTTAACCCTAATTGCTCACCGTTGCTGTGTCTACGGTCTACTGTATATCATGTAAGTCGCTTTGGATAAAAGCGCCAGTGAAATGTAATGTAATGATGACGCCCAGGCTTTCCATGCGCTGGAGCTCCTCTTTGACTTTCCCCAACAGCAGTGGAATTCTCCTGGGGGTTTTCAACAGGTCCCCCTGTTTGAGCTTGATGGCATATGGTTGTTGTACCACTCCATAGCTTGGGGTAGCTTGACTTGAGAATTGCCATGTCTATGCTTTCAGCACAAAGGAGTAAGCCTAGGGCCAATATGGCTGGCAATCCAAGCAAGGGCATGCTCAAATGTTTTACCACATAGACCTTTGCCATGGTTTGCTTGGCTCATACACGTAGCAGTAGTTTGGTAAACCCCAACACATCAAGAGGAATCTGGCCTGGACCAAGCAAAGGCTTCTCTGCCTTCTGGAGTACAGGCTGCTGTGCATGGGAAAAAATGCTTTTAAAAACAGACTCTGACACAACAGTGACATCCTCTCCGGTGTCAAGTTTGAAAGTGAAAGTTTTGTCCATTGCATTTATATCAACAGTCCATGGATCAGTATCCAATGCTACAGAGTCAAGAAATAAACTTTCCTCCTCTTCATTGATACTAAGCACAGCTTTACCAGTTTTCCCACAGGAATGGCACTTTGCATCCTTAGCAGGGCATTCATGTTTAGGGTGTGGCCTACCACCACATTTGTAACACTGGAAGCTTTCTGGACTTTTACTCTGAGGCTTGGCCTTTGAATTTGCCAAATTTGGTCTTTTCCTTAAGCTGCCTGCCTTCAAACACTCTGTCCAGCGAGCTTATATCCATCGGCTTTATACCACTGGCATCATTCCTCAGTGTGTTTTGCTGCTTTTTGATTTCTTCTGATTTTCTTGCCATGTTAATGGCCTTTTCCAAGTCAAGATCTTTTTCCATTTGCATGCGTTCCGAGACGTGTGTCCACTAGCCCGACCACAATCCGGTCTCTGATAAGCTCGTCATGCAACGTCCCATATTTGCAGTGTTCGGCTAACGCATACAGGGCAGTGACAAATGCATCAACAGTCTTGTTTTCTTCCTGTTTGCGCATATTAAAACGTGCACGTTCGTAAACAATATTCTTTTTCACTACAAAGAAAGACTGAAAACCATCCCTCACGATAGTATATTGTCGCTGATCTGCATCACTGAGCTTCAAGCCTCGCAGGACATCATCCGATCCGCTTCGTCTCCCATACAAAAGATCAAAGTATTCACCTGGTTTACTCTAGAGCTCGCTGTTAGGTTGCTTGCTTGGCAGAACCTTTCGAATCTACGGATCCATTTTGTCCACTAATGCGGCTTGGAAAAGTCAAAGGGCTCCGGTGGCTGTATGCTAAACGTAGCGGCGGGTGTGTTAGCCATTCTGCTAGCTCCTTCCCCGCTCCGCTTGTCCCGAGTTAGCTTAACAGCACTTCTGACACCATGTTGTGTTTTTAAATACACATGAGACGTGAGAACAAACTGCTCTTAATTGTAACTCCTTTATTCCTCGGCCGCCATGCTCTGCAGCCCCCCTCTCACACGTTGTGCTTTCCACCCGAATCCCCCCTGGGTCCTAAGTCCCTAAATGTACTATTTGTTATGAACATCCATTAAACATATCTGAACATCAATGTACCAACATACATTTATAACAAATACCACCTGGTCATACCTGGGCTTTCACTGCGGGTGGGAGAGGGTTGGTCCGGGTCACCAGGTGGAGTCTGCTTCGTGGTTCTTGTAAGCCGCCGGATTTATATTTGCCGGATTTATATTTTGTATTTTTGAAGCTTTTCAAAAATGATGTAGCTTGCATAAGTCAACTTTTGGCCTCTTTGAGTTGTCCTCTGTGAGCTTTGAGGCTGATATTCCTGAAATAGTAGCTGTTTTTATGTAAAAATGTTGTCGGTTCTGCAGGAGCACTGAAATACAGCATCTTACTCCATCCGTTTCTCAATACCAAGTATGCTTAGTACAGACTTGTGTTCTTTTGGAGTTTGGACTTGGGAGTCCAGACTCCAAAGGATGGAAGGACGCAGGACGGTCTTTTTGTCTAGTTGGAACAGAAGCTGACTTGATGACGTCACCACCTCAGCTGTTGTGGCTCATGATATGACAACCCTGCTTCTTTTGCACAATATAATTGTATATATATTGTGTTTATAATATATATATAGATAGACATAATTGCAAACAATTCGGTCAAAAGTAAAAAGACACTGCTGTAGTTCAACGTAAAAGTAAAATTTAAATATTAAGTTATAAATCTTAACCTTTCCCTCAGTCAAACTGATTTAACGTTACTGTGAACATTATAAACTGACAGAATTATATCTTATGTTTAATTGCTACGGAGAAATCGGAGCTAGCAGATAATTTCAAAAGGTCAGAGCGCTGACCGCCCGGTGCCGGCGGGGCTCACCGGTCCCGCGAGCAGGACCTCATATCAGCGGCGTAACGTTTTAAGTAGGCTGAGTCTTGACAAACCGACCACAGATTTGATGTTTAAACAACTAATTTCTCGCTTGAAAACATCCTAAAATTACATTTTGTGATTCAACAACAGTAGAATTCAGAGAATGTCAACTTTCAGTATGGGTTTTCTCATCCGCCATTGTTCCCCGTTTGCTGGTGCGAAGTGCATTCTGTGATATTTGGCTGTCTCAAGTACGGACAAGTCTCCTCTGATGCATCCTTGATAAAATGGGCGGATCAAGTCACATCCGGGCATTTTCACCGTGCTTGGCGAGAAGCGGACTTTTGAATTGGAACAGAACTTGGGCTGCGACTGATGACGTTTCACAAGTCCACAAGTCCAGAGAAGAACGCATATTGAGAAACGGCACATATTTTGCTCACTAGCCCCAAGCCTTTTTTTTTTTTAATAAACAGGCTGCATAAGCATCCTGCTTATTACACCCCCACGACATCCAAAAACATTATTTATATTATGTCATATTATAAAAAAGACTAGAAAAAGACTCGGATTCTAAAGTCACTATATTTTTACTTTTTTGTTTCATATCATAAACAGTGTAAGTTCTTTAAAACAGACATCACAAGCTGTGGGTCAGTGGTTCAGGAGGTTTGATCGACAGCGCCGCTATTCCATGTCGATGTGTCCTTATTGACGCCATTGAATGGATCCATCCATCCATCCATTTTCCACCGCTTATCCGGGGTCGGGTCGCGGAGGCAGCAGGTCAAGCAGGCTGACCCAGACTTCCGTCTCACCCGCAACATCTACCAGCCCATTCTGGGGGATCCCGAGGCGTTCCCAGGCCAGCTGGGAGATATAATCCCTCCAGCGTGTCCTGGGTCTTCCCCGGGGCCTCCTACCAGTTGGACGTGCCTGGAAAACCTCTAAAGGGAGGCGTCCTGGAGGCATCCTAATTAGATGCCCGAACCACCTCAGCTGACTCCTTTCGACACGAAGGAGTAGCGGCTCGACTTCAAGCTCCCTCCTGATGTCCGAGCTCCTTACCCTATCTCTAAGGCTGAGCCCGGCCACTCTACGGAGGAAACTCATTTCGGCCGCTTGTATCCGCGACCTCGTTCTTTCGGACACGATCCAAAGCTCGTGACCATAGGTGAGGGTTGGGACGTAGACCGACCAGTAAATTGAGAGCTTCGCCTTCCGGCTCAGCTCCTTCTTCACCAAGACGGCCCGGTGCAACGCCTGCTTTACTGCTGCAGCCGCACCGATACGCCTGTCGATCTCCCGCTCCATTTTACCCTCACTCGTGAACAAGACCCCGAGATACTTGAACTCCTTCGCTTGTGGTAGGCACTCTGTCCCCACCCGGAGGGAGCAATCCACCGGTTTCCGGCAGAGCACCATGGCCTTAGATTTCGTGGTGCTGACTCTCATCCCCGCCGCTTCACACTCGGCTGCAAAACGCCCCAGTGAATGCTGGAGGTCATGGTCCGAGGAGGCAAACAGGACCACATCATCTGCAAACAGCAGAGAGGCTATCCTGAGATCCCCGAACCTGACATTCTCCGCCCCACGGCTGCGCCTAGATATCCTGTCCATGAAAGTCACGAACAGGACCGGTGATAAAGGGCAGCCCTGGCGGAGGCCAACACCCACCGGGAACGTATCTGACTTACTGCCGAGGATACGAACACAGCTCCTACTGCAGGCGTACAGAGACCGGATGGCCCGTTGCAACGGGTCCGGCACACCATACTCCCGCAGCACACCCCACAAAAGGCCCCGAGGGACCCGGTCGAAGGCCTTCTCCAAGTCCACAAAGCACATGTAGACTGGTTGGGCAAACTCCCAGGACCCCTCCAGTATCCTTGCAAGGGTAAAGAGCTGGTCCACTGTTCCACGACCAGGACGAAACCCGCACTGTTCTTCTTGAATCCGAGGTTCGACAAACGGTCGGAGCCTCCGTTCCAGCACCCTGGCATAAGCTTTTCCTGGGAGGCTGAGTAGTGTGATACCCTGATAGTTCGAGCACACTCTCCGGTCCCCCTTCTTGAAGATGGGAACCACCACCCCGGTCTGCCAGTCCATGGGCACTGTGCCCGACCCCCATGCGACATTGAAGAGGCGTGTCAGCCGAGGCAGCCCAACAAAGTCCAGCGCCTTCAGCATCTCAGGGCGGATTTCATCCACCCCCGGCGCCTTGCCACAAAGGAGCTTTTTGACTACCTTAGTGGCCTCTGCCAGGGAGATAGGTTCATCCACCCCCAAGTCTTCAGGCGCTGCCCCCTGTTCAGGGGACATGTTGACCGGGTTTAGGAGTTCCTCAAAGTGCTCTTTCCACCGCCCGGCGATATCCTCTGTCTGGGTCAGCAGCCCCCCTTCCCCGCTGATAACAGCCTGGGGAAGGCCCTGCTTTCCCTTCCTGAGTCGTCGGATGGTTTGCCAGAACCTCCTTGAGGCCAACCGAAATGGATGAATGGATGTGAATGATTAATGGCTAGGGTCATCAGTGTATGAATGTGTGAATAATAGCATGTGTTAAAAGTGTCTTGACGTTCTGAAGACTAGCAAAGTGTTTACAAGTATAGACCATCTGTAGTACCCACTTTTTATAGATCAGTATTCAACTCACGGATCTGCATCTGAATGAACAAAAGTTAATTTGTTTTAATATCAATTATCTCTACCAGGCGGAATCATTTGTGACGTTGCATGTCTGTCTGTCAATGACTGATAGCTGAACTTGATATTCTTTTTACCCATTTATGACCGCAGGCTCAAGGACCTGTTGTTCAGGTTCAAGTGATTCACACTTTTATTGTTTTATACCAGGGGTGCCCACACTTTTTTGGCTTGCGAGCTACTTTTAAAATGACCTAGTCAAAAAGATATACCTACATTAATAATGCTAAATATCTATCTATATAGATATATATCTATATAAATCTATATAGATATATATTAATAAATAGCATTATTAATGTATTAATATACCGAGTATACTTTATATTTACAATATTGGCGTACCTTGCATAACTTATGACACAATATAATTCTGTACATTTTTGGTCATTACATTTTACTCTGACTTGCACTGAATAGAAACAGCCAGGGTTATGCTGCGTTCACACTGAATGCGGCACGTATTATTCGCGAGTAGATTACATGCAAAGTCAATGCACAGACGCGAATGACGCAAATTTCCGCCGGGCAGCGCAAATGACGCGAATAACTTGGGCGAAAGATTTGCGTAGTGAAAGCCAATCAGCGTTGAGAAGCGCCGCATCATCACTGCTGTCCTGCCGGTGCTGAATCAAACTGCTGCTGGTCCGCCTGAAGCAGCGCTGGAAGCAGCCGTCATTCAGACCCAGTTGTGCGGCTACGGATGATATTATGGACACGGGGCGTCTGATGGTCCGACGTTTGAGGGATTTCCACAATAACTATAAAGCAGAACTAGTGGTTAGTTCAATGGTGGATGGCGGAAATGGTACCGCTTTTACGGAGATAAGCCACGGAGATATCCCTGCCCCTTTTCAGCCGCGAGTAAAGCAAATGGCGCAAATTAACCACATAAAGTTGAGTAAACTCACGGGAGTAGAGAAGCGCAAATAATGCATTCAAGCGGCCGACCATGCGGGCGCACCGTCCGTGGTGATGGACATTGATTTACACACTGGCTGGTCTGTATATCAATCAAGTGGCAAATGTCGTAGGGAAGATACTTTTTTTCTTTTTCTTTTTTAATGGCATGCGATCTACCCGCGCTACCCTGGCGATCGACTGGTCGATCGCGATCGACGTATTGGGCACCCCTGTTTTATACCATCATAGAGGAGAATGGTCCCACTGCTGGCTGTAGGACCTCTCATCATGCCTGACACACCCTAACCCGATCCCGGCACGTTAACCCGAACCAAAGAGAAGGGAGCATGTCCTGAAGGCATGGCTCAAAAACCCACATCTGAAGAAATGATTGGTCTTGTTTTGAACTGGAGTATTTGCAGATTAATTCCATACCCGATATGTTATGATCCACTAAAGCTAGTTAGGCTCAATACAAAATTACTAAATACCTGTTATTGTTGTCTTTGCAAGCAGCTTGACTGTAGGGGAGCCAGGAGGGACCACTGAGTGAGATTCAACTCCTTTCTGGTTGGGAGGGGAGACGCCTGGGACTTTTCTAGTTGTGATGGAGGTTCTTTGTCAAGCATGTTTAAACGTGTCCTACTTATACACAAAAATACATCAAAAGATATTAATGCTTTTAACAGCATGCACCCAGAATTAAATTACAAGACACACTGATGTACTGAAAAACTTTATTAGATCTTGTTCAGACTTGTGTACAAACATGCATGACTTTAAATAGCTTTAACGACAGTTGGTAATGAATGCATGAATCAAGATTAAAAAATTAATTATTCTACATTCATGCTCAAATCAGTGAACCATTTATAAAACTCCCCGATGAACTCTATATGTCAACTTGCCTGTTTCTATTACTTCACTAAATTATATGATTTTACGTTAGAATAGCTGAAGTTCTGATGTTTTACATTTCAAACTCGACTGGACTCTGTTTGGTGTCAACAGGAGCGGGTACAGTGCTCGGATGAAGTGGAGTGGCGGTAACCTTCCACAGCTCCTAAAAAAAAGAAACGATTTTATTGATAATAATGTATATTAATAAGAACCTTACTGTAAAACCATCCATCCATATATCTGCTTATCAGGCTCGTGGGAGCCCCAGCTCTTCCTGGGGGAACCCCAAGACATATAGGCCAGATCAGGTATAATAACCCTCCAGCGTGTTTGGCTCTACACGTGTTAGATGTGCCTGGAAAAACCTTCCTCTTTCTAGTCTTCTGACCGTTTTAAAGCACTTTAACACTACTGTTACACTGTAACACTACTTCAAAGTACACACAGGAAGTCACAGAAAAAAGGACTTCCTGTTAGTTCCGATCTGTAGTCTACTTGTAGTTTACAGATCACATTTGGAATTGTCTTATTATATAGTTTATAAATATATATTCATGTAGAAATGTGTGTGTAGCTGCATCCTTGATTATTTGTATGCCTGTCTGTGAAATACATCACTACTGGTTTTGATATTTGTTATATAAATAAGCTTTATTATTATCAACCACACATTATATGTTTTCAGATAAAATATCAGACTAATAGTCAACAATTGAGCGTTAAGTATTACAACTACACATAAAATAAGAATTTTTCACAACACGTGGTATTTGCAGTCAAATCCAAGAGCCAATCCGCTCTCTGATGTGGCGAGAGCCAGGTGTTTCCCATCATGCACTGGGCCACGCAGTCGGTGGAGAGCTACTGCGGCGCCTGGCTCTAAAATCGACGACTGCCTCGCTCTTGTAAGATTATCGTTGACCACGTGTGCATGACGTCGGAGCAAGTCGGTATCAAGTCGGACACAAACCTAACCGGCTTGCATTGCACACCGATCGCCGGCAATCGATTCTGCGCAGAATTGGCTCATCTCGAACAAACCTATTCACACACTGATGGGAGGAGCTACCATGTGAGTTACAACCTGTCCATCAGGACTAACTAACATCAGTGGTGGGCTGTCATGGCCAGCTAAGTCTTCTCTGCTGACCTAAACAGAATTACAAAGTTATAGCTATTTTATAATTTAATTGTTTTTCACAAATACACTACATGTATTATACACTCACCTAAAGGATTATTAGGAACACCTGTTCAATTTCTCATTAATGCAATTATCTAATCAACCAATCACATGGCAGTTGCTTCAATGCATTTAGGGGTGTGGTCCTGGTCAAGACAATCTCCTGAACTCCAAACTGAATGTCAGAATGGGTAAGAAAGGTGATTTAAGCAATTTTGAGCGTGGCATTGTTGTTGGTGCCAGACGGGCCGGTCTGAGTATTTCACAATCTGCTCAGTTACTGGGATTGTCACGCACAACCATTTCTAGGGTTTACAAATAATGGTGTGAAAAGGGAAAAACATCCAGTATGCGGCAATCCTGTGGGCGAAAATGCCTTGTTGATGCTAGAGGTCAGAGGAGGATGGGCCGACTGATTCAAGCTGATAGAAGAGCAACTTTGACTGAAATAACCACTCGTTACAACCGAGGTATGCAGCAAAGCATTTGTGAAGCCACAACACGCACAACCTTGAGGCGGATGGGCTACAACAGCAGAAGACCCCACCGGGTACCACTCATCTCCACTACAAATAGGAAAAAGAGGCTACAATTTACAAGAGCTCATCAAAATTGGACAGTTGAAGACTGGAAAAATGTTGCCTGGTCTGATGAGTCTCGATTTCTATTGAGACATTCAGATGGTAGAGTCAGAATTTGGCGTAAACAGAATGAGAACATGGATCCATCATGCCTTGTTACCACTGTGCAGGCTGGTGGTGGTGGTGTAATGGTGTGGGAGATGTTTTCTTGGCACACTTTAGGCCCCTTAGTGCCAATTGGGCATCGTTTAAATGCCACGGCCTACCTGAGCATTGTTTCTGACCATGTCCATCCCTTTATGGCCACCATGTACCCATCCTCTGATGGCTACTTCCAGCAGGATAATGCACCATGTCACAAAGCTCGAATCATTTCAAATTGGTTTCTTGAACATGACAATGAGTTCACTGTACTAAAATGGCCCCCACAGTCACCAGATCTCAACCCAATAGAGCATCTTTGGGATGTGGTGGAACGGGAGCTTCGTGCCCTGGATGTGCATCCCACAAATCTCCATCAACTGCAAGATGCTATCCTATCAATATGGGCCAACATTTCTAAAGAATGCTTTCAGCACCTTGTTGAATCAATGCCACGTAGAATTAAGGCAGTTCTGAAGGCGAAAGGGGGTCAAACACAGTATTAGTATGGTGTTCCTAATAATCCTTTAGGTGAGTGTAATTATTTTTCCCTAATAGCTTATTTTCTCATTGCACAACTCCTGTCTTTGTTTTAAGCTTGTTCTTATCCTATCAGATTTAACCTCTATGTCTCTATGGAAGAAGAGCGGCCAGAGGCCATCTAGCTAAACTTTGCAGATTAAAGTACATGAGGACGTTATCCTTGATAGACTTTCAACAAATCAGATCTTAGTTTGACATACTGGGCATATTCTTTGACGTGCCAGGGCCGGCTAGCCGGTGTCAGCACTAACATGCGCTGTGATTGGTCAGTAGGCCAGCGTGACTTAAGTCAGCAGAAAGCTACCTAGCTGCTAGCAGAACTCAGTAGGAGTAAGAACAGTTCAGGCTGAAACATAAGAGAAGTTATGACAATTTTTGTGTTTTGGTTGGTGTAGTTTTTTTTAACACTCAATGGCTGAAGGAGGAGGAGAAACAGACTTGGTGGTGGATTTACTGACAACGTAGACATTTTCAGCCCCTAAAACGCATGGAAACTTAGGCTCTCCTCACTGGTGTTCATGGCCATCGAGAAGGACCTGGTACTGGAACTGAACCGTACCGATAAACTGTACAACCGCGTTTGTTAACAAAGAGAGGCAAATCGACTTTTTCTTTATTAAGTAAACACTGTCTGGTGAGTGAACAGCTGTTTGTTTTTACATCTGCAGTCGTATTTAACCATATATAATAAGCTGCTGCTGCTACCACTGCTGCTACCGCTGAGCCGCCGTACCCGGCATGGGTGCCGTAGTCGGCGTGGGTGCCGTAGTATGCATGGCAGCATACGTGGTATGCTGCCATGCCGTAGCCCAGTACGCTGCCATGCTGTAGCTCGTAATCGTGGCCTGTGCTCGAGTGTGCAGTGTTTTAGTGTTGCAGTTAGCAGTAGGGCTGGGCGGTATGGCCAAAAATGCATATCACGGTATTTTGTAAGATTCTGGCGGTTTCACGGTATATCACGGTATTAACATTAATTTATTGACGCCGAAAAGGACCTGCGGCCACCTGAACAGCTGTTCACCGCTCGTTGTTCGCTCGCTGGCCAACTCCCTCGCAACTGCCCAGCAAGCTGTGAACAGCCGTTTGTGTGGCGTGACAGCCGGTCTGTCTCTTCCGGGTTTTTTTCACCTGCATTCCCCTGGGTCCTAAGTCCCTCCAGGTTCAGCTTCTTTGCAATACATCGTTTTCTAAACTACGTCGGACTTTTCAAACCCTCCAGCCAGCAGACACAGCTCCTCTCTGGGCAACACGTTGTGTTGGTGCGTCTCTGCTCTCTCTTGTTCCTCCTGCATCGCTCTTTTCCGTTTTTTAATGTAGCGACGGAGTTTCTTCTTTCTGTGATAGTGTGCGGGCTGTACCCAGCATGCAGTTCGGCGGAGTAAATTTAAAAAATGTACAATTATTAGTGTTACAAATTGTTTATGTGTCACAAACTGTTGTTTTGTGGTGTTGTGCCCTGTTAAAGCGCGTTAGTTGCGGGTTATTAATTGTTGTTATAAAATTAAAACCATGACTCTGCACGTAACACACGTAGCTCCGACCGCTTCGCCAGTGACTAAGTCATACCGTACGTAAATTTGACACCGGTATACCGGTTGAAACGGTATACCGCCCAGCCCTAGTTAGCAGGTCCGTCTTTCAACCAGAGGATCGGTGGTTTGATCCCCGGCTCCACTAGCCAATGTCGATGTGTCCTTGAGCAAGACAATTTTGTGTCTACGGTCTACTGTATAGCATGTAAGTCGCTTTGGATAAAAGCGTCATCTTGTAATAACTAAATGTGACTGGTGCTTGTTGATGTGAACTACATGCATTGTACGTTGATGACGCAACATCCCGCCATGCGCATATTTATGTATACGATATCAGATGGCACAGAAGGCCCAGGGAGAAAATGCACGGCCCACCACTGGTGAGGTGCCATCAGGACTAACCAACATTCATACCCATTCACCCATTCTACATCTCCTGCCTTTTGTTCTGATAAATTAAGATGGACAGTTTTAGAATAAACGATTTACGGTTGAGGTTTGTTTTAATTTAAGACTATGTGTATGAGTGTTTCCCTTACCAGTTGCTCTATGCGTTCATACAGAAGAAACTGTGCAAAGTCAGAAGGAAGCTGTTCCACTCTGAAACTGCACCGTCCGTCCACCAGGTCCTCGAGTTGGAACAGACAGTGGCTGAAATGGTTGTAGGCATCGCAGGACACATCCATGTGTCGCAGGGTGAAGTTCATCCTTGAGAGGCACAACAGGAAACAGGATTAGTGCTTGAGCTCGTAACTTGATGTATGTGGGTTATCAATAAGCCTGAGGAATAGAGTGGCACATATCAATAAACCCCAAAATTACCTAAATATAAGCTCCCTGTATCAGTGTGTACGATATCTTGTTAAGAGATACAAAGGTTAATAATTCAGAGACTGTTCAACTTTGTAGCCCTATATGTGCAGTAGAGGTCCACTTTAAAAGGCCAATATAATAATAGTTTGAAGAAAAAAAAAGAAGACTTCCCCCTGAAGTGCTGAAGAATACGCAGTGAATACGCCGATTATGGCATTCGGCTATACCAAGATACTGCAGAAACGACGAGAGACATGGCCTCACAAGGACTTCCAGTGACGGTGGTGAAGTCCTCTGCTGTCCAGACCACGAAGAGATTCGGCTCCTGTCTGCGCAGCAGGTGGCCGGTAGACGGTAAGCCCAGACTGACGATCAGGAACCCGGTGCAGGGGACGGCCGCACACAACCCGAAAAACCCCACCACTCTCGATACAAAGATAAACTCCAGGTATTCAGAAGGTGATCGCCTACGACAGGACACTAACGATTCTACACAGAAATGCAGATAGGTTGTAATAAACTCCTAAGTGACAACTTATTCTGGTTGTTTGCCTGGAGGACTGCCCTGACGTTCTGAATAGGCACTACTCCTACAGGTTTGTTTTCTGGTTAATTAAAGCAGTCAGGACATGTTAATTGGCTTATTCTTTATTTTATTTTATTTTGTGTGGATTTTGGCTAACATGCGGCCACACATTAGGGGCGCACCACTGACGCGACGTGGGACTTTCCCTTATGGAGGCTTTGACTTTATAAAGTCCTCTGAGGCACATTGGAAACGAGCCTCTACTGTATATCAGAAACAGCTGTTCTAAACCATTTCGGTGCTTTTCTGTTAAAAGCTGTTTCACGTTCTTTGTTTGTTGCTTGGGAGAGATGTTTTCAGTGTACTACTTTTACGTTATGCTGGTTCCATCTGTGATTATCGATGTTTGAAACTATGAATAGGACGGTCCTTGTTGGGAAAAATAGTTTTCTTTCTTCTATTTCTTACATTATTATATGGCCTGTGACTTCTAGATGAACTTTCCCCCAAGTGTGACTTATATCCTGTATACAAAGCAGGACAGTTAGGAGTCTGAAGATCTCTATGTCCCTGACTGAAGCACTGTTATCAAATGGTATGCGCCTGACTGGAGGCTCCACATTATCGAATTCATATGATATGCAGCACTAGAGACAGCGCATCATTGTTTTGTCTATGGCAGGAGGAAGGGTACGAAAACGTCATGAGGGCTCCTGTGACTGTGGGATATAAGGAAGGAGGTTTCCATCTGTTCTTAGGAGCAGTTGTGGATATGCAATTAGTAAAGTAACACGTTGTATATCTGTCTCTGCTCCTCTCTTGCAACAGAATAAATGACCTGTTGACATGACCACCAAGACCCGGTATCGAGTGTAAGTCATTTTTCTAACAGTCCTTAAGGTCATTTAATTTAATGTAAAATGGATCTTAAACCCAGCTAAGATAAGTCAAATACTGTCAAAAATGAAATCGTTAAAGGCAAATGTTGTGCTCTTACAAGATACACACCTCACCCCATCAGAACATGAAAAATGAAAGAGAATGGGAATTTCAAGGATACATCTGCGGATCTTGCTATGGTTGGGGGGGAAATACTAATTTTTATAGTCAGGACGTAGGAGAGGCATAGCTATTTTAATATCACAAAAAGTATCATTTGAATTAGTTTCAAAGGTAACAGACAAGGAGGGGAGATATATAATCTCTGGAAAAATAGATGGCGTTACAATAACTGTATGTAACATCTATGCACCCCCTCCAAGTGATTTTGGTTTTCACAGAAATACATTTGATTTAATGATAGGGGCCCCAGTGGTAGAGATTGGAATATCCATCTGAACCCAAAACTAGATTTATCAAAAAATGTCACCATTACACCGCATAGAAAAATGTATGTTCTAATGGCAGAACTGGGCATATTAGATCTATGGAGAGACTTTTACCCATCAGGCCATGATAATACATTTTACTCATGCCCCCATGATACATACTCAAGGATAAACTATTTCTTTGTGCTAAAGAGAGATCGCCATAGAATGCATTGGAAGTATTGATTTATCTGATCATGCACCTCTGTCATGCACGGTGCATATTAGCAATAAGATGGGAAAACTCTGTGGAGGTTAAACACAATTATCTTAAACAACCCGGAATTTAAGACCCAAATGGGAAAGGAAATAAAAATGTTTCTGGAAGAAAACAATAATGGGGAGGTTGATTCAGCTATAGTATGGGACACCTTAAAAGCGGTCATCAGGGGGAACATTATATCTTTCTGTGTCCATGAAAAGAAAGAAAAACAATTACAACTACTAAACCTTAATAGAGAATTACAGTATCTCGAGAAACAACATAAAAGAGAACAAAAGACAAATTTGTTGACAAAAAAGCTATTACCAAGCCTTCTTAAGGCTTGCGTATATGTATATATACGTATATATATATATATATATATATATATATATATATATATATATATACGTATATATATATATATATATATATATACACATATATATATATATACACTCACCTAAAGGATTATTAGGAACACCATACTAATACTGTGTTTGACCCCCTTTCGCCTTCAGAACTGCCTTAATTCTACGTGGCATTGATTCAACAAGGTGCTGAAAGCATTCTTTAGAAATGTTGGCCCATATTGATAGGATAGCATCTTGCAGTTGATGGAGATTTGTGGGATGCACATCCAGGGCACGAAGCTCCCGTTCCACCACATCCCAAAGATGCTCTATTGGGTTGAGATCTGGTGACTGTGGGGGCCATTTTAGTACAATGAACTCATTGTCATGTTCAAGAAACCAATTTGAAATGATTCGAGCTTTGTGACATGGTGCATTATCCTGCTGGAAGTAGCCATCAGAGGATGGGTACATGGTGGCCATAAAGGGATGGACATGGTCAGAAACAATGCTCAGGTAGGCCGTGGCATTTAAACGATGCCCAATTGGCACTAAGGGGCCTAAAGTGTGCCAAGAAAACATCCCCCACACCATTACACCACCACCACCAGCCTGCACAGTGGTAACAAGGCATGATGGATCCATGTTCTCATTCTGTTTACGCCAAATTCTGACTCTACCATCTGAATGTCTCAACAGAAATCGAGACTCATCAGACGAGGCAACATTTTTCCAGTCTTCAACTGTCCAATTTTGGTGAGCTCTTGCAAATTGTAGCCTCTTTTTCCTATTTGTAGTGGAGATGAGTGGTACCCGGTGGGGTCTTCTGCTGTTGTAGCCCATCCGCCTCAAGGTTGTGCGTGTTGTGGCTTCACAAATGCTTTGCTGCATACCTCGGTTGTAACGAGTGGTTATTTCAGTCAAAGTTGCTCTTCTATCAGCTTGAATCAGTCGGCCCATTCTCCTCTGACCTCGCCCACAGGACTGCCGCATACTGGATGTTTTTCCCTTTTCACACCATTCTTTGTAAACCCTAGAAATGGTTGTGCGTGAAAATCCCAGTAACTGGGCAGATTGTGAAATACTCAGACCGGCCCGTCTGGCACCAACAACCATGCCACGCTCAAAATTGCTTAAATCACCTTTCTTTCCCATTCTGACATTTAGTTTGGAGTTCAGGAGATTGTCTTGACCAGGACCACACCCCTAAATGCATTGAAGGAACTGCCATGTGATTGGTTGATTAGATAATTGCATTAATGAGAAATTGAACAGGTGTTCCTAATAATCCTTTAGGTGAGTGTATATACGTATATATACACACACATATATATATATATATATATACACACATATATATATATACACACATATATATATATACATATATATATATATACACACATATATATATATACATATATATATATATATACATATATATACACGTCTACCTGGTCAGTCTGGATGCAAAGAAAGCCTTTGACTCAGTGAGTTGGACTTTCTTATATAAAGTCCTTGAAAGATTTGGCATGAACAACAATTTTCTTAAAGGCATTCATACACTATATGCTAAACCATCGGCCTGGATAAAAAAAAATGGTTACCTCTCAGAGACCATTACACTAGAGCGCAGAACAAGACAGGGATGCCCCAGAAAGCATTAAAGGCATTTGTATAAACGGATCAGATCACAAGGTGGCCCTGTATGATCTATTTAAGTACCCCCTATGACTCCTTTTCTGAATTAATTAACCTACTAAAAACATTTGGTAAATATTACATTACATTACATTACATTTAATTTAGCTGACGCTTTTATCCAAAGCGACTTACATGCTATACAGTAGACCGTAGACACAGCAACGGTCTCTGTCATTTGGGCTCTGTCATTTGCTCGCATGGCTTTTTCTACCATAGCTATGCTGATGACGCCCAACTGATCCTATCGTTTCCCCAATCGGAAACAAAGGTAGCAGCACGAATCTCTGCCTGTCTGACTGACATTTCTCAGTGGATGTCCACACACTACCTGAAAATTAACCCTGACAAGCCTGAACTACTTTTCCTTCCAGGAAAAGTCTCTCCCACCCACGACCTGACGATTACCTTCAACAACTCAGTCTTGGCCCCGACACTGACTGCCAGGAACCTCGGTGTGAAACTTGACAGTCAACTCTCCCTGACTGCCAACATTACCGCAACAACACGTTCCTGTAGGTACATGCTGCACAACATCAGGAGAATATGTCCCCTTCTCACCCAGAAGGCGGCACAGGTTTCTCGTCCAGGCTCTGATCATCTTGCGACTACTGTAACTCCCTCCTGGCGGGTCTACTTGATGGGGCCATCAGACCTTTGCAGCTTATCCAGAATGTAGCAGCTTGACTGGTATAAAACCTCCCAAAATTCACCCACACTACTCTGCTCCGCCGCACCCTTCACTGGTTACCGGTGGCCGCCCGCATCTGCTTCAAAACATTGGTACTGGAGTACCGTGCTGCGAACAGAGCGGGTCCAGTCTACATCCAGGACATGATTAAACCGTACACCCCAGCCTGGAATGGCTCTTACTGATAGCACTTTGTAGTTGAACTTTATTGATGAAATTGTACCTTCTTGATTCTTGTTTTTATACTTGTTTGTACTCATGGTGGAATGCACTTATTGTAAGTCACTTTGGATAAAAGCGTCAGCTAAATTAAATGTAATGTAACCTAAGCTACTGTCCAAAAATAATTTTAAAAAAAGATAATTAAAAAAAAAAAAAAGATATCACCACCTATGCCTCCAACTAATTAGAGCAACGGAACATGTGATGTAGCAATGAGCTGTGATGATGAAGCATCACTATGTCTCTGAACAACTTGAAGATAAAAGGTGAGTTATTGGTGGTTGATTGTTCTTCTTTTAGCAAACATATAGAGACCAGTTCGTTCAATACTGCTGAGGCGATGAGCGGCCTTGTTTTCTAAGATATCATAAGGTCAAATCTGAAGTTGGTTGAAATATGTCCAACAATGAGAGAGAACAGACACATTTGTCTGACTGGTTGGTAATAACTCTGTATTCTTCAGCTTATGTGTGAGATACTGGGCTTCCAGGGGTCATTAATCCTGTGTAGCACAGCCTTCTTTACTTTTTATAAAAGCAAAAGTATCATTTTATTTTTGAGACGCATTAACATGCGAATGCTACAGTGTCACATTATACAATTAGATTTGACAATTTATAATGTTATAACTGTGCTCTGTGTTCACTCTCTCAGGACAAGTTGTTGAGTCATTGTTTACAGGCATCACTGTTGCTGAGTAACAGCTGACCAGACAGTAAACTCAGTAAACTGAGTTACAGTGAAGTAACTGGCTGACAGTTTAATTATTAATTAATTAATAGTAAGTGAGCTTGGAGACGCCCTCCCAGTCCGTGCGGCCAAGACCTACGTCATTGCCCTCGTTGCTTGTAAAGTTTTGGTCAGACAACACTTCTTTTCTTTAACCTTATGGCTGCCGAATGATGACAACGTTTTGTGGTGAGGAAATATAACCATAAATGCATTCAATATGGATTCATAATGGAAATAACTGATAATGAATCCTATTTGGGAAGATTGTTTTCGGAATTTTCTTAACGATCAGAAATGGACTAGAAGTTACAAAAGGTGGAGAAGCCCTGATGTAAATGCCATTCCTTCTTACCTTTTCTCTAAGGAGATGAAGATGGTGCAGGTATGACGGAAGTTACTGCAGAGTCGGTACAGTGTTCGGAAAAGCCCGTCGGTCAGATCATCATCATAGCAAACTGTTGACACAAAAACAACCTTCATTAAATCTGTAAGCATCAACGATGAGCCCTCTCCCCCCTCGCACAATGTTTGTCACACCTGGCTGACTTCCTGTTGCCAACAAGTGGCCCTATGATTATGAGTCCTTATTGAGATGTAGATATCTCTATATTAATAACGTACAGTGCATTCGAGTTAAAATAATTTCCTGTTTCACTTTGACTTCCTGTGCTTTGGCAAATCATGCAAAATGGCAACATAGTTTCATGAAAACTCAAACCTTTAAAAAAACTCATAAGTGCAAAGGTCTTTAGATTGTATTGACAACATTTTTGTTCTCTAAAGCCTGTTGCCAATAATTGCACAGCAAATTCAAAATGTCTGACTTCCTTTTGGGATAATGGTAAGAGGCTTTTTTGTTTCTCCACATGTTACATCTGCCCACCAAATTTCAGAAATGTAGGTGAAGCACACCACAGGAGCTATTTGTTATAATTTTGGGGTGTTATTGAGCAATTTTTCCATATCCATATGCAAGACAGAAAAAAAAGAAAAGAGGATCATTAAACAAAGGAGGCTCGCTTGGTATAACCCTCAAACCTGCATACTGAAGCAATCATCACAGAAGCTGGAAGGTGTATGGCGTTCCAACAATCTAGAGGAATCGTGGTTAGTCTGCCGGGACAGTCTGAAAACCTACAAGAAGGCCCTTCGTAATGCCAGGTCTGAGGGTTGTACCATGGAGCGAGCCTCCTTTGTTTGATGATCTTCTTCTTTAGAGGGGCTATCTTGATGGCGTGATAGACATGATGGCGCCCGAGCGAGTGGCAGCCTTCCTCGTAGCTCGTCCGTCTTTTGTCTGTTTTTTCTAGTATTTTAAACTTTTCTCTACGTTTTTTTACTTTCTTCTTTTTACACACCGACATTTTACTCTTCTATCCTATGGATACGGCTATTGTCGGAACGGATTACTGCAAGTATAACCTTGTTTATTCAAGGGACCAACTCATCAGACTACGGACAATGGGTCGAGTTGGGTGCATTCATCCTATCCCGGAGGAAATCAAGAGACTCTACCGCGGAGTACGAGCCGGAGCTAGCAGGAGAGCTGGGCAACTGAAGAAGCGGTGGAGGTTTAAACCATCTATTCCTTCGTGCGTGATGGGGAATGTTAACTCACTGACCAACAAAATGGACGAGTTATCTGCGCTTGTGAAGAACGTGAGGCTGTATAGGGAATGCAGTCTTATGTGCTTCACGGAGACGTGGCTAAATGGACACATTCCGGATGCTAACGTGGAGCTACCAGGGTTCACCACTGTCCGAGCGGACCGGGACACAAAGCTGAGCGGTAAAAGAAAAGGAGGGGGCTTGGCGCTGTATATTAACAACAAGTGGTGTAACCCAGGACATGTGACTGTGAAAGAAGTAACGTGCTGCCCCCCACACATTGAGCTGCTAGCTGTTAGCCTCAGACCGTATTACATACCGAGAGAGTTCTCTCAGGTGATATTTCTCATTGTTTACATCCCGCCGAAAGGTTTGGCTGAAGTCGCGTGTGACGTCATTCACTCGGTTATCGCGAGACTGCAAACCCAACATCCAGAGGCATTCATTGCAATATCAGGAGACTTCAACCACACCACACTGGACTCGACTCTGCCCGCTTTTCATCAGTTTGTTAACTGCCCCACAAGACAGAACAGAACAATAGACCTCCTCTATGCAAATATAAAGGATGCATACACAGCCACGCCATTACCACCACTGGGGAAATCAGATCACAACCTGGTTTCCCTACAACCACTGTACATTCCATGTGTCCGGAGAGAACCAATTACAAAACGCACCGTTAAAAAGCCCTCCACCGAGGCAGATGAAGCCCTGAGAGACTGCTTGGCCACAACAGACTGGAGTGTCTTCCAACAATCATTTGGTGAGGATGTTGATGGGCTTGCACACTGTTACTCAGACTACTTGAACTTCTGTGAGGATATTGTTGTTCCCACCAAAACTGTGCGTTGCTTCCCTAACAACAAGCCATGGATAACCAGCGATGTCAAGGCCCTCCTCAATAGGAAAAAGAGGGCGTTCAAGGAAGGGGACCAGACAAAGCTGAGGCACGTACAGGGGGAGCTCAAAATCAAATTGAAGGAGGCAAGGGAGGAATACAGGAAGAATGTAGAGCGGAAGCTGCAACAGAACAGTGTGCGAGAAGTATGGGAGGGGATGAAGACGATGACTGGCATGAAGAAGAGCGGCCGCAGTGTGGAGGGAGGTCTGGACAGGGCCAACCAGTTAAATCAGTTCTACAACAGATTTGACTGTTCTACGGCTATGTCCGCCCACCCCTCTTCAGGAGCTGCCTCCGTAGTGCATGGCCATCTTGCACCCCCACCCACACCGCCCCCCATCACCCCCCACCATCAAAGGCGTCACCGACCCCTATATCCAGCCATCAGCCACCGACTGCAGACACTTCGAGGAACAAAGAGTCACCTCACCCCCCCACCCCTCTCCCTCCCTTCCCACCCGCCCCTCCCCCCCACCATCACAGCAGACCAGGTGAGAGCTGAGCTGAGGAGACTTCCAGGAAAGATGCAGGCCCGGATAAAGTTAGTCCTAGACTGCTTAAGACGTGCGCAGCTGAACTGGGTGAGCCGCTCCAGTACATTTTAGTCTCCGTCTTGGAAGGGCTCCTTCACTT
This sequence comes from Cottus gobio, assembly GCA_023566465.1. Lineage (NCBI taxonomy): Eukaryota > Metazoa > Chordata > Actinopteri > Perciformes > Cottidae > Cottus > Cottus gobio. The sequence continues at coordinate 20,540,073 of CM042232.1, forward strand.
TGGAAGACATCATGCCTTGTCCCTGTCCCCAAGAAGCCCCACCCAACTGAACTCAACGACTTCCGCCCGGTAGCCCTCACGTCACACATAATGAAAACCATGGAATCAGAATCAGAATCAGAACCATTTATTGCCATGTATGCTTACACATACAAGGAATTTGTCCTGGCGGGAAGGTGCATACATTTAACATTTAATAATACACATTTAACAGTTAACGCAGTGCAATAAATGAGGATGAATGGATGAATGAATATCTACATTGAGACAGCAGCATAACAAAATACCAAAAGTAAGATAAAGTGCATGGAATGTGCATGAGTGTAAGTGTTGCGTGAAAGTGGCAAGTGCAATGCCCAGGTGTCAAGTGTATTCAAGTCAAGTATAAGTATAAGGCTATGTGCAGGGGAGTGTCCGGTGGGAATTGTCTGGGGGTGACAGAGTCATTAGAGTCAGTGGGGGACCCGGGCTCTGTTGATGAGCCCGACGGCAGACGGGAAGAAACTGTTTTTGTGGCGTGAGGTCTTGGTCCTGATGGACCGCATCCTCCTGCCAGAGGGGAGGGACACGAACAGTTTGTGTCCAGGGTGAGAGGGATCAGCTACAATCTTCCTCGCCCGCTTCAGGGTCCTTGAAGCAAACAAGTCCTGGAGGGACGGCAGATTGCAGCCAATCACCCTCTCGGCAGAGCGAATGATGCGCTGCAGCCTGGCCTTGTCCTTGGCAGTGGCTGCAGCGTACCAGACGGTGATGGAGGAGCAGAGGATGGACTCGATGATGGCAGTGTAGAAGTGCACCATCATTGTCTTTGGCAGGTTGAGTTTCCTCAGCTGCCTCAGGAAGAACATCCTCTGCTGCGCCTTCTTGGTGATGGAGCTGGTGTTTAGTTCCCACTTGAGGTCCTGGGTAATGCTGGAGCCCAGGAAGCGGAAGGACTCCACAGCTTTGACGGGGGAGTCACACAGGGTGAGAGGGGCTGGTGGGGCTGAGATCTTTCTGAAGTCCACAACCATCTCCACTGTCTTCAGAGCGTTGAGCTCCAGGTTGTTTTGGCTGCACCAGGTCACCAGGTGGTCAGTCTCCCGCCTGTAGGCGGACTCATCCCCACCAGAGATGAGTCCAATGAGGGTGGTGTCATCCGCAAACTTCAGGAGCTTGACGGACTGGTGACTGGAGGTGCAGCTGTTGGTGTACAGGGAGAAGAGCAGAGGGGAAAGAACGCAGCCTTGGGGGGAACCGGTGCTGATGGACCGAGAGGCTGAGACGTGTTTCCCCAGCCTCACGTGCTGCTTCCTGTCAGACAGGAAGTCTGTGATCCACTTGCAGGTGGAGTCGGGCACGTGCAGCTGGGAGAGCTTGTCCTGCAGCAGAGACGGGATTATGGTGTTGAAGGCAGAGCTGAAGTCCACAAACAGGATCCTGGCGTAGGTTCCTGGGGTGTCCAGGTGCTGGAGGATGGAGTGGAGGGCCATGTTGACTGCATCGTCCACAGACCTGTTGGCTCTGTAGGCGAACTGCAGGGGATCCAGGAGTGGGTCGGTGAGGGTTTTGAGGTGGGACAGGACCAGACGCTCAAAGGACTTCATGACCACAGAGGTCAGGGCGACGGGCCTGTAGTCATTGAGTCCTGTGATCCTAGGTTTTTTGGGGACGGGGATGATGGTGGAGGCCTTGAAGCAGGCTGGTACGTGGCATGTCTCCAGAGAGGTGTTGAAGATGTCTGTAAACACCGGGGACAGCTGATCAGCACAATGCTTCAGGGTGGAGGGGGAGACAGAGTCCGGGCCGGCTGCTTTGCGGGTATTCTGTTTTTTAAAAAGCCTGTTAACGTCTCTCTCTTGGATAATGAGGGTCGTCACTGTGGAGGGGGTAGGGGGCGCTGTGGACGATGGTTCAGAGGCGTGAGCCCCTGATGGGCTGGGGGAGGGAGGGCTGGTGGTCTGTGGCTGGTTGGTGGGGCTGTTGATGGGGCTGTTGGGGATGGCGTCAGGACTACTCCATTGTCTTTCAAATCGGCAGTAGAACTCATTCAGCTCGTCTGCCAGGCGGAGGTTGTTCATGGAGTGGGGGGTTTTGGGCTTGTAGTTGGTGATCTGTTTGAGCCCTCTCCAGACCGACGCAGAATCACTTGCTGAGAGCTGGTGCTGCAGTTTCTCAGAGTACAGTCGTTTAGCGTCCCTCACCGCCCTGCTAAACCTGTATTTTGACTCTGTGTACAAGTCCTTGTCCCCACTCCTGAACGCCTGGTCCTTTTGCAGCCGTAGTTTTCTGAGTTTGTCACGGTCTGGGACTCCGGCTATGGGGTACTGGCGCTACCTGGGGGATGGGGCCCGGCTTCCGGGCTCACACCTGGGACTCGTTCCTAATTAAGGCCAGAGTAGAAATACGAGGCAGCAGACTGGACTCGTCACCGCGACGTTTGCGTGTCAAGACACGGTGCATGTTACTCTCAAGTAACTTCACTCGGAGGAGTAGCGGTTCTCAGCCGTGGCATCTGGATCCTCACAAGACCACCCCGCTTGGTGTATCCTGTCCCGGGTGAGTGAAAGTTTCTCCTCCCCGGAGACAGCGTTCTGAGTTGAACACATTTTTGGACTGTGACTTTTTTCCTGTGTGGATTAACCTTTTGTTTTTTGTGGGCAGCGCATCTTCCGGACTTCCTGATTTCCTGTCGAAGTTTTGTTTTACCTTTTGGATGTTTACCTTTGTTGGACTGCAAGCCGCTGCCTGAATAAAAACTAAAACTCTATTTCCAGTTCTGCATACGGGTCCTCATTAGCTCACGGGGTAACCCGTGGGTTCTTCACCCCAGAGACCCGGGTTCGTTTCCCGAGCCCGGCGGTCCTGACAGAACGTCGCGGTCAAAATGGACCCGGCAGAACAGGTAGCCCAGCGATGGGAGCGGTTGGAGCAGACGCTACAAGCCATCTCCCTCAGCCTCCAGACCAGCACTACCCGGCTGGATCAGCACGAGCAAGCCCTGCTTCACCACCGGGAGGTGGAGGGTCGCCAGCGGGAGGAGAGCATCCGCCAGCAGGCCACATTGGCGAACCAGCGGGAGGAGCTTCAGCGCCACGACCAGCACCTCCAACAACTGGACCAGAGGGATTCCGTCCGGCGCCCTTCGGAGGCGTCGGCTCCAGGTTCACCGGCGGAACCCCGGGTCTCTCAGCCAAAACGGTACGACGGCAGCAGAGGGGGTTGTAGAGGCTTCCTCACGCAGTGTGACCTCATCTTCGAGCTCCAACCCCGGCCCTTCTCCTCGGACCGCTGCCGCATAGCCTACGTCATCACCCTCCTCACGGACAAGGCTCTGAGGTGGGCCACTGCGGTCTGGGCGACGCAGGGACCGGTGTGTTCCTCCTTCCAGGACTTCCGGGAGGTGATGCTACAAGTGTTTGACCAGTCCACAACCGGTCCGGACACGGCCGGGCTGCTGATGGCTTCGGCAGGACGGACGGTCCGTCTCGGACTACGCCATTGAGTTCCGCACCCTCGCCGAGGAGAGTGGGTGGAACAACAAGGCCCTGGTGACGGCCTTTCATTATGGTCTCTCAGACGCCCTGAAGGACGGACTGGCATCAATCGGGTGTCCCGAGGAGCTGGAGCTGCTGGTCGCCCACGCCACTCGGTTGGACAACCGTCTAAGAGAGCGTCGCAGGGACCAGGAGGGTTCCTGGTTACTCCCAGCAGGGTCCGGGTCGGACGAGGGGCCGGAGTCCATGCAACTTGGAGGGGCTCGGCTGCCGGCCAGAGAGAGAGAACGGCGGGTGCGTGAGAGCCTTTGCCTGTACTGCGGCAAGGCAGGGCATCGCCTTGCGACCTGCTCCGAGCTCACGGGAAAAGGGAGCGTCCGTCCAGCCAGGGGAGGGCTGTGACGGGCGTAACACGTGCCTCTCCAGCAGCGGACCAAGCGGTGTACCTCCCGATCTCCATCTCCTGGGGTGGAGGGGAGCATTCCTGCCAGGCGCTAGTCGACTCCGGAGCAACGGGTGACTTCATTGACCAGGGCCTAGCCCAGCGACTCGAGATCCCCCTGGTTCCCCTGGAGACGCCGCTTCCCATAACGGGTCTGGATGGGGAGGCCTTGGGTGATGGCAGCGTGACCCGAAGCACATCGCCCGTCAGACTGCAACTGGGAGATCATCGTGAGGAGATCTCCTTGAGCCTGATTCATTCGCCACAGTTCCCGGTGATTCTGGGATTCCCATGGCTCAGCCGCCACAATCCCCATCTAGACTGGGTCACGGGTCGCGTTCTGGAGTGGGGCCCAACATGCCAGGCTACCTGTCTGTTCGGGGGGCCTCCCAATCGCCCACCGGAGCCTCCGGGCCCCGCGGATCTGGCACTGGTGCCGGCCGAATATCTGGACCTGCGGGAGGTCTTTAGCAAGAGCCGGGCCGCCTCGCTACCTCCTCACCGGTCGTATGACTGCGCCATTGAGCTGCACCCAGAGGCCCGGCCGCCCAAGGGGAGGATTTTTTCCCTATCCCGCCCGGAAAGGCGGGCGATGGAGGATTATATCAAGGAAGCGTTGGCTTCCGGGTTCATCCGGCCGTCCACGTCCCCGGCTGGGGCGGGTTTCTTCTTCGTGGGCAAGAAAGATGGCTCCCTGCGGCCCTGCATTGACTACCGGGGTCTCAACAAGATCACGGTACGTAACCGCTATCCTCTGCCGCTAATGTCTACTGCCTTTGATCTTCTGCAGGGGGCTCGTCTTTTCACCAAGTTGGACCTGCGCAACGCCTACCATCTGGTCCGCATCCGGGAGGGGGACGAGTGGAAGACGGCCTTCAACACCCCAACTGGTCACTACGAGTACCGGGTGATGCCGTTCGGCCTGACTAATGCTCCGGCGGTGTTTCAGGCCCTTATCAATGACTGTTTGAGGGATATGATTAACCGCTTTGTCTTTGTGTACCTGGACGACATATTGATCTTCTCCAGCTCCCTGCAGGACCATCGCCTTCACGTACGCCGCGTGCTGCAGCGCCTCCTGCGGAACCACCTTTTCGTGAAGCCCCAGAAGTGCGAGTTCCACCGGTCGGAGGTCGCCTTTTTGGGGTATGTCCTCCGGGAGGGTCAGATCGAGATGGATCCTGGTAAGACCAAGGCAGTGAGGGAGTGGGAGGCACCTCAGTCGGTGAAAGGGGTTCAGCGGTTTTTGGGCTTTGCAAATTTTTACCGCCGATTCATCCGGGGGTTCAGCTCCGTTGCGGCCCCCATCTCCGCTCTCACTAGGGCGGGCCAGGGCCCCTTTGTCTGGACTTCCGAGGCAGAGAAGGCCTTCGGCGAGCTGAAGGGCAGGTTCTCCTCGGCGCCCATCCTCGTCCTTCCGGACCCGGACCGGCCCTTCATCGTGGAGGTGGACGCTTCGGAGGTGGGTGTCGGGGCCGTGCTCTCGCAGAGGGGCCAGGATGACAAGGTACACCCGTGCGCCTTCTTCTCGCGCCGGCTGAGTCCCGCTGAATCCAGGTATGATGTGGGGGATCGGGAGCTACTGGCCGTCAAGATGGCGCTCCAGGAGTGGAGGCACTGGCTGGAGGGCGCTCAACACCCGTTCTTGGTGTGGACGGACCACCGGAACTTGGAGTACCTCCAGGCCGCTAAGCGCCTTAACCCCCGGCAGTCCCGCTGGTCGCTGTTTTTTAGTCGGTTTGACTTTTCCATCTCCTACCGTCCAGGTTCGAAGAATGCCAAGCCCGATGCACTGTCCCGGCTGTTTCCCGCGGCCAGCGCGGAGAAGGAGCGGCGGCCGGTCATTCCCCTTTCCCGGATCGTGGCGGCCGTCCGCTGGGGTATCGAGGCGAAGGTGCGGCGGGCGCTGCGGGACGACCCCGCTCCTGGTCCAGAGCGGCCTGGTCTTCTGTTTGTCCCTCAGGCGGTGAGGTCGCAGGTTCTCCAGTGGGGACACGCATCCCAGCTCACGGCGCACCCTGGGGTTCGCCGGACGTTGGAGTTCTTGCGGAGGCGGTTTTGGTGGCCGGGGCTGGCGGGAGATGTGAAGGCTTTCGTTGGTGCCTGCCCCGTCTGCGCACGCAACAAGGATCCCCGCCAGCGGCCGCAGGGGTTGCTACACCCGCTTCCCGTGCCGCACCGTCCGTGGTCTCACATCTCTATGGACTTCGTGACTGGGCTCCCGGAGTCGGACGGGAACACGGTGATCCTGGTGGTTGTGGACAGGTTCTCGAAGGCTTGCCGCTTTGTTCCTCTGCCTAAATTGCCATCCGCTTTGGAAACCGCGGACCTCGCCTTTAACCATGTTTTCCGAGTGTTTGGTCCCCCGCAGGATATCGTGTCGGACCGGGGCCCTCAGTTCGCCTCCCGTGTGTGGCGGGCCTTCTGCAAATCCATCGGGGCGACTGCCAGCCTGTCCTCCGGCTTCCATCCCCAGTCGAACGGGCAGACGGAGCGGGTGAACCAGGAGCTCGAGGCTACCCTGAGGGCCCTGGTGGCCGACGACGCGGCCGCCTGGAGCTCGTGCCTTCCGTGGGCTGAGTATGCTCACAATACCCTCCTGTCTTCCGCTACTAACATGTCTCCCTTTCAATGTCAGTTTGGGTTTCAGCCCCCCTTGTTTGCCGAACAGGAGGTGGACGTCGGGGTGCCCTCGGTCCAGATCTTCATGGGGCGGTGTAGACGGACGTGGAGGGCGGTGAGGCAGGCGTTGTTGCGCACGGCAGGGACTAACCAGGTACAGGCCGACCGGCGTCGGCGACCGGCGCCTTCTTTCCGCCTGGGGCAGGAGGTGTGGTTGGCGGCGCGGGATATTCCCTTGCGGGGGATGAACCGCAAGCTGGCTCCCCGGTGGCTCGGGCCCTTCAAGGTGGTCCGGCGGGTCAACCCGGTGACGTACCGGCTGCGGCTTCCTCGCTCCATGCGGATCAACCCATCGTTTCACGTGTCCCTGCTGCGGCCGGTCCTTTCCTCTCCGCTGGCTCCGCCGGTCAAGCCTCCTCCCCCTCCCGTCATCTCCGGTGGTCAACCGGCCTTCATCGTCAGCCGGTTGCTGGACTCCCGCCGGGTGGGGCGGGGTATGCAGTACCTGGTGGACTGGGAGGGTTACGGCCCGGAGGAGCGCTCCTGGGTTCCAGCCCGGGACGTGCTTGGGGACGCTGTCCAGGAGTTTCATCGGGATCATCCGGATCGTCCTAGGGCTGTCGGGAGACGCCCGTGAAGGGGGGGGTACTGTCACGGTCTGGGACTCCGGCTATGGGGTACTGGCGCTACCTGGTGACCTAAGGACGGTACAGCGGGCTGGCTGGGGGATGGGGCCCGGCTTCCGGGCTCACACCTGGGACTCGTTCCTAATTAAGGCCAGAGTAGAAATACGAGGCAGCAGACTGGACTCGTCACCGCGACGTTTGCATGTCAAGACACGGTGCATGTTACTCTCAAGTAACTTCACTCGGAGGAGTAGCGGTTCTCAGCCGTGGCATCTGGATCCTCACAAGACCACCCCGCTTGGTTTTTTGAACAAGTGTATCCTGTCCCGGGTGAGTGAAAGTTTCTCCTCCCCGGAGACAGCGTTCTGAGTTGAACACATTTTTGGACTGTGACTTTTTTCCTGTGTGGATTAACCTTTTGTTTTTTGTGGGCAGCGCATCTTCCGGACTTCCTGATTTCCTGTCGAAGTTTTGTTTTACCTTTTGGATGTTTACCTTTGTTGGACTGCAAGCCGCTGCCTGAATAAAAACTAAAACTCTATTTCCAGTTCTGCATACGGGTCCTCATTAGCTCACGGGGTAACCCATGGGTTTTTCACCCCAGAGACCCGGGTTCGTTTCCCGAGCCCGGCGGTCCTGACAGAGTTCCGCTGTAAACCAGGGTTTGTCGTTGTTGTAGCTCACCCTGGTGCTGGTTGGAACACAGCTGTCCTCACAGAAGCTGATGTAGGAAGTCACAGCCTCTGTGTACTCATCCAGACTGATGGTAGCAGTCCTGAAGACATCCCAGTCAGTACAGTCCAAGCATGCCCGAAGATCCCCCAGAGCCTCACTGGTCCACTTCTTGAACTTCCTCACCACAGGTTTGCAGAGCTTTAGTTTCTGCCTGTATGCAGGAATCAGGTGGACCATGACGTGGTCAGAGTGACCCAGTGCAGCTCGAGGGACGGCGTGATAGACCCGCTGATGGTGGTGTAGCAGTGGTCCAGAATGCTCTCCTCTCTAGTCGGGCATTTAATAAACTGTTTGTACTTAGGGAGTTCATGTCTGAGGTTTCCTTTGTTAAAGTCACCAAGAACAATAACTAAGGAGTCCGGGTAGGTCCGCTCCACACCCTGTATCTGCTCGGCGAGGGTCCGTTGTGCCTCCTGCACGTTGCCCTGCGGTGGCATGTAAACTCCGGCCAGGATGAATGAAGCGAACTCACGGGGGGAATAGAAGGGTTTGCAGTGGATGATGGATGATTCCAGGTCCGGAGTACAGTGCTGCAGAATCACTGTCACGTCGTTGCACCAGCTGTTGTTGACGTAGAAGCAGATTCCTCCACCCTTCGCTTTGCCGGAGAGCTCCGTGTCGCGGTCCGCTCTGAACAGCTGGAAGCCCGCCAGCTGGAACGCAGAGTCCGGTATCGATCCGCTGAGCCAGGTCTCCGTGAAGCACAAAACGGAGGATGAAGAAAAGTCTCTGTCTCTCCCCACCAACAGCTGGAGCTCGTCCAGTTTGTTGCACAGTGAGCGGACGTTGGAGAGAAATATGCCCGGCAGCGATGTGCGAGATCCGCGTTTGCGGAGTCGCACGAGCGCGCCGGCCCGTTTCCCTCTCCTGCGGCGTCTCACCGCATGAGTTAAGGTGAGCACACCTTTAACTAAAATGTCCAGAAGTTCCACGGAAGTTAAAAAAGTTGGAAGTAAGTCCGCTGGAGTTGTTCCCCTGATGTTCATGAGCTCATCTCTGGTGAAAGAGCTCCGGGAATCGCAGCAGAAGACCGAATTAAAAACAAAAACAATACAAAACAACGAGCACCGACACACCGAGGCAGCCATCAGCGGCGCCATCATGAGCGCATCATGAGCGCATGGAGAGATTGCTACTGCACATACTCAGACCCCAGGTACGACACGCACTGGACCCACTACAGTTCGCATACCAGGAGAAGGTAGGAGTGGACGATGCGATCACATACCTGCTGCATAGGACGCATACTCACCTGGACAAGGGAAAAAGTGCTGTGAGAATCATGTTCTTTGATTTCTCCAGTGCTTTTAACACCATCCAACCCCTCAGACTGGGAGAAAAGCTCCTGCAGATGGGTGTGGACGATCGCCTCGTATCATGGATTACCAACTACCTGACAGGGCGGCCACAGTTTGTCAGACTGAAGGACTGCCTGTCTGACACTGTGGTCTGCAGCACCGGAGCACCACAGGGAACTGTGCTCTCTCCAGCTCTGTTCACTCTGTACACTTCTGACTTCTGTTACAATACAGAGTCTTGCCACATGCAGAAGTTTTCAGACGACACTGCAATTGTGGGGTGTATCACGGATGGCCAGGATGGGGAGTACGTGAGCCTGGTGGAGGACTTTGTGAAATGGTGCAAGCACAACCACCTACAACTCAACGCTGCTAAGACCAAGGAAATGGTGGTGGATTTCCACAGGTCTAAACCCACTATGCTACCAGTCTCCATTGAGGGGGTCAATGTGGAGGTGGTAGGCACATACAAGTACCTTGGGGTAATTCTGGACAATAAACTGGATTGGTGTGCCAACACGGACGCAATTTACAAGAAAGGGCAGAGCCGGCTGTACTTTCTGAGGAGGCTGCGGTCATTCAACGTCTGCAGCAAACTCCTCGAGATGTTTTACCAGCCTGTCGTCGCCAGCGTCCTCTTCTACGCGGTGGTGTGCTGGGGAGGAAGCACCAAGAAGAAGGATGCAGGGCGACTGGATAGGCTGGTGAAGAAAGCTGGCTCGGTGGTTGGTGCTGAACTGGAGTGCACCACTTCAGTCGCCGACAAAAGGACCCTCACCAAACTGCTCACCATCATGGACAATGAAAGCCATCCACTCTACAGTGCCATCATTGGACAGAGGAGTCTGATCAGCTGGAGACTGCGCTCGCTGCCATGCAGAACTGATACTCTGTAAATCATTCATCCCTAGAGCCATACGACTGTACAATAACAAAACCTGTCAATCAAAGGTACCTCACCAGAAAACCAGGTTTTCTGGTGAGGTAGTTTCCTGGTGAGCCATGTTTACTGGCTATGTTAGCCTTTTGCACAGCCCTCATCTTACTCATTGTTTACACAATGTTTCACTGTCTACTGGCTATTTGGCCCTTTGCACAACCCCCCCCCCCCCCCTCTTAATAATGTGTGTTTTAACTTTTATTTTTATTGATAATCCTTTTTAATAGTTTAACAGTATGTGTATATTATGTTTGTATGATGTCTAGAGCTACCTGGATCTTGAATTTCCCTTAGGGGATCAATAAAGTACTTATCTATCTATCTATCTATCTAGTCCAGTGTCATTTTCAGTGAGCCAGTAGCACCATCGACGAGATGATCAATCTGGGACAGACTGAAGTTCGCACAGGAGTCCTGTTATATTAAGGCATGGTAATGAATCAAATACAGATGGAATCGCTTCCTTAAATACAGCAACAGCAACATCAGTTATACATCTGGTGTAGAAACATTTGCCCAACGGTACACACACCGGCAGCACAATATCAAAAGTTATAAGGCAATGGTCTGATAAAACAGGGTTCTGCGGAAAAAACACCAAATGCTCTACATCAACACCATATGTCGAGGGTGTGGCTAAAGCAGTGAGTTGGTTCATGTACTCTCTGACAGAAGCCAATCGAATATAACAATGACATAAATGCAACACTAAGGCTATCATTGCTAACACCCACATGAATATTAAAATCACCTACAATAATAACCTTATCAGTCTTAAGGACCAAACTTGACAAAAACTCAGAAAATTCTAATAAAAACTCTGAATATGGACCAGGTGCTTGGTACACTACAGCTTGGGTGTGAAAGACTCAAAACAAGGCTTTCAAACGAGCCACAATTCAATCCAGGCTTAGGACCTATTAACAAGCCTGAGTCAAAGATGGCAGCTACTCTACCTCCTCGACCAGTGCCTCGAGGAATGTGAGCATTAATATGACTTGGAGTTGATTCATTCAGTTTGACATATTCCTCATGTCTCAGACAGTAAGACAAAATACATCAATGAGACTGTATGATATCAATTAATTTACTAATACAGCTTTGGAAGACAGAGATCTAATATTTAGAAGTCCACATCTAATTATCCTATCATGTTGCACTGTTGCAATAGTGGTTTAACCTTTATGAGGTTATGTTCTATAACACCTCTATTAGTTACTTTTACATTAAAAAGTGGCCGTGGGACAGACACAGTCTCTATAAAGTTTAAGGTAGGCAACTGCCCTAAAGGAAATGCAGAGAAGGGTGCAAGACTACAACTCTGCTTCCTTATCTGAACTCTGGATTGTCATGGACGAAGTTGACCAATGAACTTACTTGCAGTAAGGAGATCTGCTCCATCCAAAGAGGGATGAATGCCGTCTCTCCTGATCAGACCAGGGTTCCCCCAGAATGTCTGCCAGTTATCCACGAAGCCCACATTGTTTACTGCGCACCACCTTGACAACCAACGGTGGAATGATGACATGCGGGGGGGGGGGGGGGGGGCTGCCTAATGTAGCTAAAGTCTGAGCTTCGATGGTGCGGAGCTGTGCATCTAACCCACTGAGACTTGCCTCCAACCTAGCAAATAAACTACACTTATTACATGTACCGTTATCATTAGAGGCAGGGGAATAGCTAAACATTCAACAAAAAAAAGCTCTGCCCGTGCACGTTTCAGCTTCGCCCGTGCACGTTTCAGCTTCGCCCGTGCAAGTCTTGGGCCTAATTACTTTGGCCCCAAAAAAGGAGGTCTAAAAAGCAGTTTAGCCAATGACTAATTAAATATAATTAATTATATATATATAATATATAATATATATAATTATATATATATGAGTAATATGATAAATATAAATGAGTGATATACAATATAGCCAATCAGCGTCCTAAAAAACGTGAGCCTTGGGGCTATTCTCATTTGGCCCCAAGGAGCGCGTTCCCGTCCCTCGTTCTCGTCAGGGGCGGGGGGCTAGTCTCTGAGGCGCCACTATAACGGGTGGTCAAGTGCAAGCACTGCTCTTCCAAGAAAACCAAACCCTAACTCGTTAAAAGCTCTCCTCCAAGACCCATTTGAGAGAAGAACTTTGGCGGAGAAACTACAGGTAAAACAAATGGTCCCAGATCAGCCTGAGCTCACCATAAGGCAACAGACTGGTGTGAAAGGGAAGCAGCTTCTGTTGAGACAGCTACACCAGGGCTGTTAGGCTAAGCTAGCTGCTGGATGCAGTCCTGCTACTTTGCTTTACATGCTTGCTTTTTTTAAATCGACGGGGACAGATCAAGCATGGACAGATACGGGAGTAAGGGACATGAAGTTACAAAAACATGAGAACACCAGGACACATTGATAATCCGTCAAGCTAGCACATCAGACTGAGTGAACATCGCTCCACAGGATTGCGGTGAAGAAACACAATGTGGCGGTAGATAAAAACGGGCACACTTTATCCAAAATAAAGTTATATATATGAGTTTTGCATGACGAGACCTCCCTAGACGCTGTGCTGGGGGAGCGCCGTAACACAGCCAGCGTTTCTAAAGGCACGTCAAAGACGGCACAAAACGAACTGTTGGACGGTATGCTGTCGGTTATTATATGATATGGAAGTAACCCAATGTGTGTTCTGGCTTTAGAAACGTTTACACTTAACCCTAATTGCTCACCGTTGCTGTGTCTACGGTCTATTGTATATCATGTAAGTCGCTTTGGATAAAAGCGTCAGCTAAATGAAATGTAATGTAATGTAATGTTCACATGGTATACAGAGCTTTGAGTGGTCGGAAGAATAAAAAGGTGCTTTATAAATGGACATCCATTTATTGAAAGACTACTTCACACTCAATAAATGGAAAGGAGTTGTGCTGAATATATTTACTTGAATTTGCTCTATAACCTACCATCAGCAGCAATAATGATCTTGGTGTTGTCATACAAATCTGCAACTTCTTCCTCTGTCCACATAAATTCCACGCCAGCATCTACAAAGATTATACAAATCAGAAGAGACATTTTTGGTGGTCAGATGGTGTTGGTTTTTGTAAAAATAAGGTTAAAAGGTCAGTAGGCTATACTTGTTGTGTCATTGTTCCAGATACAAATATATACTCAACGTTGCATATGATCTGCTGCCATGTACATATACAGCAAGTATCATGGAAGAATCAGCATTAAATGACTCTGATCAGGACTGAGATATTATGGATTACAACTTCATGAATACAATGCATTAATACCAAAGGAAAGGTATTAGCACACAAATGTGGTTTTACTATATTTATTGTTTTACTATATTTATTTAATCTTACAGATAGGGTTGGTGTTATTCCATGTTATTCTTATTGCAGTAAATATTATTGCCACGATCATTTGTAGGAAAGTTGGTGTAATTGTGACATCAGAAAAAACTTGAGTGATGGATTAAAAACAATCAATATGATTGTGATTGGAATCAGAAACATAATGGTACGGGGCCATAAAAGCGCATGAATTCATATATTTAATAACTCCTGAACTATGAATGAATGTACAAGAATGAACATGATTGCATGCCTTACTGCAAGAACAATAAATTAATTTTATTTGTATAGCACTTTAAAAAAGGTACTCAAGGCACTTGATTGATATGCTATTGGTCTTCCTCAAAGTTGTATTTACTTATATTTTATATGTATAGAATATGGGGAACTGAAATGACAGTGAAACTTATCTATACTGTTTTACTGTTCTACTTTTCAGTTACCTGTAAAGGGCTGTGTGATGGCAAGATTAATAGGTGAAAATATTCTAAATATGGGGTTCACTTCACTTCAATGTTGGTACTCCTGTCTGTTTCTCCAAACTCCATTTACTGTATAGTAGTACACTGACTATGGATAAACAACTATCCATTAGACATGATAAACTAAGCATTACTTTTTCATGACTTCATTATATCTGTGGCCCTTCAAGTAAAATGGTGACCTGGTCCTTCTTTAACACTAATAAATAGCATTTGATTAATCGTAGCATGAAGTTAAATGTACTAAACAGTAAAGGGTAGGTGGAACTATATGATGCCCTCTTAATGTTACACAAAATGTGCTGTTGATATAGAGGTAATGAGGTACCTAAACAAACCACAAGGAAATGCACAATGACTGCTTTATCAATTATCAATCGATATTTGCTTCATCAGCATTGTCCCTCTTTAAATACAATACAATAAATATTAATTTGCTACTCATTGAGCAGCAACTTAATGTAATACTTATTTTATTTAAGGAGGGACAATGAACATTACTTAACATGAGCAGAAACATAATGTGCCAGATTTAGCCATGTAGGCTACTGTTCATCTGCTACTTGTTCATCAACAAGAGTGTTCAACCTGCCAGGGAATGCGTTCAACCTGCACATAAGAACAGACACATAAGCACACAGGCACAGACAGATAGCATTGATCATAATAATCACTACTCCAGATTATGACAGCCTTTGATTGTCCAGTTAAAATATATATACACACACTGTGGCTCAGTGGTTAGCAAGTCGGTCTTTCAATCAGAGGGTCGGTGGTTCGATCCCCGGCTCCGGCAGTCTGTGTCGTTGTGTCCTTGAGCAAGACACTTAACCCTACGTCTGTCTGTCTACGGTCTACTGTATACTGTATACTATGTAAGTCGCTTTGGATAAAAGCGTCAGCTAAATGAAATGAAATGTAATGTAATTATATATATATATATATATATATATATATATATATATATATATATATATATATATACACACAAAATGTATCACAAAATATCACAAAATGTGACTACATCACAATTTATAATGTGACTGGTCAGTTTTTTTTATTCTGTCCATTTAAGACCAACAATAATAACTCAGAAATCATGATGATTGAAAAAAAACATGTTTTCAACATGAAGGCATGAATGAAATCTGTTCTTGCTTATACCAGATAGGCTAAAACTCAGCTTAGCTAAAGTTAGCTCACTACCTTATATTCCAACCTGAGACTAAATGTGCACTGCACAGACAAGTGTTTTCAGTCTCCTTTTTTTATTATCACATCCCACTGCACAGTATATAGAGAGCTTGAATCTGGAAGCCAATATTGCAGTAGAGAACAATAAACGCCATCCTCATAGCACCTGGGAGGATGAGCTAATGAGCTTTGTTAATAGATTCAACTAACTGTCACAACTATTCCTGGACTTCTATAAAATAAACTATCTTGTAATTCATTGGAATGGTGACCTAGTATAGTAGTGTATAGTGTTTATACATTTTGTTTGTGTTTTTGTGTGGCCAAAACACAGTAATCCAGAATGTGAATGAGTCATCTTTTTGGTTAATGCTTGATTAATGCTGTGACTCTATGTGAGAAGATTGGTTTGAAAAAGAAAAAGAAGAGTGTGTTACCTGTACAAATGTCATACTTGAGCCAATCCAACTGTCTCACTATCACTTCACCACCTGATGAACAATACAGAAATATGTAAACAGATAAATAATCACTCAATTCATTATACATTTATTTAATGAATTATAATATGATTAAATGCATTATAATTTATTTACACGGGCATAAATAATATACATTCATATGGGATGAATGTAGTCCAAATGTCCTAGTAAATCCTTATATTTCAAACTACAATATCATGGGATGGATAATTAGTCGAAATGTCCTATTATGTGGATTCCATAGGACATTTGGACAAATCATTCATCCCATGTTATTGTAGTCTAGATGTCCGTTTTTGTAATTTTAAGGATTCCATGGGACATTTGGACTAATTCATCCAATATGAATGTAGTCGAAGTGTCAGTTTTATTTATTTATTTATTAGCGAAGACTTTTCACTGCCACTTCGACTACATTCATATGGGATGAATGTAGTCGAAATGTCCTAGTAAATCCTTATAATTTAAAAACTGCCACTTTGACTACAATAACGTGATATGGACATTTAGTCCAAATGTCCCAAGGAGCCAGTTGACAGTGTGGAATCTGGCATATTTTACTATATTATGTGCATTCCTTTGGGACATTCCGACTACATCAGTGCGGCCAACTATGTAGTCCAAATGTCATATGATAAGGTTTACAGGTTTAAACATGTACAGTCAGAGGATGACTGGACTGGGAGAGAGGGGACATTTCCCCAACTTTTACCCAGAGCAGGTCACTCTATTCCTGGGTACAGTCAGACAGTGAGCTAAATCCAACAGATCCTGTTAGAGAGTGCTCTGGAGTCTCCCCAAATGATATGTTGTGTCAAGAAGTAATTTAAACGTGTTGCACCCAGTAATACCCTCTTGAGTCCAGGAATGAATGTCAAGTCGCCTTTTTGATCTTTTGAAACGATTGAAATTATAAGGATTCCATAGGACATTTAGACTAATTTTATCACATGTTAATGTAGTCTAGACATCCGTTTTTGTTTATAAGGGATATTAATTCAAAAACTGCCACTTCGTCTACAATAACATGGGATGGATAGTTAGTCAAAATGTCCTAGTAAATCCTCATATTTAAAAACGGACACTTCAACTACAATAAGATGGTATGGACAGTTAGTCCAAATGTCCCAAGATAAGCTTGAAATATTTTAACATGTACAGTCAGAGGATGCTTGGACTGGGAGAGAGGGGGGATTTCCCCAACTTTTACCCAGAGCAGGTGGCTCTATTCCTGGGTACAGTTTGACCATTTACGCGCTGGAAGAGAGGGGGTATTTCCCCAACTTTTACCCCGAGAAGGTGCCTCTATTCCTGGGTAGATTCAGACCATTTATGCCCTGGAAGAGAGGGGGGATTTCCCCAACTTGTACCCGGAGAGTGAATTTTGGAATCCTTATGAAATGTCATAAATGTTCCCAAGTGGCCATAAAAACAATAACTCCTCAGGACAAAGTCCAAACTGCATGAAACTTGATGGGAACATTGCCCTGGATGCCCTGAATGAGAATCCAAAAGCACAAGTCTGTAGACCCTTCAGAAAGCTAACTTCCGGTAGGAGCGAGCTAGTGAGCTGAGACCCCAAAAACCTTGAAGAGGGTGTCCTGTTGTGCCCCACGTTTGATTTAAAATTTGTGTGTTGAGAAAACACCAACTACCAGGTGATTCCATGTAATTGGGCCAATCGGCACTTGCTCCACCTCTTTTCAGCTTAATCTATGAATGTTGACCTATTTTAGGGTTAAGCAATGATTTTGACCCAAATGTCTCTTTTGTTCCCTGGTGTCCCTTGACCCCGCTCATTTCCAGTCACGTCTAATCATTTCCAACCATTTCCTGTTTCCGCAAGGATTTTGACCCTAGTGGCACAATTGTTCCCAGGTGTCCCACAGTCACTATCGCCCCCTATGGAATTTGCCACCTCTCTACAGTTTTTCCCGAATGTCCCTTTTGTTCCCAAATATCCCCCCCAAATGGCCCTTTTGTTCCCATATGTCACCCCCGTTTAACATGGGAATTAGTCAAAGTGGCCCTTTTTGCAATAAGCGGGGACACAGCATCCAAAAAGTGCAATGTCCCCATAACGGACCATGTTAAATCGGGGACATAACCCAAACATTCTCTTACACGGGACCTCACATCGGATCAGGAAAAACTCCCCCAAAAAAATAGTGAAAACCCTTTTACAGGGAAAAAAAAGGGAAGAAACCTGAGGGAGAGCAACAGAGGAGGATCCCTCTCCCAGGATGGACAGAAGCAAACACTAAAAAGCATGCTGCGGAGGTTTGTCTCCCAAACAGGCTCAGATAGGGATCAATGGTTGCCGTAACTGCTGTTTGCATACCGGGAGGTGCCACAGGCCTCAACAGGATTTTCACCATTCAAGCTTCTTTACGGACGCCTGGTGAGGGGGCCATTGGACCTCCTGAGAGAACATCGGGAGAAACCAACTAGAGACCAGGAAGATGTGGTTTCCTATGTGGTTAAGATGAGAGGGAGACTAGATAAAATTACAGTTCTTGCACAAGAACACATGAGAATGGCGCAAGTGAACCAGAAGACCTGGTACAACAAGAACGCCAGGGAGAGAATGTTTCAGCTAGGACAGGAGGTCTTGCTTCTACTGCCGTCCAGAGACTGTAAGCTGTTGGCCAAATGGTAGGGGCCTTATGAAAACATCTATCGCCAGGGTAAGGTCACATATGAACTTTACATGCCTGACAGAGTCAAAAACATCAGTGCTTTCATGTTAACCTGCTGAAGGAGTTTCAGGAGCCGGCAACACCAAACCAGCCGCCTGTCCAGCAGCAGCTACCGATCCGTGCCCTTGATGAGGAGGAGGAAGAGGGGGAGCAGTCATTTCCCAGCGATATCTCTGAAGCCAGTTCATTTGAGCTGTCTCACCTCCATCCGGGCCGGTAGGTGGTGTTCAAAGCATTAATCGACCCAGAGCTTTTCCAACAAAAGCCTGGCTTCACATCTCTGGTCCAGCATAAGGTCCACCTGAAGGAAAGCGCCACCCCTTGTCAGAAGTGGTATAGGATCCCTGTTGGTCCCCAAAAAGGATGGTTCACTGAGGTTCTGTATTGATTTCAGGTACCTCATTGCAGTTTCAAAGTTTGAATCCTACCCTATACTTGGACGATATCGTCCTCTTCAGCCAAATGTGGGAGGAACGTGTTTCACACGTTCAACAAATCCTCCACCTGATCAAGATGACGGGGCTAACAATCAACCCACTCAAGTGTGCCAGAAGCAAGTGGAGTACTTGGGCCAGGTTGGACAGGGCGTGGTCAAGCCTTGAGTGGGAAAAGTGTAGGCCTTTCATTCATATCCTGTGCCCACTACAAAGAAGGTTCGTGCCTTTATGGGGCTTGTGGGGTGGTACAGCAAATTCATTCCCCACTGTGCCTCAGGCCCAAACAAAGTCAGATGGAATCAAGAATGTGACCAGGCCTTCCAGGACCTCAAGGGGGCAATCACAACTGAGTCTGTTCTCCACAGTCCTGACTTTTCTAAGCCATTCATTCTGCAGATGGATGCCTCAGGGGTTGGCGTTGGAGCTGTGCTTCTTCAGGAGACAGAGGGAGAGAGACGTCCACTTCTGTTCCTGAGTCGCAAGCTCCTAGACCGAGAGACGAGTTACTCGGCTGTGGAGAAGGAGTGCTTGGCCATGAAGTGGGCCATTGGGTCTTTGCAGTATTACTTGCTCAGCACTTCATCCTGGAGACAGACCATCAAGCTCTGCAGTGGCTTAATCTGATGAAGGATGCCAACACACGTCTCACGGGGTGGTAGCTGTCACTGCAGCCCTATGATTTCACAGTCGTGTACCGTCCAGGGAAAGCCAACCTGGTGGCGGACTGGCTTTTGAGAGTGCATGAGTGAGGTACTGTACTCTCGGGAATCGGAGGAGGAAGTGTAACGACGCAGCGCTGTTACCAGACAGAGCGACAGATTGAACTGTTGTGAATGTTAGGTGACAGAATATTGGGTATGTATAGATATGTATTGCAACTTACCTCTACCCGTTTCCTCTTTCCCAGGGTGTTCAGGCAAAAGACTTCCCTGGGGGCCTGAGCACCCATTTATATTTCCGGGAGATAACAATGGAGGAAGCGGGTAGGGGGAAGTGAGGAGGTGGGTCTGGGTTAATTGGCGTCACGAGGGATATATAAAGGGATCACTTTTGTCTGTGAAGACGAGACGAGTGGAGACCAGTAGAGACTGGCCGACTGTTTGTGACACTTTGATGGAAGAAAAAAAAGTTTATTCCTGACGCTCTGAGTACGGATCGTCTAATTTGCCTCCATGGCCGCTCGGGCACCCTGACAAGAACACACTGAGCTCCTCCAGTAGCATTTTTTTTTTTCGCAGGCTGCAATAGTAGTTTATTAAAAGCTGTTAAAGCTTTAATTAATTATGTTTGAGTGGCTAGTCGATCTTCTTATCAATGAAAATAATAGGATGTAGTTCCATATATGATAGATGTAGAGCAACAGTGACCATAGTATTAGCAGGAATTGGAAATAATTAAAAAGAAATGGAAAAAAGTAATTTCCCAATGTTATCTCACCTGCAGGCTCTATCATGTGTTGATTTAATGTAACATTTCTCTTGCACATGCTTAGAAGGTCTTCTCCCACATCTGTGAAACAAAATCAGCTATTTCAGCAATGAAACAAACAGTAAGGCGTCTGAGCTGATGTTATTTTGTGTGTAGCATCCATTAATTTAACATGCTCCAAAATAATATATGCTATAGATTTTTGGACAAAATGGAATCAGTTGGAGAAAAGCTGACAGAGCAGCTCATTCTCACTCCCAACTCTTCTAATGTCACTGCTTGGTCACTTGTTCACTTGCCCCTCGGAACCGTAGATCAACACACAAAGTACCGATCTAGCGCTACTTTTCAGCTTATTGGGACGGAGCGTCAATTTACGCTTGTCTTGTTACAAGCATAGTGCCTATTGGAGATTGTTGAAAGCCAGGTGTGTCGCATACAGTCGCTAAAGGATGCGACAATCTCTGATGCTGACCAAGTGGCGGTATTTGATAAGTTGGGAGCAGACTCACAGGGGAAACCTGACTTGATTTTAAATATGAATAGGAAAAACACATTAGTAAATGTGGAATGTTTTAATTTTAATTCCCCACATATGATCAGGCTACAGCATTGTATTCATTCAAGACAAGAATATAGTCATTGATTTCAAGTCAATATCTGATCTGAGGGTTCTGTGAATGAACTGAACAAAGGAAAATCATTCTGGACTTTGGGATCAGTATGTTAACAAATAATCTCAGCTCATAGAATGTACAAGCCTTCATCACCTGATGACACTTGAGCCAGCTTCATTCACTGATGAAGACCACGAGATGCTCTTGACAGCTCAGAGAGAGCAATAAGTGAACCTTTGACTAAGACTGTCCATGTTCATGTTGATTCAGTTGCATTCACAGAATTAGACTTACAGTAGTCGATACAGTGTAGTGTTAGTAGTAGTAGTAGGATAACTGCTTGATGGCATTATACCTGTGCAGTACAGTGTTTTGGCTACGGATGCCATCACAATGCTGGTTAAGCCTGTTCCCGCTCCCAATTCTAGGACTGTAGCTCCTCTGAACATGTGCGGTTTAGAGAGGATGAAGTCAGCCAAGAGGAAGGCTCCAAGCCATACCTGATGTGAGCAAAAAGACACATATAGTGGTCCATGCTACATTAGTGAACAGCAGTCGCTGCATTGCTACTGAGTGATGAAGTGAAGGGCGGCGCACGTGACGCAGACACTGTGGACCCTGAGAGATGAGTCTCGACCTACAGTCTCTCTCATTGTGACCCTCAAGCACATGCTAGAACAAAGCATGTGCATAACATGACACAAAGAACAAAAACCAAAAAAAACAATGTCCCTGTCTAGAGTCAGTGTTAGGTTTGTACATTCGGGGCTACTGTAGAAACATGGTGCCGGCTCCATGAAGAGCATGTAGATATAAACAACTCATTTAAAAAGGTAATGAAAACACAATGATTCTTATTTTCAAGTGATGATACACTACATAAAACATACTTATTAATAATATATTCCATTGCTGTTGACAGATACCTATAACTGCTTTACAGTGTTCCTTTAACCCAAAACCTTAGTAAACAAACCTCTAGATGTATTGCATTTAGGACATACAATTAGCATCGAAATGCAACTGATGCTTTGAAAAAGTTCCAGTCACATATGATGGCATTTTTCTAGAATATGCATCAAAGCTTTATATTTGACATTAAACAGTCACCTCCCAAAGTCCCTTTTTGGTTGGGGAAACGACTGCATCACTCAGTGAGGGGAGGAGCAACAGACAGAGTTAACTCAAATTTACTGACCTGTTTGCCAACGTCCTCCAGGGTCGTGGCCATAGTGTGCTCTGTAAACAGATTGGATTCATACATGAAACATTCCTTAGTTATTATAACGTACATTATATTTACCCTTCCTTTAATATGATCGGGAGCATTCCCCGAGTTTAAAATGAAAAGGGTGAGTCACAGGCAGCTCCAGAACTGTCTCCCCACTTCACAACCCAAACCAACCTAGTTCAGCGAAGACATGTATTATTAATGTATTAATGAATGCAACGGTAGCACTACATCTAGATGGTTTGGGTAGGCTATTGTATGTCCTGTTATTATTTGATTGGCTAAACTAAACTTGTGTGTAATGTGGCAAAAGCTAATAGTGGTTGCTGCTAGTATGAGGGACATCAATAATTTCAGTCATTACTGGTGTATTGGGGGAGAAGGCTCAAAGCATTCAGTAAACCCAAAACTGACTTTCTGTGCTTAGCTGTGGAACCGACCTGGAGATGTAGAAATAGAACAAGATTCTGTTTGCCCTCATCTAATTGGTTATTAGCTCATGAGCTTCATGTTCATTCAAAGAATATTAAACTCTCCCTATCTTCGCTCATTGACACAAAGGCAATGTTTTGCTTCTCATTGAAGTATGGGAGCCTCCTAATTCACCTTTGTAGTGTGTGTTGTAACATGGATATGACTTTAACTAGGGCTGTCAACCCAGATATGCAAATATGCAAATGTATATTTGATTGTGAAAAAAAAACATCACTGCCGTGCCTACAGAATGCACCGCATGGCTGGAGTCATCGCTCCAATAACCTGACCCTAATGGGATAAGGGCCGTGGTTGAATAGTCATGATATGTCATTCATTGTAACCATCATGGTAACCATGATGATGATCATCATCTGAAATGCTAAAAATGGAGGTTCTTCTTACCAATCTTTATAATGTCTTTGAAGGTCCTGTCTTTATCATCCGTATCCTCGTCTTCTTTTTCCAGTGCAGAGTTGGTCTGTTTGAGAATGATGGGACAGACCAGATCTCGGCCACTCTTCTCGTTGGGGTTCTTCCTCGGTCTAGGGAGTTATAAGAATAGCATGAAATGCATCTATTGAAGACAGCAATATATTTAGCAAAGCTTTTCAATTCATATTTGTACTGGCAGTGCACCGCTGAATTACATAAAAAGACTTTCACTAAAGAAATGTGTAGCACTTTATATATTTACAGATAGCTAGGGCCAGACACTAGTTCAGAGGAGCAGTTTATAACTACAAATCAGAAGTAACTACCATAAAATTCAGATTACAAGGCGCACCCATTTATATGTCACTAAATAAATAAAAAAGTTGGATTTAATCATAAACAAGCCGCGGCAGTTTATAAGCCGCTGTTGCTGCTGCTAGCGCATGAGAGGCGCCACGGGGTGGGGAGGAGAGCAGGGAGTTTGGCTGCTGCTGCTGCTGAGAGGACCCTGCTTTACAGTGAGATCACTCGTGAAGTGGATTCGGGAATATTTCACATGAATTTTGTACCGTATGTCTCTGCAACTACTGCTAAATTTAGAATCAGAAAAATCCACAAATTAGCCACACCGATATTCAAGCCGTACGGGTCAAAGTAGCGGCCTATAACCCAAATTTTACGGTAGACACATAGTAGACATACAGATAAATTGGCACCAAATAACATACACACGGGAATTATGCATTTCAAGTGCTAAGTCATAATTATGAGATGCCAAGTCATAATTATGAGATTCTAAGTCATAATTATGAGTAGAAGGCATTTCTCGTGCTCTTCGAGAGTTTCTAAAAAACATAATCAGATTGTCCAAAAACACTAAGACTTCCTTTAGGTTGATATCACCCATACACTTCTCCATTTGGAATGGCCCGGGGACATTAGTTATGCCCTGGGGCATCCTATTGAACTCCCAGGAGCCCAATGGACACACAAAGGCAGTTTTGTGTTTATCAGCCTCATCTACCTTGATCTGGTAGTACCCGACTTGAGGTCCAAGACAGAGAACCACTCTGAACTTGTGATTGCGGAGAAAGACTCACCCAGATAAGGTAGAGTGTAGATGTCCTTAATGGTCCGTAGTGAGTACAGTAACAATAACCTAGTTAGGTACTTTAATGTTGTCTCTACTACTACCATATTTGCCAGACTTTAAAGTATTTTAGGTGTGTGGTCTGAAAACAAGTAATTTAACTAGCAACTGCTCCCGTAAAGCAATCTGTAAACCAAAATATAACTTTTCTTCCAAATATTAGGTTTTACAGAGGTGAAGTACAAAGAAGTACACTACTGGTCCTGGTCTGGTTTTAAACCATAACCGTGCACCCACCCTCACTGAACAGGCCCCCTTTGTTTTAACTGCTGACTGAACGTACCGATGCTTGATGTTAAGGTCTCCGTCCACATCCAGAAATGGTTCCACATTTTCTGCCCTGCCTTCCTCTCCATCTTTTCCTTGTGTGACTTGAGTGTCTTTAGCCTTATCTTCCCTTGGTTCATAGTTTTCCTCCGCCTCTTTAAAACCTTTCTCTGGGTCACTGTTGTCATGCCTTTCACTGTCTGACAGGATCCTGAATTTAGAGATGAAGACTAGACGGAAGAACACAACAAAGTTAGAAAGTGAGAGGACTAAATTAACACGTGATGTAGAACAGTGACATTGAACATTTGATTTATTCCAGCACATCACCAAAACAGACGTTATTGTTCTTTGTCTTTAGCCATGTACACATCACGTATATTTATATCACGTATATTTAAAGGGTAACTGGTGCATATGCCCAGAATACTGTAGACTGTTGGAAAGCCTGTTTATTTCCCTTTTCAAACAGTGCCCTATTTGTAAGAAACATGCATTTTTGGGCTGAGCAGCGCAGCTAAGTATGTGGGTTGTGCCCATGAATAATTTGTCAAATCTTCTCTGCCACTGCCAAACATCTGCTGTTGCTATTGACTCTTGGTGGATTGGATAATCAATCTTAAATTTAGGGCCATATTATCTCTTTACACTTGTGCCTTAGGACAATGGTGCCTCATTATATTGAGAGCTGAGATTGTCCTGCAAAATTTGACGTAAGTGCCTTTAAAAAGGTGAATTTAAGAAACCATGTAAAACTGAGAAAATTACCTTAGACCCCAGAGGGTTAAACAGAGAAAAGATCAAAATTCTCACACTGGTGAATCATCATATCCAAAACTATAGGTGATATATAATAAATTATGAGATTAAATTATGGACATGATACTGAAAATGAAATGACGCCTTTTGTATGATATAAGTTTTTCATATTGTTAATTTAATGCTGACTAAATTGTGTCTCTACCAAACTCAATGCTAACAACGTGGCTGTCACGTGGCCAATACGTAGGAATTTTCCTACGTATCTGTCTACAACATGTGCAGATTAGACAACACTGTACTGGGTGTAAAACTGAAAATGTAGACATACACACCTGGCTGTCCAACAGAGTTGAGGCGTGTCATAAGTTGGCGTGCATTGGGCAGCAGCATGTGAACATCTGACAGCACAGTATCATGATGAAAAGTGATCTGGTTCATGGCTGATCACTCATGGTATAGAGGAGTCTCTCTTCCTGGAGAGAGCGGACACACAATCAATTAATGTCCTACAGGCTAATTTATGAACAATGAGTAAAACATACCTTCTTGATAAATAACATTGATCCCCTTAGAGGGAACATTATAATTATTCATGGTAGTGATAAAATGTATCTTTGCACTGCATGAGTAATATCATATTTATTGTGTGTATCGTTACTTTTTTGGAGAACCAAACCAATGTGCTGGTAAATGGACTGGACTGCATTTATAAAGTGTGCAGTTATTGTTTCTTACTGAGGTTACTACACAACTTTATGAGTATCTCTCTCCTTCGCTGTCCGTCTGCTTTACTTCAGTGTTTGTGTTGTTTTAAGTTTTTTTCTTTTTTTTTAACGTTGTGATGCTTTAAAAGTGTTGTGCAGACACAACACATAAATACACTGCCCGGCCAAAAAAAAAAGTCGCCACCAAAAGAAAAGGTCACACACTCTAATATTTCGTTGAACCGCCTTTAGCTTTCACTACAGCACGCATTCGCTGTGGCATTGTTTCGATAAGCTTCTGCAATATCACAAGATATATTTCCATCCAGTGTTGCATTCATTTCTCACTAAGATCTTGTATTGATGATGGTAGAGTCTGACCGCTGCGCAAAGCCTTCTCCAGCACATCCCAAAGATTCTCAATGGGGTTAAGGTCTGGACTCTGTGGTGGCCAATCCATGTGTGAAAATTATGTCTCATGCTCCCTGAACCACTCTTTCACAATTTGAGCCCGATGAATCCTGGCAGTCATCTTGGAATATGCCCGTGCCATCAGGGAAGAAAAAAATCCATTGATGGAATAACCTGGTCATTCAGTATATTCGGGTAGTCAGCTGACCTCATTCTTTGAGCACATACTGTTGCTGAACCTAGACCTGACCAACTGCAGCAACCAACTTGAGGGAACTCAAGGGATTGGGACTGAACAGCTGTGTAGCCTTAAGAAAACCATTAATCAGTGAGGCTAACCAGAAAAAAAGGCTTCAATTTGCTAGGGAGCATAAAGATTGGACTCTGGAGCAATGGAAGAAGGTCATGTGGTCTGATGAGTCCAGATTTACCCTGTTCCAGAGTGATGGGCGCATCAGGGTAAGAAGAGAGGCAGATGAAGTGATGCACCCATCATGCCTAGTGTCTACTGTACAAGCCTGTGGGGGCAGTGCTATGATCTGGGGTTGCTGCAGTTGGTCAGGTCTAGGTTCAGCAACAGTATGTGGCGACTTTTTTTTTGGCCGGGCAGTGTATATTGTGGCTTGTGCTCTTGAGTGTTCGGTGTTTTACAGTTTTGTTGGATTGTTTTGTCACATTTTGCTATAACTAAATGTGACTGGTTCTTGTTGATGGACTACATGCATTGTCCGTTATTGACGCAGCGTCCCGTCATGCGCTTATTTATGTAAACAATATCAGACGGCACAGAAGGCCCAGGTAGAAAATGCACGGCCCGCCACTGTGCCATACACAGTGATAAACATTCACACTCACAGCCATTTGGAGTTCAGTATCTTGGGACATGTAATCTACAGGGACCAAGGATCAAACCAGCAATTCACTTTTTTAAAGTATCAACAATGATGCAGCAAACATTACATACATTGTTCCTTTTGCATTATGATGTGGGCTTGTGTTATCTATATTTTGAGTCAATTCAGTCTTTAAAGTGAGTTTTGGGGTAAACTCAGTTGCTTCTAAATGGACCATCATTTACTAAATGAACATGTACTAAATGATGTATTGAAGAAGACTTGAAAGACTAGAGATTGAGACAAACAATGTTTACTGAGGGAATAAACCAAGTAGAGTACTTTTCTCATAGACTTCTATACAACCTGAGGAGTCACCCCCTGATGGTCATGATAGATAATGCAGGTGTAAGGCACTGCAGCATTGGCTTCATTTTACATTTCTGCCTGGTCTACACTTTGGTTTTAAGTTTTCTCCCCTGCTGGAGCGGTGTGTGTTTTTGTTTTCTCTTCACAAAGCAAATTATTGTTTTTTTGATTTTCCGAGGGAGAAGATGACATGCCTGAATGTCCAAATATATGCCTTTGTTGTGGAAGAAGGGAGTCACCTGTTGCTCCAAGGAATCCAGATCAGGCTTGATGGACTCTCCAAAAACCATTGTGGCATTTGAACGAATAATGTGGTTTGTGCATGATGCTGCTCCAGATCTGGCACTGAACTCCCAAGAGAGACATCTTCTTACTCTCTCAGCATTTTGTCTTTTCAACTCCTTAACTTCCCCCATCAAATCCATTAATAATGACAGAAAGATGAGACATTTTGTTCAACTTCTTGTCCTCTTTGTCCTTGTTCAAGGCATTTTTTATATTTGTGCAATGTATGCGTGAAATACCAAGCCAAGTAGTTAAAGAAGCCACCACAGGAAACCTTTCAGGTTGCATTTAGAATTTTTCTTCAGTTTTTGTACAAAACAAAGTTAATGAAGTGAGAGTAATATAATTGGCCTCACAGCATTATGAAATCACTCTTCTATTAACTGCCCTCAACAAATAAGTAACAATTACTTATTATTATTATTATCATCATGAAATTATTATTTAAATACATTATCAATTAAAGTGATATTAACATAAAACAAAGAAAAATAGAGAGCCCTGTTGAAATGAAAATCAGGACAAAAAGCCACCTGAGAAGCTGGACACCAGAGAGACTTTGTCTAGGTCCAGACCTTTTAATCGACCACTCCACGAGTTCAAGTGGCCTGAGACTGATACCAGTTGACAATTCTGTCTGATATTAGGCAGAGAAAGACCATACGTAACGTAAAGCTGGAAACCTCAGAGGCTTGTTGTTCTTTATTCTCTGAGGGAAAGTCATGGAAATTATTTGGGACCAAATTAAATGAAAAGTGACTGAATATACAGTATGTAGCTGACGATAAAAAAGTAGATCCTCACAATTGGGTAACATGGGCATGTATGTCCTGATTGACTTAAAAATCCAAGCAAAACAGCAGTGTTCATTCCACCTCTGAACCGCAGAGCAGCCCAGAAAAATATTCCATTAACATTCCATTCCATTATCTGAACCGCTTATCCTATTTAGAGTCGCGGGCAGACATTGGGCGAAGGCAGGGTACACCCTGGACAGATGGCCAATCTATCTCAGGTCACATATATAGTCCAATTAACCTGACCTGCATGTCTTTGGATTGTGGGAGGAAGCCAGAGCGATCCAGGCTGACACACATTAATGACAGGGAGACACGGGGAGAACATGCAAACTCCACACAGAAGGACTACACAGAACGGGATCCACTACTATCCACTGCTAGCCATGACACCACTGTGCAGCCCAATATCTTACTCCTTACAAGTGAATTATTTTAGATAATTAATTCTATGATAATTATAATTTCATCAATATTTTAATTTTACCACCACATGGCATATGCAGGAATCCTGAAGTTACATTTAAGACCTTTGTAGGAGCTATTTATTGAATTATAAGTTCTTTTTTATTCACACGTATTATAGTTTAATTCTAGTTATTTATTTAGGTTAGATCCTTTGATATATTAGGATAGTTTTTTGGTTTAATTATTTGTAGTCTTTTGATTGAGTATTGGTTAGTTAATTGGGTTTTCACATGGGGTTTACTTAAAGGTGCAGCCAGGTATAGTACCGGGATGCACCCTGGTTAGGCATTTGATTATTTACCAGCAACAGCACGGGGGTTTCTTTGTTCTTTTGTTTGTTTACTTGTTTTGTTAAGTTCAATAAATATCAGTAAAATCGGACTCCCACATGACCCTGCATTCTTTTAGCTGCGTAATTTTCATGCCTAAGGTGCATCAGTGGCTTTTGGATTTTGGTTTATTTTCTTTGATGGATGATGAAATCATAGGACTGCTGTATAGGAAAACGGCTGAACGAGTGGAGTTTAGAGTCCGTATTCACATCCGTGTTTCAAGTTTGAAAAGTTTGGTTACAAGCGAGTGACTGCTACGTTCAGGGGGGCATGGGGTCACCAGACTAGACTTAGCCAACACAGGGACACAATCTATTACACAAGAACAGAAAAGAAAAACTAAAAAAGTGGCTCCGCCATTTGTGAAACAACAACCAATGAAGAACATGCACTACAAAATGTTCTTTCAGTATTCAGATATGAAAACAGGTTCTTTAAAGCCTCAAAGGCAAAAATAAGAATAAACATGCAATCTCCTGGAAGAGGAGAAGAAACTCTTCAGGGGAAATGTGCACCTCATCTTTCGCTAGCTAAACCACCTGATGCTATGTGGGGAGATGTGGGAGGGTTGTGTCCAACGCAGAGGACTGAGGGGAGGGGTGGGAACCTGTGGGAGAGAATCTCAAGGTTTAATATTCCTCCTCAATAAAAACCTACACAACCAAACTCAACTGAGTTACTGTAGCAAAGAAATTAAAAAAGAAGTCTAAAAACACACGAGACATCTTTTCCCTCTCCTCAAAGGAGGAAGAGGTTTTGAAAACTATTGATAAAACCTTAGGGTCACATGGACCTTTGGGAAAATAAGATGAGTAGAGCCTGTGACAATAAAAATAAAAATAGGTTCAGGCCTTTCCCGAGATAATATCAAATAAAACCAGAGGCTGCTGAGAGAATAACACCAGTAGCTGAATAATTTTTCTTTAGAATCAGAGGTACTGTAAAAGTCCCACTAGCTTTTCTCAGATAATGGCTGCTAATCTAGCTGAAGTTGAACCTCCAGAGTGGAGACAGATGTTACTTTATGTTGATGACATTCTGGTATGTTCCAAAACACAAGATAAGTGCAGAGAAGATACTCTGGTGCTATTGACATTCCTAGGGGAACAAGGACATAAAGTAAGCAAAAAATAATAAATTAACTGCAGCTGTGGAGAGTAAAAGTTAAATATTCTGAACTTCTGAAGCTGACAAAGCTTTAGTATTATTAAAAAAGATTTTAGCTGAAACAGAGTCGTGAATTACAGAGAACTAATTCAGCAATGAAGCTTATTATTACACATAAATAAGTAATATTGCAATAGAACAATACCTAAAAAGTAGCAGTTTGTAAGTGCACAGCACACATAACAGGTACTGATCCTGTTTCAACAGGAAAACATAAAAGCCACATGACCAATTTACTTTTGAAGTTTAACACTTAGATCATGACATTTTAAAATATATGCAAACAAATGCTCCACAGCAAGAAAAACTTTTTGGGAAAAACATAGCTGTGTGAGGGATGGGCAAGAGTTCTGGAGGTGTCCTGAAGAAAGATTAGTATTGCCTAAAACTTTATAGAGATATGCAGCTCTTTGAGCCATGGGTTGGACCATGTCTCAACAGGAGGGATGGTATCTATGATAAACCAGGTTTTTAGTACAGATGGCTTTACTAATTACTAAAAAAACTTTTTTGTTTGGTATTCACTGTTTGTGCGAGAAATAATCCTTAGGGTCAGCATAGACCATCTAGGAATAAATTACCAGAACCAAAATATCCATTCCAGTACATTTGCATTGAACTAAACTAATGTGAGGGAAATAAATTATTTTTGCACAGACTGCAAAAGGTGAACCAATTGTCTACAGAGTTTGCCGCTGATAACCCTTAAATTGCGGATACCTACCCCCCTCTTATGTAAAGTCTGGGTAAACAGGGATGTGAATTCAATAGGATTACTTGTCTGAAACCAGTGAAGATACTAACAACACATAGGAGGTTTAGAGGTGTCTGTAAGGCCGGGCTCAGTAGGAAACACTCGCAGAAATTGGTGAAGAGATGACACTTAGACCATAGCATCCGTTTAAACTACCAGGTTTATGTGGAACTATGGGGTGTACATCACAATAAAGAAGCCAAATAGTTTAAGGGAGTCAGGGGATTATACACTGTCTGATAACACTGGACAGGATGTCCAGGTTTTCTTTTTTAAATAAATGTCTAGAGAAGGCCCAAGTCAGACCAGTTACAACCACGAAAACAACTATTGATGCTAAAGTTCCCACTGCTCCGAGCAGTACAAATCCTAATAGAGATGTGATAACTTATCTCAACATAACTACATTCAAAGAGGCTCTAACACTAGAGACCAAGGTCCCTGATGGAAATATGTGGATTGAGTGGATGACGTATTCTACTGATAAAATGAACTTGTTTGATTGTGTAGCTTAACAATTCCGTTCTGTCACCATATAAGGAGCTGGCAGGTTTTTAAATGAGCCCTGCAACTATTCTCCTCCCATGAACTGCCAAGTAACAACAGTTGTGCCGCCATACATTAATTGTTGCCACCTTTCCAGTATAATGTTGACCTAATATCATCCTATTTTTCACCCTATGCTGCAAATTATACTTGTTTAAAGGAACTCTGGTGGGGACTCTGAAGTGGTGAAATGTGACGTATAACATTGCGCAAGCAACTGATGGGTATGAGGCATCGTGGTTACACTAGAGCTGAAGTAAAAGGTCAGTGACCTCACCACAGGGCAGCTTCAACACATCTGTTTACATAGACGCCGCCGGGGTCCCGAGAGGAGTGCCAGACAAGTACAAAGCTAGAAATCAAGTTTCAGCAGGGTTTGAATCAGTATTTCTTTGGTGGGAAACAATAAATAAATAAAAATGTCGATTGGATAAATTACATGTACTATAACCAACAGAGGTCCATCAACTACACAAGGGATGCAGTAGATGGTTTACATGGTCAATTGGACAAAACTAGTAATGGCATTAGACATGTTGGCTGTAAAATGATTTGCTCATCTTGTTGTATTTATATTCCCAACAAACACAATGCTGGACGGGCCGGACGGGTCGGTGACCAGAGCATTGAAGGGGCTGACATCACTCTGAGGAATTGGGTCGAGAATGCAGGGATTGACGATCCTTACAACACCCTGCTGGAGTCAGGGTGCAATTTCCTCCCAGGGAGACTGGGAAGACGGCGACGTGCTGGGGAACCCCCTCGGTCCCCCCTTTGACTACGACCAGGATATTGAGAACACTGGACTGTAAAAGGTGCACTGGACTAAACGAACTGAGAACACTGGACTGTAAAGCAATTATGAATCACATGTCGAAAATCGAGAGAAGAGACGGAGTGAGGAAAGCATGACCCATCTGCGGCTGATGAAGACAGAGAACCACACATGTTCTAAAATTCCTCATAATTGTATTATTACTATGATTATACTTGTTTTGCTTATATAAGGTTTTTATCCTACTAGAGGTTTTTCATCCTAATATAAGCGTTAAAAATGAAATAATATAAGGGTTTTATCCTGCAAAGGTTTTTCATCCTCATATTATTTGTTGATAACATTTTTTCTCCCTAAAATCTAACGAGTTATACTTTGTATAAACAGGAGGGAATGTTGGGAAAAAATTGTTTTCTTTCTTCTATTTCTATTATTGTATGACCTGTGACTTCTAGATGAACTTTCCCCCCCAAGGGTGTCTTATGTCCTGTATACTAACCAAACCAACTAGATCTGCATTTCCATGACTGAAGTACTTATCATATGTTTGGGCTATGAAGGAGAGAGTCCACAGTCACCACAATCATGTGGGATAACAGCTGGCTAAGGACAGAACGTTATTGTTTGTACAAAGACGTCATGATGACCTGCTAGTATGGGATATAAGGAGGGAGGTTTTCATCTATTCTTGAAGCAGTTGTGGATGTACGATTTGTAAAGGCTAACGTTGTATATCTGTATCTGCTCCTCTCTTGCAACAGAATAAATTACCTGTTGACATGACCACCAAGACCCGGTATCGAGTGTAAATTATTTTTCTAACAGTCACCCAAATACTGGTTTATATGTGCAACCAAATGAAGATGCCCTCAACAGCCAACATGTCTCAGATGATATAAACCCTAAGGATAGTACTTCTAACGTGTCAAGTGTAAAGGGAAACTCTGTGCGGATACACTCCCAGATATCACGCACTTCATCGTCTGCACGCATTGAAGCTAAAGCCGACAGGGCAGCTCTGATGGAGCGGGTTGCTGCTCTAAAAAAGAAACATTCAATAGAGGATCAAGAGGAACAATTTTGGAAAGAAAAGGAACAATTGGAGCTTGAAACGGAATTGGCAGCAGCAAATCAACTCAACAGTTATTGTCTTATGAATACACATAAGACAACATAAACATTTGATATATATATTGATTTCACTAATATATGTACTACTACATGCACTTGTATAACAAGTGTAAACTTTGATAAAAGGTCCTATCTGTTGAGCTTCAGGGGGATGGCGTCATGGATGACCAATGCCCATCATGGTCTCCATGACTATAATCATGGCATGTGCACATTAATGCCCTATAGAGACAGGTGTACGCACTTCACACAGAAAACACGTCAACATTAACAGTCGCTAAATTGATTGATCCATAAATCCACTTGCTTCCATTACAAACTACAGCCTATAGTTTACCATGCACTGTCACTGTCAATAGGAACCATTCACGCTGTATATTGATGTGTATTGTATATGCACATAACGTACATAATCATCCGGTTGACTTGTAGATAGACTTTTTATTTTATTTGTATTGGTGCTTTTCTATATATCACGATAGACCCCTTTCAACACACTTGTGTCGGTCGATCATTTCCTTCTATCTGCGCAATAGATCTGCAGGAACCTGATGAGCATTTAATATAGATAATTGAGGATTAAGTTGAAGGACTAAGGATTAAGCCTAAAACGTTTAAGTTAAAACGTTAAAACACTCATCAACACTCATCTTGTTTCAAACCAAACTAATCTGCAGTTACGAGAGGATTTTGCAAATAAAAACCTGCCTTACCTTATAGATAACGTCGTTGGAAAGCACACTTACACGCCCCCTCAGTCGTAGGTCGCTGAAGTTGAAATAAGTGCACCCTCTAAGTCGTCCGGACTGGAATGATACAAACCTGGCTTCCGTTCCGTCAGTCGAAAACGTCTTTTTTGTTTTGAGTTTAAGGAAGAATATGACTGTACATATGGGTGATTTAAAATGTGTTAACAACTCTGGTGGTGAGTTGTGTTATTCCTTGAAAAAATATGTATTTTCAACTTACAAATTGAGCCATTCAAAGCTCATGATTGTATAGTTAAAAAAAATTGCCCACACCAATGGCAAGTGTATCACATATGCAGCTGAGTGTGGCTCTTCTTTTCTCAACAAGCACATTTTAATTATTTAGGCATGCCTTTTGGATTAGAATAGTTAGAGAGGGCAAATATAAAGAAAGATAATTGCATATGTGTCTTCCAATGAGGGTTGATGGAAATCTCAAAACGTGTTTGACTTATATTTGACATTATAGTTTTATTTAGATTTTTAATATAAGATTTATGCAGTAAAAAAAATCACTAGTGTTTATTTTTTATTGTTAACACACACAAAATTAATGTTTTTTGATAGTATAATCTAGATTCGCCCTAAGCTGCCAGCTTTTCTCATAACATGACCTCAGTGTGGTCACAACTGCCTTACAGGGTATGAAACTTTTCTCTTATCTTCATTCAAGATTGTGTTCTTTTGTTTTAAGTGCATGGCTTATTGATTTCACTTCACATTTTGTAATCGTTCTATCAAAACCCTGTCCTCACACCGAAATAGCTCCAGCTTGGATTTAGATTTTCTCATCCACTCATACGTTGTTGCTTGCACAGATTTCTTGCTCCAGCTTCAGCCCTTCTCCTCACACAGGTTGCTTCTGCACTGGTGAAACGTCTGCTCTCCCAAGTCTCCCCTTTGCTAAAGCAAAGTCGCTGTATCATCACTAGCCTAGCCATTACATTACATTACATTTCATTTAGCTGACGCTTTTATCGAAAGATACTCTATTACAAAAGAGTACACATTACAAGCTTTGTCTGTAGGAAAATGAATACTGTCACACGTCACGCGCGGACGTATGGACGGACGGACACGCCACGCAAGCACAGACCGACAGACGGACTCGTCACGCACGGACAGACGGACGGACCCGTCACGGACGGACACGTCACGCACGCACGGACGGACACGGCAAGCACGCACGGACGGACGGACGGACACATCACAGACATAACGCACGGATACTTCACACACGGATGGACGGACACGTGACGCACGCAGAGACAGACGGACGGACACGACACGAACAATCATCTCTATTTATCTACATCACCCCATGGGACATTTTTTTTTCAAAATGCACTTTTTTTTAATACATGTTATGATAGACTAATACAATGCATATCTAGGGGTTTACCTAAAAACAATTTAAACATGTATTTTTCATGAAAACGAGTTGTTGCTTGCATATCCTAATTGAACTATGATCTATGGAGGGGTAAATAACTCCATTCGGATTGAATTGTTAGTAATGGTGTTGGTGATGAGATGCAAACTATATTTATTTGGATTTTTGGGGTTTCTGAAAACTTTTGGATGATTCAACATGCACCGCGTCACATTGACCCGGGGTAATCATTGCTGTACCTAAGAAACGAAGATAACAGAAGGGTTAACTAACGGTGTGCCTACACAAAATACGTACAGGTTCCTACTGGTAATCAAGCATAGCTAAAGTGGAACAAGGGAGGGATAACAACTGGGAATTTTAGAGAACAAATAAATGTTATATGTATAACTATATAAATAAATATGCATATAAAGTACTGGAAAGGGTATTTCAGAGGAAAGAAGAAATTACTTAAATTGTAAGTTATTTGTTTAAGCACAACATACTTGTGGGATATTTTAGAGGAAATTAAATATTCAGTAAGTACTAGCTACTTAAAGTGTATTTTCTGGGTACTTGACAGGGTACAGCACTGGTAAATAAAGCCAAGAGTTGACAACAATGACATACTGCAGTACTTTTTAAGTCATTAAATAATGTATTGCAAAGTTGTGATGTCCAACCAAAACATAATTTATTAATGGGTGACTGTAATGTAAATTGGGAGGATAAGTCTGGAAGAAAATCCCTAAATTGTACAATTTATTGTTTTAATATGCTGGGAACTATTTGCACCAATAAGCATATTGTGTCAATTGCTCCCGCCCTCGTTCACTTCGGGCCAATAGAAACACTGAAGTCTCTTGTGACACAAAAAACACAGGTAACAGATGAAAACACAACATAGACTTAAACAAATATTATATTAGAGGTCCCTGGCCTCAAAGTCTGAGAAGACTTTAAACATACCTAAACTAGAAACGAGCATCAGTGTAGTGATAGTGAGGGAGCCCTCATTTTACTGACGGCTTTCAATCCGGATCAGAGCTGGTTTATAATGCAGCTGGTTCTGTAATACAAGTTCCCCAGCAGAGAACCATGGGGGCGGGCCAGTAACGTTTGACGCAATTTGCACTTTTTCCACCTGTTGAACGTGACGTCTTTCTGTGTCCGTACTCCAGAGGGAGACCAGGACATCTCTGAGAAGAGGGAACCTTCTCGACTCCCTCGTTTTTGGATCTGTCAGGTAGATGTGTCCCTCATGACAGTTAAACTATACGGCAACTTTCATCACGTTGCATCACACTGTGCAGTTGCCCACTCTTGATTATAACTCTGACAAAAGTTATATTTGCTCAGTTTTCCTGTTTCCGAGATTTGGACGTACATGTACAAAACTGCACCAAGAAGAATCCGATTTAAGAGTATAATTCTGGTTGGTGCCGTTTTGTTATTACCCCAAAGCCACGAAACCAAAGAGCTAATGTGAAACTTCATAACGTGTTTACATCACGTGCATTGTGTCTAAATGCAAATAAAGCTTTGTTGAAAAAATCTCCACTAAAAGCCAGCGAGCGAATCAGAATAAGCCCCTCCTCCTGTAGAGAGAGAGAGAGTGGTCCTGGCTACTGAGACACACACACTCACTCTCACTCTCACTCTCACTCTCACTCTCTCTCTCTCTCTCTCTCTCTCCCCCTCCCTCTCTCTCTCTCTCTCTCTCTCCCACCCTCCCCCCCCCCCTCTCTCTCTCTCTCTCTCTCTCCCTCTCTCTCTCTCTCTCTCTCTCTCTCGCCGTCCAACTGTCATCCCTCGGTGCTGCTGACTCCGGATCCTCGGTAAGTGTAAGACCTCATCGCACCACGGCTCATGAACCACCGTGTCCGCAGGAGAGACTTGTCCGGGTCAAACCGCTGCCGTGTCGCAGTGACGTTTACTCGTTCACGGCGCAGGTGCTCGTGCTGTTGAACAGTCAGAGCGTCCATGTCAGGGAAGCAGTGGAAGAAGCATCACAATCGCAAAGTGATGGGAATTTATGACTGTGATGTCAGCTCACTGATATAATTTATAACTCTGATGAAACATGTGTGAGCCGGCCGGATCTAGTCGGAACCAGATTTAGCAGGAGACCAGATATGCACAACCGACTTCCTTCTAAACAAATTAACTCGTTTGAATGCTAATCAGTGGCATTGCTCCTCACCCACCACTCAGCATATTTCGCCTTCTGCTTAAGAGCAGTGTTAGTTAACTCAACACTCAGGAGTATTAACCACAGTGAATACATATTTATACATAATCAGAAGTGCATTTTTGATACTTTATCAGTAAAAGCTGGTTTAAGAGTAGATGTTGTTTTGTTCCAGGGCCCCGTGCAACTCAGTTCTGAACTCCTCCAGGTCTCTGGACCCACGTTGGACAACATACATCAGCAGGTAAGGAATTGAATGCTTTATTTTCACTCAGGCCGACAGGAAGATGTTACAGGTCCAGCACTCTCCAGATGTTCATAAAGCATCCACATTATTTTACTACACACATGCACTGCCTGCCGGCCAAGTTTGTAGTGTGAGTACAGTAACTCACACTACATTTCCCACGTTCACGATACAGTGATTTTGTGGTACTCTGTACATTAAACGATAATCATCTATGATACATCAGGATATCTGTAACTGAAGAATAATACATACCCCATATAAGTAAAAGAAAGCATGACTTATGTATTTATTCACAGCATTGTGGGGTCCTTTTCACAGAATATCCCAACTAAAATGAAATAATTAACAACAAAGTGCATAGTCTTAGTGCCTCTTTATTACACACGCACACACTC
The DNA here is from genome assembly GCA_023566465.1 of Cottus gobio. NCBI lineage: Eukaryota > Metazoa > Chordata > Actinopteri > Perciformes > Cottidae > Cottus > Cottus gobio. Next base: position 20,578,744 of record CM042232.1, read on the forward strand.
ACACAAACTTGTCCATATACTTGTGTGCCTAATACGAACTTTCAAAAGACAGAATTACAGAAAGCCGAACAGTTCTGGGTTTGAATATTTAAAGTAAACTACTAAAACTACTACAATGTGTGTGTCAATTGGTGAATGCTGACATGTATTATATAAATGCAAATCAATTTACTATTGACAACTCCTTCACAAGGTCCTCAATGCGAAAGTAGCCTCTTAAATCTGCTTTGTTACCAAATGTTCTTTTGTGAGGCAATGCAGATGTTTGTATACACACAAATCCAATTGGTTTAGGTAACAAAAGGTAAGGCCAGAGGTTCGTTAGCGTTGGATGTTGTGGCGAGTGGTTGCAGATTTACAAATCAGCCTGAATCACGGTAGATTAATGAGCGCGGTATCCATGAGTTAAAGACAGAAATAAATACAAATACATGACTAGAGAGGTAATATGGTACTATGAGCTCTCTAGTGGGTTAATATGGTACTATGAGCTCTCTAGCGGGTTAATATGGTACTATGAGCTCTCTAGTGGGGTAATATAAGCTCTTTAAGAAATTATGATGACCAATTAAAATGTTATAGGTGAGGAGAATGATTCTAAATTTGATTCTACTGGCAAAGTCATTTTTGCACAAAGGTATATCTCCTGTATCAATAGGATTTTAATTTCCTCTTGCATGCTTTTACGAGACGACCTGTCCATTTTAATAATTTATTTAGATTACTTTACTTCCGAATTAAAACCTCAGGGAGAGCAACTTTAATTAAGACTTCAGTAAAGCATCCTTTGCTGTGATGACATTCTGAACTGACTCAACCTTTAGGATGGGAGGTGACTGCCTGGAGCTCCTAAAAGCAGCTAAACAGGTTAACATACTTTCCTCTGACTTCATTACTCTAAAGTAGGGGTGTCAAACTCAAATACACAGTGGGCCAGAATACAAAATTGGTACAAGTCGAGGGCTGGACTGGTTCAATGTTTATTGCAAAATTTATTGAAATTAACTTATTGCACATATTGAACCTGGAACTAACGAAGCTTAAGTTCCATCCATTATCTGAACCGCTTATCCTGTTTAGGGTCGCGGGGCACTGGAGCCCATCCCAGCTGTCATTGGGCGAAGGCAGGGCACACCCTGGACAAGTCGCCAGTCTATTCAGGGCTCACATATACACAGACAACCATTCCTGCTCACATTCACACCTACGGGCAATTTAATTCAATTCAATTCAGTTTATTTTGTATAGCCCAAAATCACAAATACAAATTTGCCTCTGAGGGCTTCACAATCTGTACACTTACGACATCCCTGTCCCGGGACCTCACATCGAATCAGGAAAAACTCCCCCAAATAAATAATAAATAAAAAGGGAAGAAACCTGAGGGAGAGCAACAGAGGAGGATCCCTCTCCCCGGATGGACAGAAGCAATAGATGTCATGTGTACAGAATCAACGTAACAGAGTTACAGTACATTTAATGAAAATCACAGAAATTATTCATGCAATGAGTAGTAGGCATGGACCACGACCCAGACAACCACGATCCACGCCAGCAGACGTAGGCAGAGATGAGGGAGATCAGCAGGGCCGCCATGGCAGGGAGCAGGACCGGCTCCAGACAACCACGATCCTCTCATCCAGAGAGGAGAGAGAGAAGAGGAGAGAGGAGCACATTATATCCTAAGATGTCCCCCAGCATTCTAGGCCTATGGCAGCATATCTAGGGGCTGGACCAGGGCCAGCCTGAGCCAGCCCTAACTATAAGCACTATCAAAGAGAAAAGTCTTAAGTCTACTCTTAAATGAAAAAAACAAAATCAATAATGATCCTAATAATCTATAAAGCTCGAACACACACGTTAGGATGATATGTTTGAGCATTGACTAGGCCCATTGTCTATATACAGGTTCTATTGTACATGTCAACTTTCAAATAGCAAAAGACTATGTGTTTGGTATGTGTAAGTGCTGGGATAGGTGATGTTGCAGGCACAGTTCATGCAGGAACCTGCCTGACCATATGTTGAAGACATACACACTTTGTTTCCGCTCATGCACAGTGCTGTGGGAGAGTTTTTATCAATCCATAAACTGGATTCTTGCATTTATCCCTGACTTGGCAAACTGGGCCTTTTTCTTTTTCAGTGGATTTCTCTTTGTGCCGGTTGTCAGAGTCTTAAACTGAACCATCTCTAGCTCCACCTGAGGTCCCCAAACACTCTCCAACCTGGCAAGTAGAGAATCAAAAGATCCTTCATATCTTTCTGTTCTTTTTTTAGGAAGCTCCAAACTGATCATATGGGAATGCTTGTGTATGTAAAGCATTTTTAATAAATATCAATGTGTCCGAAAGACAACTCCAACCCCAAGCTTGAGAAACTCTAAATCAGTCTCAGTTCATTCAGTTTGTTCTCAGTTCTCCTCACATTTTTCTAAACTGTAACCCGGTCTCCTGGTCAAGTCATTTGTTATTTGTTCTAGATCCATGTATTTATCTCTATCAGTGTGTACTAGGAGAACATTTCAACGTCTCTGTCTCTGTCACAAGTGTTGTTATGTCAATCAAATGCTGGCTATGGAGTTTGATATGGCCACACTGCTGCTGTGGTTACACAACGCTCTTTTTGTCAATGCAATGTCAGGTCACTAGATGACGGGACGGCAGAGTTTACCGTCCCAGACTGGTATCAAGCAGAAAGACAGCAGGCAGGACCATTTCTGTCATGTATTTGGCTTTATTTTGTATTCTTTACTGTTATCTAAAGCATTGTATTCATGACTGCGGGTTTTCCTATTTGAATTCTATTCAGTAATTTCCCAGAAAGGATCGATTGCATTTTCCATATTGGATGATTTTGAAAGCCCATGGAGCTTAGGCCATGTCCATTTTACCATGATGCCATTATTCCTGTCATTATGATTACTTGTTTTGTTGTTTTCTTTTTTAATTGTCTCTTTTTTTGTCACCCATTAATATTAGGTCTTTGTTGACAGGGAAGCTGAATGAATTGTCTGGCTGTTGATAATTAATCTAGTAGTACTTGTCAAAGTCAAAGGGTGAGAGAAAAGCTGGTCAATCACTGTGTGTGTGTGTGTGTGTGTGTGTGTGTGTGTGTGTGTGTGTGTGTGTGTGTGTGTGTGTGTGTGTGTGTGTGTGTGTGTGTGTGTGTGTGTGTGTGTGTGTGTGTGTGTGTGTGTGTGTGTGTGTGTGTGTGTGTGTGTGTGTGTGTGTGTGTGTGTGTGTGTGTGTGTGTGTGTGTGTGTGTGTGTGTGTGTGTGTGTGTGTGTGTGTGTGTGTGTGTGTGTGTGTGTGTGAGAGATATATATGCTAGTTGAGAAACTGAAAAGGTCGCACAATCCTTTAGTGATGTTTACCAACTGCAGAGGGAAACCTCTGACTCTTTTAGCTGCAAAATGAAGGGGATGTTACTTCTGACCTCAGAAATGTGGGTTTTAACACTGTCCTAGGGGCGACTGTGGCTCAGTGGTTAACAAGTCTGTCTTTCAATCAGAAGGTCAGTGGTTCGATCCCAGGCTCCGGTAGTCCATGTCGTTGTGTCCTTGAGCAAGACACTTAACCCTAAGCAGGCTTTGAACGTCTCTCAAGCTCTCTTTTTTCATTTTTTATGTAACTGTCTCTGTCACTTATGATGTGCGCAAATGAGTGCAACAATTTGAAATCCTTCCTGGAGAGACAGTCTGAAATTGTGATCTTTGTATCAAACATATCTTTCACATCACCATAAAAATAGCTAATTAACTAGTTACATTACATTTCATTTAACTGATGCTTTTATCCAAAGTGACTTACATGCTATACAGTAGAACGTAGACACCGCAACGGTGAGCAATTAGGGTTTAGTGTCTTGCTCAAGGACACAACGACATGGACTACCGGAGCCTGGGATCGAACATATGAACTAGTTATTTTCTGGCATTAGTCAGTATTTAGTCTCAATAGTGAGACGAGGTACATCTTCCCATGGTCACTGTACATCGGAACTTGAATGATGAATGTTATTAAATCTCAGCTGTATTTTGATAATCCTTGAGTAAAATCCTGTTCTTCAGTAGAAAGTCTTTCTCATGACAAGGTATCTATGGTTACGACCACTGAAACCTTCAACTCACTCCCAGCACAAGTATTCCAGCAGGCATTAGTGATGTTGTCTTCCCCTTTGTGCTCCAGTTACAGCTCATCCCAGTTCAAACTGGCTGCGTCCCTTCAGCTGTGCTCCATCACTTTACTATACTCCCCCCTTCCAGGCATATGAAGATGCAGTCTTGTGTAACTCTCCTCTCCAAACCAGTTTTATCCAGTTCACGAGGTGTTGCCAAGAAACAGCTCAGTGCTTGTGTGCATGCATGTGTTTGTGCGTGTGTGTGTGTGTGTGCATGGGTCAGGGTTTCCTTTGCTGTGTGAAAGCAGATATCTGGAATGATCCTGTTTCTACTGCCAGTATTGCATAAGAGCTTGGAAGAGAGAGAGCAGGCAGCTCCTATTTTGCCTGCACTCCGCACATGTTTTCCTTATATTTTCAAGAGATAATAGGAATAGTTATTTATATATTGATATTAGTAATATGGCTCTTACACCAGCTGTAGCCCATTAGAAAGCCTGAAATGGAGCGCATATGATTTGTTTTAAGAAAACAATCTTCTTGAAAGCCAAAAGCTTTTTTGTTTGTTTTATTTTACTGATATATTTTTATTGTTTCATCCGTTGTACTGTTTTATTTGTGTTTAAATTTGACCTAGTTTATCTTGCTTTTGTTTAGCTTTGCTTTGCAGACAAAGCAAAGAAAAACAGAAAAGCCATTTGGAAACTCTGCTTTGAAAGTTCCTATATAAATATAGTTCTTCTGATTATTATTATTATTATTAATGGGTGTGGGAATAAGAGTAGCTCACGATACCATACTATCATGATGCAGCGATTATGCTATAATTGGATATGTTGGGATACATTAAGACATCTGTGTAACTGAAGAATGAAAGAATCCGCCTAAAAAGGCAAAAAACAGTAATATATAATACCTCAATGCTGTTTGTCAACTTGACAACTAAGATGAAACAACGAACAACAAAGTGCATAGAATCTCAGCTAAGTGCCTCTTTAATCTTTAACACACACAACCTCTCTCCCTCTTACTAGGTGACCTGGTGAAGACAGACCCTGAGGGCTCTCACTGCTTCTCGCTCACATTCATCCTGTCTCTGGACAGCTTTGTCATGGCGTCCTCCTTGATCAGCCGTCAGTTTGCTCTCTCCCTGCAGAAAAATCTGTGGCTCAGTGCTCCAGGTAAATCCAACACTTCAATTTAAATTAAATCTTTTGGAATGCATTCTGTAGTACTGTTTCACCAGGTCCTGACGTGGAACTTTGCTCTAGTTGTCTTGTATCTTTACCTAGAAGTGTTCGTAGAGCTGTGTGCATAGCTGTCCCATAATACATGCTTTGTGGCTTTGCTTCTATTGTAATTCACTTTCTTGTCTTTTTTGCTCCTTCAGCCATTTTAAAATCAATTTTAATATCCTTTAAAAATGATTCAATCTAAAACGGTCTGTGTCCTTTTGATGTCCCTGAATTGGTCTTAAAGTCTAAATTTAAAGCGTGTCTGAGAAAGCAGATCATCAGTAAATTGTACATACTGCATGCCTTATTTGTATGCCCTGCTACCACTGCACCTCACTGATTTCAAACTTTATTTTTAATTGAACTTGAGTATTTGTCCCTTTTGATTGTTTTTATTTGTATATTATATATTGTGTATATTATCAGCATATTGTAATCGGTGGACATGTTCTGCTGACCTGAATCAGGAAGCTGTTTTCAATGTTCTGGCTGCTCAGAAGTCGCTGACTGAGTGACGTCTCAAAGGTCATCTCTCCTATCAATCATCAATAGGCCAATCTGTGTGGGTTAGTATAAAGGGGAAATGTGTAGGATATGGTCAGAAGTTTAGTTTAAAACATTCCATAAGTGAACAGAATTTGAATGCGAAGAGGTTACAGCCCACTGCGAGTCTCGATGCTGAGGTTTGTGCCAGCTGAATCAACAGCCGCTGCCTGCTGTCCTCCCAAGCAGTTCCCAGTCGGTGAAAACACAAGATGTTCCCTCATTTCTGCCACTTTGGACATAATCCAACAAACAATTTATTAAAATAACGTAACAAACCCTACAGCCCTGGTTACTGTTACAGTGAACACAAATGGCTAACAAACTATAGGCCAGAAACTGGCAAAAGCCTGAACTGCCAAAAAAATGTTAAAATATTTCAAAGAGCCGGAAGGCCGTCTCTGTGATAACAGAAACCGAGCAGGCTGTGAAGTAGCAAACTTGCTAGTGAAGTGTTTGAATGTTCCTTGAGAGCACTGCAAGTGATTCTCTCAGACAAACGCTAGTAATGTGATGTTTATGGGACCTAGAGGTTCTGGGCTTGGAGCAGCCCTTTTCCTCAATGCTAAAGTTGCTAATGTAGCTAACTAGTTTAATTTCATCTGTTCCAAGACGGCCGTTTAGAGCTCCCGCATGTTTTAATAAAAATATAGATATTTTGCTAGAGTATGTTGATTACATATTGCATTTCCATAATAATATTTTGTTCCAACCCTATAAACCAATACATGATGTTAACATGTTCATACACATAACCAAAACCCTAATCATAGTAGCATCATGTACAGTAAACACACTCACTGTCTGTCTGTAATTGTGGGTAGATTAATATTGTTTTCTGTTTTCTCCACCAGGTTGTCGATATGTCAGTAAGGCAGCACCAAAGACTCAGGTGGAGTTTGACTATGATGGACCCTCCATGAAGACTTCAGTTCCTGGACCACGATCACAAGTAACACCCACACACACATAGCCACACACACACGCAAATCAGTACTGTGTCCTTTTTTCAGGTATAACAGTTATTTTTTTCTGTAGGCGCTGACAAAGCAGCTGGGAGATATCCAGGTGAGTGAGTGAGTGAGTGAGTGAGTGAGTGAGTGAGTGAGTGAGTGAGTGAGTGAGTGAGTGAGTGAGTGAGTGAGTGAGTGAGTGAGTGAGTGAGTGAGTGAGTGAGTGAGTGAGTGAGTGAGTGAGTGAGTGAGTGAGTGAGTGAGTGAGTGAGTGAGTGAGTGAGTGAGTGAGTGAGTGAGTGAGTGAGTGAGTGAGTGAGTGAGTGAGTGAGTGAGTGTCCTAAGCTTTTTCTTCTCCAGAATGGCTTTAATTAGGTGTGTTGTACTATTCTTTTTTTCAGTCACCTTCACTGACGTAGTTGAGATCTAAAGACATGATTTCTAAAATTGATTCTATTCCAACACAAAGATATATTGGATGTGTTTTTGTGTTTTCTGTGACAGGGTTTTCTGGGTAAATATATCTATAGTTGTCTGAGGTTTTGCCACACCTTGTTTCTCTGCGGTATGAAGATATTTCATTCCTTTAGTTTTAATTTAGGGGAATCATGTGTAATGGATCTACAGCAAGAAATTCAAAGATCAGCAAAATTGACCAAATGTGCTAGTTGCAGCCCATCAATGTACAGATTGGAAAGATTGGGGCGACTGTGGCTCAGTGGTTAGCAAGTCTGTCTTTCAGACACTTAACCCTAATTGCTCACCGTTGCTGTGTCTACGGTCTACTGTATAGCATGTAAGTCGCTTTGGATAAAAGCGTCAGCTAAATGAAATGTAATGTAAATGTAAATGTAATGAAAGCTCTCTGAGGCTAATTTGTGATTTTGGGCTAAACTAAATAAATTGAATTAAGTCAGATCAGGCGGTCAGTGCCGGCGACAGCTGTAGACGAAGGCGTTGTGTTATCAGGTCGACCATCTGCTAGTTGAGAAACTGAAAAGGCCGCGCAATCCTTTAGTGATGTTGTTTACCAACTGCAGAGGGAAACCTCTGACTCTTTTAGCTGCAAAATGAAGGGGATGTTACTCCTGACCTCAGAAATGTGGGTTTTAATGCTGTCCTAGTGGCGACTGTGGCTCAGTGGTTAACAAGTCTGTCTTTCAATCAGAAGGTCAGTGGTTCGATCCCAGGCTCCGGTAGTCCATGTCGTTGTGTCCTTGAGCAAGACACTTAACCCTAATTGCTCACCGTTGCTGTGTCTACGGTCTACTGTATATCATGTAAGTCGCTTTGGATAAAAGCATCAGCTAAATGAAATGTAATGTGATGTCCACGGTCTGCCCTATGCTTTGGTCAGTGTGGTGGATAGTTTCTTAGAAGACTGCTTACCTTAACAAGAGGCCTCCATTAACAGCCTATAGAACCTTTTTTACCCAGGGCTTCAACTGAACTGCTTGTCTGCAGGTTGAACAGCTTTGGAATCCATCTTGCAGACCAGCACTTTATAGAGCCTTTATTGAGACCTGCGATCATGGACAATGGTGATCTCTGGGGTTGATGGCTCAGAACACCCTGACCTCCCCCAACCCTTTCTGACTGCATCCAACAATTTTTGTTAATCTCCAAAACCGACATTCTAATGTTCACATCTACTTCATGTTCACCGACAGTGAAGGTGTGTGTGTGGGAGGGTGGGGGCATGCAGGCTTCGAACGTCTCTCAAGCTCACTTTTTTCATTTTTTACGTAACTGTCTCTGTCACTTATGATGTGGGCAAATGAGTGCAACAATTTGAAATCCTTCCTGGAGAAGAATTCATTAATTCATTTATACAGGTACTTAGGAAACAATAAGTCAAAATAAAACACAAATTATGCTTGTTTAGTGAATATTTACAATTTTTAAGATGATTAGTATTAGAGATTATTGTGCCCCTTTATCTTCGTATCAAACAGATCTTTTCACATCACCATTAGAATAGCTAATTAACTAGTTCATGTGTGTCATACACTTGAAACATATGAACTAGTTAGTATTGGCATTAGTCAGTATTTAGTCTCAATAGCCAGACGAGGTACATCTTCCCATCGTCACTGTACATCGGAACTTGAATGATGAATGTTATTAAATCTCAGCTGTATTTTGATAATCCTTGAGTAAAATCCTGTTCTTCAGTAGAAAGTCTTTCTCATGACAAGGTATCTATGGTTACGACCACTGAAACCTTCAACTCACTCCCAGCACAAGTATTCCAGCAGGCATTAGTGATGTTGTCTTCCCCTTTGTGCTCCAGTTACAGCTCATCCCAGTTCAAACTGGCTGCGTCCCTTCAGCTGTGCTCCATCACTTTACTATACTCCCCCCTTCCAGGCATATGAAGATGCAGTCTTGTGTAACTCTCCTCTCCAAACCAGTTTTATCCAGTTCACGAGGTGTTGCCAAGAAACTGCTCAGTGCTTGTGTGCATGCATGTGTTTGTGTGCGTTCGTGTGCGTTCGTGTGTTTGTGCGTGTGTGTGCATGGGTCACATGAGTGTCTGCTGCCAAGTTAATAGATGAGAAGTGAAGTGTGCTTAATACATAACATGTCTATTCTCAGAATGTTGGTGCAATCAACTTCTTCTGTAACTATGACGAGAGCAGGGGGAACTACCTGGTGGATGTGGATGGCAACCGCATGCTAGATATCTACACTCAGATATCTTCCATCCCAATCGGTTAGTAGCAAATAATCCATCTATGGATAAAATCCTTTTTACACCACATATGCCATTTTACTTCACGGTATCAATACATATTGTGAATTGGAAAATTATAAAATAACTGCAGCTGGAGAGCTGCCAGTTTACCACCTGGGCACTAATGTTTGTAGTATGTTATTGACAGCAATCTAAAGAAGTTACTCTCATATAAATACATTTAACACAAATGTGTTACTTAAAGGCAAGCAATGATGAAGTCAGGAAGCAGCCAAATGAGATTAGGGAATTCTTGGGTCCAGTTGTTCTTCTGTTTCCCCCTGGACACAGCAGTGTTGTACATTAAGTTTACCCAACAAACCGATTTCTGAAACCTGTGGATTTTGTAATCTTTGCACAGAGAAAGAGGGCACATTTTCAAAATGTTCACAGACGCTAAGATTTAGTATCTGGCTAATCCAGGCATAGCTGCACCTTTCTTAACTGAACTCTGAACTGTGTGTTTTCTTCCCCTCCTGTAGCAGCGGGGCGATCATTTACCACAGCCAAATCTACAGTGCAGCATTACACTGCATATAGAAGTGAAAATCAGATAGTAAAGGTAGTCAAAGAGCAGCAAACAAAACATTTAGCTGGTGCTGGCCGCCGCTTGCACCGATGTGAAACACTGTTAGCATTGTTAGCAACCTTAGCTACGAGCCGCCAGCTCTGGCGTCTCTAAATTGAAAGTCATTGAGAGGCATTTATTATGAATCTTTAAAAATGTGGGCAAACTGAACAAACTGCATTCACACACATTACAAACCCCCAGACGTGGTCTGGCTGACCTGATTGCAATGCATGGGTTCTGCATTCTAAAATGCCCTTCACTTGATCCAGATCAGAGGCAGATGGCATGTTAATACCAGCAAAAGATGTTGTCTAAATTCAGTTGTTCAAGTGTTGTTCTGTCTATGAAAATAATTGTCAACCTGGTGGTGGTTGCAGGCCCTATATACTCTACTACTATTTTGTAGCACCATAAGAGTAGAAAATGGAACTTTTACTTTACTTTACTACCAAAAGTAGATCCTAGATCATTCGTGATCAAATAATTACATTACATTACATTTCATTTAGCTGACGCTTTTATCCAAAGAATTCACACACATAATTAATTCAGTATTTGAAAGGGCCAGACCAGCTTCTAACAATTGCTTACATTTTCAGAATACATAGGAATAAGTAGATTTATTTAAGACATACCAGACTAGGATACAATAATTGAAATGGAAGAGGCGATATTGAGAAAGAATAGATGTGTTGTGCCTGTTTGTCATTTGGATGAAGCCACCGGAGTTCTTGGACTCGAGATTTGCCCTCTAGCGTTCATAGCAGCCCGCTTTCCTGTTTTCTCTCTCTGTGTCCGTCTGGAGATCAGTAAACAAAGCTGGACAAAAGGTTACTGGTTGTGAGATGGTGTTTGCTTGATTTCAGTAGTCAAGATTTTTTTTACGTGTGCGTTTGAGGTCATAAAGGCAAACTGTGTTTCAGTTCAGCTGTCAAGGAATGGTTCCCTGTGATTTTTCTTGTCTGTAATTTAGCTGGATTTTAGTGGATTGAAGGAATTTGAGTTACACAAGTCTGAAAATAATGGTAAATACTATTGATAATTCAAAATATAGAAAGAATACAAGATAAAGACTGAGAATATGCAGAAAGTGGAGCGCTTCATTGTGCCTCACTGCACTCTGCTTGTTTTAAGTGGAACACTTTATGTAAGGCATTTGTTTAGGTAAGATTCAAGGCTTCATTGCCACAGAAAACAGGACAGACTTTAGCACTGATATTTATTTTCTTCATACTAACCGCTGTAACTCAACATGTCATAACTCAAACATGTCGTCAGTCAAATGTACTGTATTTCTTGGAATTGGTACTCGGCAGAAAGAAAATTGAAGTACCACCTGAAAGATCTCCATGCTGATCAATGCTTACTAGAAATAACTAATCTTTCAAATCTTCTTGGCTTCCGACACTAAACAAATGAGTTTATGTCCCAATTAGTACAAATGTTTAATTGACTTCAAATACTATTATTACAGATCCCGAGGAGGTTTCATAACAATATCATTGACAATCCAATAGCCATCTGAAACATCCATGACCCAAATACTGACAGTCCACCTTTCTGCCATATTTATAATTATCATATTGCATTCTTATTAGACCAGCGTTAGATTATCTCATCCACATTTTCAAAGCTTCCTACACCCATACCCACTCACTCTCACTCTGTCCTCCCTCAGGCTACAACCACCCCGCTCTCCTCAAGCTGATGTCCAATCCCAACAATCTGGTAGGTCCTCCACATTTAAGATCATTTGTATCATCAACTACAGTGAGAGTAAGAATTGGTGTTGTTTGTATTGAGTTGATATACTGCACACTGGTCCAGCTTTTACATTAAGACAACCACAGTTATGACATTCATCCTAACATTTTAAATTAAGATGCTCCTGGTTTTGGCTGTTCCACTACTGTCCTAGTAAAGCTCAACTCTAAAGAGGATTATCCCAAAATATCACCATATAACTGTCTGTGGTGTTTGTGGAATCCTGCACTAATCCACTACTAATGTGTCTGTGTCATGGTTATGAGGGGCTGGACCCAAAAGCAAGGACACGGAGCAGTAGTAGTACACAATTAACTTTATTACAAAGCCGGAGGTGGAAGAGGTGTGGGATCCGTGATGTCGTCCTCTACGGGCTGGTGGCCGGTTGGGTCAGCTAGGCAGTGACCACTGGAATCCAGGGGAGCAGAGAGGCTAAGGCTGGGGAAAGCACAGGTTAATAGACAAGCAAATTCTGGAAATCCAAGCGGCCATTTTCGGGAAAGTGAACTGACGTTCTGGAGAGGAGGTGAGGGAGAACGGGGGTAGATATACTTTGGGGCTTGATGATGAAATGGGTTGCATGTGTGTAAGTTAATTGGCAGCAGGAGGGGAAGTGAAGGCCATGCCAGGGCAGACACACACACACACACACGCCCACACACAGGACAAACAGGGGACACAATAGAGGGGGAAACAAACTGGATACTATGTGGGGAGAGAGGCACATTAGGGACCATGACAGTCTGTGCTTTGTGTCTGTCTTTCAGAGTACACTTGTGAACCGACCCGCCTTGGGAATCCTGCCGCCGGAGAACTTCCCAGACAATCTCACTGAAAGTCTTCTCTCAGTTAGTACATATTGAACAGTTGAGAGATAATGGTGTTAATATCGTAATAAAAATGTGTATAATGTCTTGCACATTTTACTGATAAAGATAAACAACAGTACTGCAATAAGTCTTCCCTCCTGTCAGGTGGCTCCCAGTGGAATGGCTCGTGTTCAGACAATGGCCTGTGGCTCTTGCTCCAATGAGAATGCTTACAAAGCAATGTTTATCTGGTACAGGGTGAGTGACTACTAATACTATTGGGCTTCTACCCGGGGGCAAGACACTGAACCCCAAGTTGCTCCTCGGTCGCTTCACTGCTCCAAAAAATGCTTTGGATGGGTTGAAAGGTCACATTTCATTTATTGGCCTGCATATTTATGACCATTGAAATAACTCAAACTCTGTCATTGAGTCTAAAGTTGCTAATAGGTAGATGAAATTCAAATATAAACTACAAGATAAATGTTTTACTGACGTAAACCAGATTAAAATTTGACTAAAACTAATTTAACATTTAGGCAAAAGACTAAAATGAAATCAGAATCGGACGCCCAAATGAACAGGTCGGGCTCTAAAAATGCTAGATCAATCAAATCTATTAAAAATATGTCATCTTCAAACACAGCTAAAATAGAAACGGTCAGACACAGCTCCTCCAGAGCAACAGGCTCATAGTACTCCCTATGATGAGGAAACAGACCTAAGTGCCTTTAAATACTGACTGAGCCTGATGAATTCTTTAAAAAGTGCCATTTGAATTTGAATACAACCCCAGATATGCTGCAAGAAACAAATACATTTTATTTTGTCATTGATTACTTTTATATTGTACACCATTGTATTTATTAAATAGGTTTATTGTTCTGTTCTTAAGATAAATATCTGATGAAATAGGAACTTAATCTCCACAACCAAATGTAAATGTATGTTTGTTTGCTGTAGAACAAGGAGCGAGGCCACAACACACCGTCTGATGAAGACCTTACCAGCTGCATGGTAAACCAGGTGGGTGAAAGAACTTTCACTACATATCCGGATATTTTAAGATTTCCAGATTGTACTCAATATGTGCGTCCTCCCGTTTGTCTTTGTTTTTCTGTCTCAGGTCCCAGGTTGTCCAGAACTCAGTATTTTATCTTTCATGGGAGCTTTCCATGGAAGAACCATGGGTATGTAATCGATCGCTTCTATTTAAAAAAAAAAAATTAAATATTGTTGTTAGAATTTCATTTTGATTATAGATTTTGAATATTCATCTTGAGTGTGGCTCAGTATCTGAGGGAGCTTTGAAACAATCACAACTTTAAGCTTTCTGCAGGTAACCTAGTTCAAGTTACTCGAATACACATTTAGTTAAGAGTGTTTACATTTTGCATAAAAAAATCAATGTGTCCTCTAATCAAGCAGTGATTCCCTTTTTAAAAGGCGGTGTCTGTTCTTGGTGCGACAGTATCACAGCATCGAGTCCCGTTTAACAGTTTAAGTTCAAATCGCCTTAATACCAAAGTAGGAAAATCTCTGGTCACAGGGAGCCGAATTCCGATCTGGTGCATCCAAGTATAACCACGGCCAGACTTGTGACATACTCCCCATTCTGCTGTTCTGACATTCCCTTCATGAATGAAAAGTGTTTTCATTCACTTGATTCCACTCACTTCTTTTCCAAGTGACTACTGTCAAAACAACTCAACACTTCAACCACACTAGATATACACCTGAAGCACACCAGAAATACTACATAGTGAACAACCATTGAACTTTAACGGCAAAGTTATTGTTGCAACATCATAGATTCATGGCTAACATAATGTTTTTGCCTTGTTAAGGTTGCTTGGCAACAACACACTCTAAAGCAATCCACAAGCTGGATGTGCCATCGTTTGATTGGCCGATTGCTCCATTTCCCAAACTGCAGTACCCGCTGGAGGAATTTACCAGAGAGAATGCACAGGAGGAGGCTCGCTGTCTGGAGGAGGTAGGCTGTGTCTGTAGACGAGAAAGAAGGGACGGCTATTATTTAGCTGGGATGCCAGCCTTAACATTTACCTGACCAAAAGTAATCCAGTTACAGTCAGCCAACACAAAGGTATATGCCTTAAAATATAGTATATGTCAATTCACTCTTAAATATAGACTTTAATCTAAAATAGACTTTTATCGTAAGACCCTGTTAACAAAACAATATTCCAGCACAACTTGCTTTCTAATTGTTAGATAAATGTATTAAGATAATTAAAACTGGAGATTGTCATTAGATTTAATTTTTATTTCTATCAGTCCATGAGAAACAAAATATTCTTTCTCTATTAAAAGAAAGACAAATAATTACACATCTATCCAACAGCTCATTACCTTTCACACGCAAGCAGCTATTCAAACCCAATTCAGTTAATTTAACAGTTCAAAAACAGAAATGTTTATCAGGAATATTGTTCAGCTCAACGTATATTACTCACGCCCTTAACACACTAGTCGCAACAGCAGCAACAGCCAGCTCTCCACTTCAGGGTTCTAACGTTCCTTTCTGCTTGAGTTGAGTTGTCCGAGGGACTAAGCGGCCTGGACTTGACACACAGTTTGCGGAAGTGTTTAGCTGAGGGTGAAGAAACATAGATCCGCTTTGCAGTATTGACCTTGAGTGGTCATGGTTGGGTATATCAACAATTAAAAAGAAGAGGAGGGTAAGATGGATGATTGTAGACGTTGAACGTGTTCTTATAGACAGCTTATACAGCTGTAATTTAAATACATGTAATAATGTAAATTCAATCATCTATTCATATCGCCACTGGCAGGTAGTTACTGTTTACTGTGATGAAGTTGCCACCTTGTGTTGACGCTCTCCCATAATATGCCGTTATATGCAATATTTGTTCCATCACGTTATAATGCAGATAAAAACACATTTTTGTTCCTCTTTAAAACGGATTGCAGCCTATACACCTCTTCATCTGACATCTGATCTGTTCATTGATGCAATCATACAAACTCTAAAGTAAAGACCAGTGAGATTTAGGAATGACGTCATGATGTTTTATTGATGAAGGGTACATCTCCCTTTGTTAACTGGAGTGGCTGGAGCATTGGGTTACGTTCCCTGCAGGCTTTCTTTCATCAAATGTATGTACATGACTGGGAGACGCAACTGTGCCTGTGTAATTATGTTTAATTGTGTGAAATTCATCTCGCCATTAGTTAAGTGCTGACAGAAACATGTGTTTGCAAGTGTTTGGTTAGTCTGGCCACGCAGGAAGTATAGGGTGTGCATGACATGCATCCCACATGCATGTATTCATATATTTGAGAAATATGAGTAAAGTGTGTTTGTGTGTGTCTCTGTCTGTCTGTCTGTCTGTCTGTCTGTCTGTTCTCCCTCCCTCCCTCCCTCCCTCCCTCCCTCCCTCCCTCTCTCCAGGTGGAGGACCTGATTGTAAAATGGAGGCAGAAGGGGAAGCCTGTAGCTGGGATTGTAATTGAACCAATCCAGGCTGAAGGTGGAGATAACCACGCCTCCCCAGACTTCTTCAGAAGCCTCCGCAATGTTGCACGCAAGGTAATAGTGATCACTATGGCAACAGATCTTTTAAAAGGTTGTTAGTTTATTGAGCCAATTGCATAACTGGGTAGAAATACTGTAGTTCTGCATGATATGAAGAAATCAAAAATCTGTTTCAGGACAATTTTAAACAAAAACCTTGACATTGATATTGTGAACATATTGTTGAGTTGATAATTTTTGCTTTCATAAAATGTGGATATATGACTCGGTAGGTAAAGGCAAATAAAAGAACACCTGGAGCAGTCTGGTAAGGTCAGAAAATGACATCAAGCCCTTTTATGCAGCCTTTAAAACCAAGAAAAGATACATGTTGAAGACAGAGCTGGACCAAAGAACCTGGCTGTCATCACCAGAATCACTGTCAGAGTGACTGAGAAGGTGGTTCCGATCCTTAGTACCCCAGTGGAAAGAAAGTCACACTTGGCGCTTTTCCTTGCCATGCCGCTTTCTTTGTTCCACTGTAACTTTCGTACAGTTTGTTGCCTTGAACCAAACAATCATATATTGTTTTTTGGTCAATGTTTTTGATACAAGCTCTCGATCCTTGTGAAATGTTTTATTTGGACTGTAGTCCAAAGTCCTCCATCGTAAATCAATACAGGTGGTGTGGACCTCATAACTGACATGATAATATAAGTGCAGTCTGATCCTGGATCAGTATTCCTCCCTATGAAGACTTCCATTTGAGCTTTTACCCATTGAATCTCCTGAAAGTGAAAAACATCTAATTTCCTTCCTTTCCTCCTACTTTCTTTCATGATCTCTCTACCTTGGTCACTTTTCAGTAGCTCACTCTGTTAACCCTTTATCTCCCAAGCATGGCTGTGCTTTCCACGTGGATGAGGTCCAGACTGGTGGAGGGAACACAGGAAAGTTGTGGGCTCATGAGCACTGGGGCATGGATGACCCTGCTGACATTGTGTCCTTCAGCAAGAAGCTTCTCACTGGTGGCTACTACCACAGAGACGAATTACAGGCTGATAAGGTTAGTCATTGTTTTATTGTTCATATTTAATACATCATATTTCAAGTGGTCTATGATGTGTTTCAGATTTGATTAAGACAAAATGTCAAAAGCCTTGTTAGAAGCCTTTTGTGCCTGGAATGTCCAAAATACCCCAAAGAATGAATCTGATGGACAGGGCAAACCCCACACTGATGATCTAGCTATTCTTGGAATTTTCTCTAGTATTGGGGCTAAAGATGTCACGTTGGTGCTGCTAGACTCTCTGGGCGTGTTGACAATAAAATCATTCATCATCATTCATCATACCTTAGTGGCCTCTGCCAGGGCAAGGTGCCGGGGGTGGATGAAATCCGCCCTGAGATGCTGAAGGCGCTGGACGTTGTTGGGCTGTCTTGGCTGACACGCCTCTTCAATGTCGTATGGGGGTCGGGAAAGAGTGTGCTCAAACTATCAGGGTATCACACTACTCAGCCTCCCGGGAAAAGCGTATGCCAGAGTGCTGGAAAGGAGGCTCCGAACCTCAGATTCAAGACGAACAATGCAGGTTTCGTCCCAGCCATGGAACAGTGGACCAGCTCTTTACCCTCGCAAGGATACTGGAGGGGTCCTGGGAGTTTGCCCAACCAGTCCAGTCTACATGTGCTTTGTAGACTTGGAAAAGGCTTTCGACCGGGTCCCTCAGGTGTTTTTGTGCTGCGGGAGTATGGTGTGCCGGACCCGTTGCAACGGGCTATCCGGTCTTTGTACGCCTGCAGTAGGAGCTGTGTTTGTATTCTTGGTAAGTCAGACACATTCCCGGTGGGTGTTGGCCTCCGCCAGGGCTGCCCTTTATCACCGGTCCTGTTCGGGACTTTCATGGACAGCATATCCAGGCGTAGCCGGGGGGTGGAGAACGTCAGGTTCGGGGATCTCGGGATCTCCTCTCTGCTGTTTGCAGATGAGCTGGTCCTGTTTTCCTCATCGGACCATGACCTCCAGCATTCACTGGGGCGTTTTGCAGCCGAGTGTGAAGCGGCGGGGATGATTGTCAGCACCACGAAATCTGAGGCCATGGTGCTCTGCCGGAAACCGGTCGATTGCTCCCTCTGGGGGGGACATAGTGCCTACCACAAGCGAAGGAGTTCAAGTATCTCGGGGTCTTGTTCACGAGTGAGGGTAAAATGGAGCTGGAGATCGACAGGCGTATCGGTGCAGCAGCAGTAAAACAGGCGTTGCACCGGGCCGTCTTGGTGAAGAAGGAGCTGAGCCGGAAGGCGAAGCTCTCGATTTACTGGTCGGTCTACATCCCAACCATCACCTATGGTCACAAACTTTGGGTCGTGACCGAAAGAATGAGGCTTCGGATACAAGCGGCCAAAATGAGTTTCCTCCTTAGGGTGGCCGGGTTCAGCCTTAGAGATAGGGTAAGGAGCTCGGACATCAGGAGGGAGCTTGGAGTTGAGCCGCTACTCCTTCGTGTCGAAAGGAGTCAGCTGAGGTCGTTCGGGCATCTAATTCGGATGCTACCTGGACGCCTCCCATTAGAGGTTTTCCAGTCACGTCCAACTGGTAGGAGACCCAGGGCACGCTGGAGGGATTATATCTCCCAGCTGGCCGGGATCCCCCAGAATGAGCTGGTAGATGTTGCAGGGGTGAGAGGGAAGTCTGCGACCCGACCCCGGATAAGCGGACGAAAATGGATGGATTCATCATCTAGGGAGCTTGAATCAGTCATGAGTCAATTTAGTAGCAGCTACCCAGTTGTTATTGTAGTTTCTTACATCCAAATGTTGGAGGATTACTAAAATCCTTTGTTGTATATTTAAGTATCATATCTGCAAACTTGTTGTTTTTTAACTTATTATCTGAGCT
The DNA here is from genome assembly GCA_023566465.1 of Cottus gobio. Classification (NCBI taxonomy): domain Eukaryota; kingdom Metazoa; phylum Chordata; class Actinopteri; order Perciformes; family Cottidae; genus Cottus; species Cottus gobio. The sequence goes on from CM042232.1 coordinate 20,597,876, forward strand.
AAGAGATAAAGAGATCAGTCGTGTGTGGGCATCTTTGTGTCTGTCCAAAGCTAATCTTGCAAACTGCTGCATCAAACTGCATACACTTTTGGGTGAACATTTATGGCTGCATTATGTTTGCAGTGACTCAAACTTTCTCAAAACACCTTTGATTGAAACCAAACCAAATACTCTTGCTTTACTGTTTCTTTACTCAAATGTGTTGCCATGATGTACAATGACACATATGTATTTTAAACCATTGGTTCGACTGGGATTTTCATGTAGGCAAACATACAAAGTAATGTCTTAAACATTATTGGAGCTCTCATCAATGCCATTGGACTGTCACTTTTAGATATTAAAAGATGTTTGGGATAATATTTACAGGTGTGTTCACTGTATCTGTCTCTTTTTAGCCGTACCGCATCTTCAACACGTGGATGGGTGACCCATCAAAGACCTTGCTCCTGGCTGAGGTTCTCAATGTGATTCGAAAAGAAAACCTTCTGGAGGAGGTGACCCGCTCTGGAAAAGCCCTGATAAATGGCCTTTATGAACTACAGGTAATGTGCGTGTACGTGTGTGTGAATATGTAACGGTGCACTTTGCTGGATGCGTTTCTTTGGGGAAATGCGCTCCTTGCACATTTCCAGCCTCAAGTACTGCTGACTGGAGGGGTGGGGGGCAAGAACTCCACCTGCCATGACATACTGTAGTTGCATCACACATGTTTATATATTAAAATGCGTTATATATATATATATATATATATATATATATATATATATATATATATATATATATATATATATATATATATATATATATATATATATATATATATATATATATATAATATTAATGCCTAAATGCGTCTGGTCCCCAGGCTCAGTACCCCAGCATATTGAGTCGAGCTCGAGGACAGGGGACCTTCTGTGCCATTGATATCTGTGATGATGCAACACGCAGCAGCATCCTGCTCAAGGCCAGAGACAAAGGTATGAAGTACACCACCATTTCTCATTACTACTCCTGGTTAGAACTCACCTTCCTTGGAGTACCAACTTCTCAAATTGAACTTGGGAGTCCAAACTAGTATGCTGCAATTTAATTTTCAATTGGGACATAGTCATTCTTGCTAACATAACTATTTTAGCAGGGCTACAATACATCAATCATTCTGGTTTGTTTTCCACCCACCATTTCAGCACACATCTCATCATGATGCTGATTGCTTTAAAAACATAAAATTCAACACAAACGTCCACTTGGACTAGAGGTGGACTTTGGTGGTTAACGGTCAAGGCCCTATGACCTCCCGTTTGTTCCCATTCTCATGAAGGCAATATCTCAGGAAAGTTTTACGCTAATTCCCAAATTGGACACAAACGTCCATTTGGACTCAAGGATGAATTGATGTTCATGGCTGGAGATGAATGGCTCGTTCAAATGAATCTATTTATACAGCAGTTAGACTTTGTTGGTCAAAGGTCACTGTGACCTCAAATAAAATAAACTCAAAATGTATATGGTAATTATGACAATTTCCCACAAATTACTACTCAGATAAAATTGAGAAAGGGATGACATTTGGACAGACATGAATGTAAAATTGAACATGACAGGTTGGTGGAGGCATACAACCTCAAGGCGAGTTGAACAGTGATAGCTCTAATTTCTGGTAATAACTCCATAAAATAGACAGTTTACATCATTACACTATCATAAAATGTTTGATTGATGGTGTGTAAAATGAGCAGAAATAGGATTTTGTGTTTAACCTTGTGAAGGCTGATGACAGATCATTGGTTGAGCTGTGTGGATACTGTAACAGTGTTTGTCATTGACAGGTGTCCTCCTGGGAGGATGTGGGGAACGATCGATCCGTTTTCGTCCAGCGCTGGTTTTCAAAGAGTACCATGTGCACATCTTCCTCAACATCTTCAATGAGTTGTTGGCTAAGCACAAATAAATGGTGACTCTGAAGGAACCTGACAGACACTTCATAAACCTGAGTTAATCCAGAACAGACGGTCCATGTCACGATAAGCACAATCCACACAATTACTCACTCAGATATTTTCATACATCTTCTGTTTAAGATCCAATTAGCCAATCTTCATCTCTTTAGCAGAAATAATGATGATGATGATGATGATGATATTCTCATGCTTGTACTGCCATAAAGCTGTACCCAGGAAAGCATTCAGATGCAGTAACTGGGTACTGCTGCAGTAACTGAGAAATGCACAGAATGTTCATATTTCTTAAACATAAATCTGTGGAAATTGCTCCAAACTCCAGAATCATTCTCATTCTCTTACATGTAGACTGACCTGACTTTTCATGAAGTCATGCCAGATTGTACATCATGTCAGCAAGTCTAGCAGCTACTGTTTCACACTCTTTACTGCCTGATATGTACAGGTCTGCAGTCATGCTAAAACCGTGGGTCTGTGCCAGCATTAGATAAAGTAAATATGATATGGGAGATCCCAACTCCTAGTCTTATGTACAACTTATTTTAGAGATCATATGCTGGCTTCATCCCACCCACCGCCTGACTCAGTCACTGAGGGGATTCCAGTCAGTCTATATGTCTGTGTGAAGAAGACAGACAGTCATCCTGGATGCAGAATTCTGTGTCAGGGATGACTATGTAGGAACGCACAAAAAAGCTAAGACCTGCATGTCATTTAATGCCGTCCATTAGAAATGTCCTTGTGATGACTCTGTGTTGCTCTTAATAGGAATGACTTTTGAAATGTTGTAGCCCAGGAAAATGTTTGAATGTTAAATGTGATCCATTTAAGATTCAAAATGTCAAAGATTGTTTAATGCCTGCATGTCAAATGTGCTTGTATTTTTTCCTTTTCTTTTTTTAGTGGCTCAAATGGGAGCAGCCATTGTATTGGTAACCTTAGTTGAACTAAAATTCTGAAAACATTTGACTTGACTCTTGAACAAAAGCTTCAAATGTTGCCAAACACATTTACTTTTCGTTTTTATACCATACTATAATTTCATATTTAACATTTCTCATGTGTGACAGTGTCTAAGCATACAGGGAAACTAATCATTTTCAGTTTGCATCAAGTTTCAAAAGGCTTCTTCAATTCAGGTGGATAACTAAAGCAGTTTTTGATCATTCAGCTGTCAATTAATAAATAAATAAAACAGTCAATAAAATATAACAGACCGATACAGAGATGCACATACTCAGACTACAGAATACATAATCTCCTAACAGAGATAGTAAAGCATAAATATGTCCTTTGTGTTTTTTTTTAATGATAATCATGCCAGATTGTTGACCACTTATTGGATGAAACTGACCCAAACAAGGCTGGCCTGCTAGCAAACTGTAGCTAAGAAATTCAACTTTGAGGTCCATTGAGTAGCAATTAGATCATAGAAAATACAAAGATGTAGAGGCTTAAACACCGTCACAGCAGAACTTTTTCTAAATATTTGTGGAATTTATATTTTGTTACTCTACCCAAGCTGTTCTACTGATTCTGTAGAACAGTTAAGACTTTCATCAGTGTCTGAAAGTTCAATGGAGCTTTTATGCAAGAGTTGAGTCAGTAGAAGTTCAGAAAAAGTGTTATCATTCATTTCTTTCTAAATATTAACTTACTACAGCCATATATATAATGTATTTTGTTATATTCATTTTGCAGAAATGATATCTAGTGAGCCTAATGTAAATCTGTTCGACATAGTTTACAGGGTTGATGAACGTTGTATAAACATTGATTTTAGAGGAGATTTATTGAAGTAAGAACTGTAGGAATGAGCTGCAGGGTGTCCATGTGAGCAATACAATGGGTGATGATGACAACAGTGCTGTCTCCTTGTTGTCAGTCAGTATTCCATGTATCCATGATGATCTTGTTCTTTTTTTTTTTGACATTAACTATTATCACTTGTGATCTGAGATAGATGATTATTGATGTAATTATTTCCGATGACTATAATTGTTGTCTATGAAACATTCTGTCCATTTACTGTGAGAAATAAATGAAGTTTGTAATCTAGTTGAGTTTCTATTTCTTGAGCATAAAACCTTGTTCAGCTTAGATGAGCCTTAATATCTACATAGTACACTTTGACCTGAAAATATGATCCAAAAACAGTGTTCTATTTTAAATATCCTCACGGTGATATGAATGTAAAAGTGTCTCTTTTGCAAGCTTGAATTTTCTGAGGTGAAGAAAGATTTTGATGTAATGGTCGTTAAAAATACAGCATTGCATTACTAACTAAATCGCAGAAATATCAGGAATCACTTTTGTATCATTGGCAATGCTCTATTATTATAATTTTATTGAATGTAGAAATGTCATAAATATTTAGCCTGCCCCAAACTTAATTAAGATTAAATTGAATAAAGGGGGATGCCGTTTACAAATGAAGGTGCAATACAACAAAGTAGTGCAGTATAAAATGATGGTATTAGTATTAGGAGTATTACTGAAAAAAGCTACTTACTCAAAACTTACTGTGGAACGTTTTCTTGTGTGTTACTCAAAGCAGGAGGATGACAACTTTGACAGTTCCATTAGTTTGTATTGTCTCTTGCATGTCATTTGTTTCAAAAACTTTGAATTTCAACCGCATTATACACATTTGCGTACACATGGTTAAAAGATTATTCATATGTTCTGGATGGATTCCCACCTCTACATATAGCATCCCCTGGATCACCAAAGTTGCTATGCCCTGATCACACCTGATATTTACGACAACCCTGCTCTACCACTTAGCCACAGTCTGCAACAGTCCCTGCTTAAAGAATGTGTCTGAGCAATCAGATCTCAACGTGTCTTAAATGCCTGTACACCTGTACTTCCAAGCCAACCAGTTGTGATTAGATCACTCAAGATGCACGTTAGAGCCTTAGTTCATGTTATAAGTAGAGTGGATACAGAAACTGTGGTCCTAAATCTAATCACTGTGGGTCAACTGTGGCTCAGTGGTTAACAAGTCCGACTTTCAATCAGAGTAGTTCGATCCCCGGCTCCACTAGTCCATGTTGTTGTTTCCTTGAGCAAAACACTTAACCCTAATTTCTCACCGTTGCTGTGTCTGCCAAAGTCACTTTGGATAAAAGCGTCAGCTAAATGTAATACATATTCAATCACGGTCATAAAGATCATAATTGTCCATGTGGTTTTTGTATTTTACAATTTATACTTCATTGTGCAGCAGTGAAGGTGAAGATCACTCATCATACAGGTCTGAGTGGTCCTTTTAAACTACAGAAGAAGAACCTCTCTCGACACAGAACTTTAACAAAAAAAGCCTTTTTTCTATTGAGTTCTTCAGCTAAAGTCTACACGTTTTACTCAGTATAACTCTGGTTTAATAAATCAGCAGTTATAAAAACAACCATAAACTGTATTGTTAAGAGCAAGCGTTATCTGGGAGACATCAGGTTTACATGGAGCTACAAAAAAATAATTTAAATCCTCTTATAAGAAATCCTGAATAAGCTTGTGTCAGTCATTTCAAAAGTCATTAAAAATAAAAAAACTTTCCACATTTCACTCAGTTCTTAAATAAATCAGGCTGAATGAAATGATTGGACCTACCTGTCTGTCTATCTACCTTAGCTACCTACGTACTATCAACCTAACTAGATACCTGTCCGTCTACCTACCTCCATACCTACCTACATACAGTGACCTACAGAATTATTGCCACCCTTTAGTAAAAATGAGCGAAACAAAGATGCACATTTTTTTATTGTTTTTCCTCATGATCTTTCATTCAAAAATATTCACAAAAATCTAACCTTTTATTGAAGTAACATAATTGAAAGAAACATTACATTTGTATCATTAAACAAATATTTTTTTCAAAAATATATGTGCCACAATTATTGGCACCCCTTCATTTAATGTTGTGCAGCCTCCCTTTGCCAAGATAACAGCTCTGAGCCTTCTCCTATAATGTGTGAGGAGATTGGTGAACACATGGCACTGGATCTGAGACCATTCCTCCATGCAGTCTCTCCAGATCCTTCAGATTCCGACGCTTGTGGACTCTCCACTTCAGCTCAATCCACATACTTTTTATGGGGTTTTGTTCGGGGGACTGTGATGGCCATGGCAAAACCTTTCTTCTGTGGCCGGTGAACCATTGTTGTGTAGATATTGAGGTGTGCTTCGGGTCATTGTCCTGCTGGAAGTAACCACAGCCAATTGTAAGCTTCCTGGCAGAGGCTGTTAGGTTTTTTATTTAATATCTGCTGGTATTTGATGGAGTCCATGATACTATGTATCCTAAAGATGTCCAGAGCCTTTAGAAGAAAAACAGCCCCACAACATCAAAGATCCGCCACCACGCTTCAGTGAGTATGAGGTGCTTCTCTGGTCGGCTATCTTTCTGTCTACGCCAAACCCACCTTTGTTTCTTGTCAAAAAGCTTCATTTTGGTTTCATCAGACCACATAACCCGGTCCCATTGAAAGTCTTAGTAACGTTTGGCAAAATGTAGCCGCTTTAGTTGTTGTTTGGCAATGGAGGCTTTTTTCTGGCAATCCTCCCATACAACTTGTGGTGATGTAGGTGCCGTCTAATTGGAAACTTTCTGACCCCAAGACTTAACTAACGTCTGGAATTTCTCCAGCTGTGAACCTTGGAGATTATTTTGCCACTCGAACCCTCCTTCTCACGGTACGTGGGGTTAATGTACACACACGTTCTACCGACCTATCTACAGTTTTATGTCATGTGTGTCACCATTCCACTATTACAGCATTCCTAATGAGTATGTTTACATTCTGTGATAATAAAAAAATATCTCCATAAATCCAAACTGCTCATAACCACTGATAGTTTGGAGAAGTAACACCTTCTATGCAATATTTAGTAACTTTTGATTAAATAAAAGAAAATGAATAGGCTGTTAACTAATGTGTTGCAGAATTGAAGAGATCTGTAAAGTTAAATAACTATATTTATACTGCCACGGACAGTGTCCATCGGTACATGTACGTTTTAACAAACTATCAATAAATCCAACTACGTCCGCTGATGCAACTCCCAGTTCGATTTCATCATGGACGTGTTAAAGAGAAGCTTTTTATATCTCCCCTGCTGTAGTCGGCTACTCTCGTCTACTTTCGGGGCCAGCTGCAGAGGTCCGCTTTGGCGTGACAACGTGGCGGTAAACAACCAATAAGAATTTGTCCAAAAGTATTTTACCCATGTGTCCTATTTTATATTGGTTAAACCGCCTTCATGGCGTTGGTCATTGGGTAACTGAAAAACAAGGCCCGCCTCCCTGACATTGTTATTTAAAACGCGGACTGATTTGCTGCTAAAACTGAAAGGGAGGTGACGCGAGAAGCTGCCAAGAAGCTGGTGAGTTAACTTCTTTCTGGCCTCTAAAACGTTATATTAGAATAACCCTGGCCAACAGTGTTATTTGTGCTTTTGTAGCTCCGCTGTCATACGGTGTACAGCTCACTTGATGAACTTCTAGCAACATGAAGGAAAAATTGTTGTGTGTTTAAGGATGGATTTATGTAGACTGCAGGGCTAGAGGTCACTAGAGACACTACTTGCTAATTCTCATCGATGCTGTGCTATTTACCAGTAATTTCATTTGATGAATTGTTTCAACATTTCATTGTGATTGAGAGAGCATGTTTTATCTCAGTTTTGAACTGTGATGACACACGTACAGGTATCTTAGAGTTAATGGAGACTGAAAGATGTTCTTTCTGAACAGAGTCACTGTCTGGAATGATCCATGGCGTGTTTTTGCTCCTGTACGATTCTAATGTAATGTTTAACGAGTAGTGGAGTTTTTAGTATGTGTGAATATGTCTTTTACCACAAGGCATGAATGGATTAAGCATCTTTGAGATGAACGTGGGTAAACTAAATAAATTACTTTATTTTTGCCAGGCAGGATTTTCTTACAGTTGTAGAAAGTTATATATTGGTACAATTCTGACTATTGATGACGACGAGGGCTTTATTCCTCAGTTGGGAGGCGTTGGAGAGTTTTATTCCAAACATTTCACTGGAATGAATGGAAAAACACAATATTTGTTTTTTAAGTATTTATTTAAGTATTACGCTTATGTTTGTGATTAGTGTACTGTGTTTTAAACTTATTTTCTTGTTTTATGTTTTTAGGCAAATAATGTTCTTTCCATTGTCCCCCTCCCCCAGTCAATGATGATGTTGCTGAAGTCACTAGCATCCCTCTGCCTCCTGGCGGCTGCTGCCTTAGCTGTCCCTGCTCAGGAGAAGCGCATCCATCACCAGGCTGATCTGAGTGACCACGCCCACGACGATGTTCACAGCTTCCAATATGACCATGAAGCCTTCCTGGGCAAAGAGGAGGCCAAGACCTTTGATCAGCTGACCTCAGAGGAGAGCAAAGACAAATTAGCGTAGGTTTTACATGCTTCAGGGTTAATTTATTGTCAGTGTACAAGACAGGGTTGCTCAATGAACTACAAATGTAGGCCAGGACAAAGACAACAAAACTAGAAGAGTACACTCAGTAGATTGGATGCCTGTCTAATTACAGAACCCCAATAGACAAAAAAATATATCCCACTGGACCAAAGTTCCATTGTCTTGTTATCCCAAAGTACGAAGGCCCATTGCTCCAAAAATATAAACTCTCGGCACAGCAAACAGAAGCACATGGTTTTAAATATTATTTGGTATGGCATTGCAGTGGAGATAGATTTTTGGCAAAGGCAGGACCTGTCCTCTGCCACTGGTTGGCTTGCCCTGATATTATTATTACCCAAAACCCAAGCAACAAAGGCAACGCGTTATAAGAGGCAGAGTGGTGGATCATGCCCTTTACTAGTTGGAAAATAAATTAAGATTCAATGACGTCATTCTGCATAATATTTAACCATGTGCTGTAGGACAAATGGCTAAACAGGACTTTTTTCTTTTTGACTATTGGGGATTCGGAATAAGGGGCTGTCCCCATTGAATATAGCTGTCTGCCAGGTGTGTCTGCAACAACCACTGCTGTAATGTTGGATTGAATAGATGCAAACCAGCCCCAATCAAGATTGCAAAGCCAGGAGAGCATTTCTTTAGTTTTTTTTTTACATCAGGAGGAATGTAAACAGCAGGTTTGTACTTTTGTTTTTACATAACCCCCAGCTCCTTCTTCGGTTTCTATTTTGCAAACATTATTGCAAAATGATCTGGGTTGGGTTAAGTTTAAAATTTGGGGTTCTATTTCTAAAAGCATGGAGGGAGCAGATGATTTCAGTCGCCCTTATCCTCAACTCTGACCCCATCTCTCCCCACAGGAAGATTGTGGACCGCATTGACATGGATAAGGATGGCTACATCAGCCATGCAGAGCTGCACTATTGGATCAAACACCGGCAGAGGAGGTACATCGCAGAGAATGTGAACAAACACTGGAAGGACTACGACAAGAACCAAGACGGAAAGATAGGCTGGGAAGAGTACAAAAACACCACCTATGGCTACTATCTGGGTAATGCTGTGTATCAGGGAAAGATGACTCCTCCCCTTTTTACCTTCTTTACTTCTTCCATAGTTCTTCCTTTAACACCTGATTGTCTTCTCGACCACCTTCTTTGAAATCAGTTTCTAAATTACAGTGTCAGCTAACACAAATGAAGCAGCTTGGAGGAGTCCATCTAGGAGCTGTTGAAGGAAACAACAAGCATGTCCTCGACTTAGGCCACATTTTTAAAGCTATTGAACAGATAGCTTGAACCAGCTCCACTCAACTAGTGTTCAATGTAGAATATCCAAAGTAATGAGCAACAGCCATAGCTGACAAATGACAAAAATAACTTTCTACCAACTGTCCTAATGTATCCAGTGAGTCTATCGTTCCCCTCTGGAAACCACTGTACCTGTCAGGCTGTCTGGAGCCTGTCCCAGCACACACTGAGTGCAAGGCAGTCAGCGCAGTATAGACAGACAAATGCATTCGCACATGAGAAAAAGTAATTAAAAAAAATAATCTCACATAAAAGGTCCACTTAAATGCTTTTCTGGAGCTTTCAACCATGATCATTAGCAAATGGAACCACGGTTAGCAAATGGAACTGGCTCATGTGTCTTGAGTTGAGAGCAGTTGTCTCACGCATCTCTATGCAACACCAGAATGCCCATGTGGCTGAAATGTTAAGGGTTCTTTTCAGACGAGGAGTTTGATGACATCAAAGACAAGGCCACCTATAAATCCATGCTCACCCGGGACGAGAGGCGCTTCAAGACAGCCGACCAAGACGGTGACGGTATCGCCACACGAGAGGAGTTCACTGCCTTCCTTCACCCGGAGGAGTTTGATTACATGAGAGACGTGATAGTGCAGGTAGATTAACTCTCTAAGCAGCAGGAACTTTGGTGATAAGATGATGAAGTGGTTGTTTTTTTTTTTTTTACCATGCTAGCGATGTGGTGAGCTATGTCTCATGCTTTACAAGCATAAATACACATTTCAGCCGCTGTGTTTTAGTTTGCATTCTACATCAATATTGTTTCCTAAGAACAACCCCTGGGGAGGCTCCATGCCTCTACACAGCACATGCAATTACAGTGAGAAATTTCACATGTATCCGTGTAATTCTGTATTTTTTTTTTTATGCCTGTAGCCTGACAGCTAGGATTCTGTTTGTATACCAGGGAAATAGTTCTGTCGGGTTTAGAAGCCTTTGGAAAAATGACTAGTTCAATGCATTAAGCATTAGGACTGGACCACTATGAGCACTGAATCATTTTCATGTATCATACAGGAAACTGTGGAAGACATCGATAAGAACGGTGATGGCAAGATTGACATAGCGGAGTACATTGGTGGGTGACTCCTGTGTTCTCTCAGACCAACCACCCCTCCACTCCTAAACCTGGAGGATATCTGTCCTAAATGTATGTGTGCTGCTGCGCCTTCACAGGTGACATGTTCACATCAGAAAATGGGGATGGCGAGCCTGACTGGGTCCTGACAGAGAAGAAACATTTCTCAGAGTTCAGAGATGCCAACAAGGTAAAAGCTACAGTAAAGCTGCAGCCATCGTTATAAAACTAGCGATATGACTATGTTCTGTAATTCTAGGTTTAGATTTGAATTTAGCGAACGTACAAAAGCATTATCTTTAACATTACCTACTATCTATCTATCTATCTATCTATCTATCTATCTCAATCACATGTTTTGTTTGTTAATAAGTAACTAGTAAGTCCAGCTGATTAAAGTAATGGAGTATGGACATTTAGTGGCGTAGAAACTAGAAAAAAATTAACTGGAAAATTACAGCTTCACCCTTCTGCTGTCATGTGTTGAGTGGATTTATGATTCAGATGTCAGTGTGCCTCCTCTGTGCCCGTACTTACAGTTGGTTCCTCAGTAAAGCAGCTGTGTGTTGTACAGGATGGCTACCTGGATGCTGGTGAGGTGGCCCATTGGGTTCTGCCAGGAGAGGTTGACCATGCTGACAATGAAGCCAAACATCTGATCCATGAGACTGACACAGACAAGGTAGACCTGCCATTGCTTAAAACCTCTGCCATATACCCATATACAGTCTACGTGCCTTTGACACACCATAGACACTTCATATTGACCATTTTTCCAATACCACAATGTTTTAGGTTGCTTTTCACTTTCCTCCAGACAGACATATAAGCCACAGAAGATAACTGAAACGGACAGTACTTTATTTATCAAGCAAATTAATTCATTGTCAGTGTGTGGCAAATGCATTTATAAGAAGAGAGTATTGAGAAACCTATCCTTGATGGTGCATTCAAAGATGCTTCAACTTCTAATACAGTTATCCATCCAATTATCTCTAACCACTTATCCTGGGCACCAGACTATCGCAAGGCTTAGACCTAGAGACAGACAACTGTTTAAGCTCACATTCTGCTTAGGTTATAATTGATGAGTCTAAATTGCCTAAAGCCTTGTAGTCTTTGGACTGTGGGAGGAAGCCGGAGAACCCATGCAAACTCCACGCAGAAGGGCCGTCTAGCCTGAGAATCGAAACAGCTAGCCGCCTCACTAATGTACATATTAAATGTATAAGCTTTGTCCTGGGAAAAATTTAAACCAGATGACATGGCAAACTAGATGATGAATATTGTACTTTCATCTTCTACATTAAACGGTTTGCAGCTGAAAACGCTGTAAAGTTCATATTAAGCTCATAACTTAAGAATGCACTTGCCAATTATGACAATTTCACACAAATGTCTAATAGGATCAAATGATGAAGCAATGAAATTTTGCACAGACATGGATGTAAACTGTAACATGACCGGTTGGTGCATGTTAGCTGTGTTGGCTATCGCTCTGCACTGCAGAAGTGTAGCACCCAGCCTCCTGTTCCTCCCTCAGGTAAACATTGTTAGCTCTATCACCACTGTTGCGAGCTGTTTAGAGACAATATATATGCTCCTATTCTTGTGTATAGCACTTTTTAAATGCACCAAGGAATTTTAAACACAGTCACCCCCATAACTGCAATAGCAAACCTGTTATTGTAACTGGCAATGGTCAGGAGTTTGCTGTGTAGGCAACATAGGTTTCATAGTGATGAAACTAAAGAGAGGTAAGGTAGCAACTATAAATAAATATGAACTAAAACCAGGACCACACTCTAATTATACACACTGTAAATACTATAATATAGAATACATGTGCACTACACATAGCGCTATACAGCAATGTCATTAATGTCAAGAATATAAGTTCACACGGTGCATGTAATTGGGTAATTGTGGGTTAATTATTAACCAGCTTCTGTCTGTGTCTTGCTTTATCTTACTCCTGCTTGTCATCACCTCTTCTCTTTCTGTCAATCATAAACCAATGCTGGATGGAATCTGGTGATCAAACAACAGGACCAGAAAATAACCAAGAAGGAGATTCTGGCCAACTGGAACATGTTTGTGGGCAGCCAGGCGACAAATTACGGGGAGGACTTAACAAAGAGACACGATGAACTTTGATGAGCTATCTGAAGCTCGTTGGGAGAATACGGTTACCATGTTTTTGGAGTTGGGGGTTCTGACTCCGGGGTAAAGGGTGTAATTATGTACCTTTTTGGTCATACATACACACATCCATTCAAATTTAGCATTCGCTCATGTACTGTGTATGTGAATACAGACGCTACACTTCTCTTTGCTTCATTTACAAAGTGAATGATTGTTTATAACTGAGATGACATATTCCTGTTGTCTAATGACAATGGTGCATCTCCAGAGTTACATTCACTGGCATCCAGCTGACAGTTCTTTTTCTAAAAGCCTGAGAGGTTTGAACGTGGTCCCAACACATGGGGACACATGTTGTGTTACAAAGACCAGCAAACCTTGGGGATACTACATTTTTATCTGAGACAAACACATTTACCAGAAAGCATGTGAACAATTGCTCTCAAATAATGTATGAAATGTGGTGACTTCAAGAGGTTTGACTATTAAAGTCTTTTTTTTCTACAAATGCAGTTTATTTTGTTATTTTGCATTAACGACTCTTGAAGCTTCAGTTACTTAAGTATATTTTGTGATTATATTATGGGGCGACTGGCGCAGTGGTTAGCAGGTCTGACTTTCAATCAGAGCGGTGGTTCAAACCCCGGCTCAGCCTGTTCGTGTTGTTGTGTCCTTGAGCAAGATGCTTAACCCTAATTGCTCACCGTTGCTGTCTACTGTATATCATGTAAGTCACTTTGGATAAAAAGCGTCAGCTAAATGTAATTATAAGAACAGTGTAGCTACATGAATAAGAGTGGATTTTCTGTTTATTGGCAGATGTCTGACTTCTTGCCTACAATACAACACTTAGTTTGAAGATGCTGAAATGAAACAGAATATATGTGGTCCAAAAGAATAATTCCTAGCAGTTATATGTAGTTTTATATATAACCAAATCAGTTTTTGTTTTCATATGATAAGTTGTCTGTGTTCCAGTCCTAACGGGTACGGATTACTTTACTAAAGCACAACACTTTCAGTTCAGCCTCAAGCTCCACCAGTGTCCAGTCAAAACAAATCACATTTACCAGAGCCAGCAGCTCCTGAGAGAGGCATCAAGTCTTAAGAAGATTACCTGTGTGTGAGTTTAATAGCTGGAAAGGAGGAATGAAGTCTCTGAATCAAAGTTGTCTTTGTCCGTTGTCTGTTTGCATTGCTTGCAAGGTAAGAGTATGTGACAGACGCCCAAGATAGTCTGTGACAAGATCTTCAACATGGTAAAAGTCAGGCATATTTCTACAGGGCGAGTGATGCCCTGTTCCATAGTACAATTACATTACATGAGCACATACACAACAGAAAACAGTTCCTGTTCTTTGCAAAGAAAGCATATTCCTCACAAACAAAATGCAATAAACTTGTATCCTTGATGTGCTCAGTCTCAAGATAGAGGCCTCTCAAGACAGAAGCCCATTGTATACCTTTGCCCTGTGACCCCGCAAGTCACTTGCTGCTTACATCGGCATCTGAACCTTTATTAGACACAATTTCCATTCAATTCCTGCATCTACTTTTGTAACATAAGTAATGCTATATTTTACCATTAGACCGCAGAAAAAAACATCCAGAATACTTTTTTTAACATAAAATACAAAATACTTTTACTGATCTGACCCTGCCATTAGGGGAAGTAAATAACTTTATTTTGAACAATCAGTACAAAGCACAAAGATGTTCTGGTATTGAGGTGCCATTCATACATCCATTCACTGATTAAATCAATGATTTATTGCAACTATTAAATGTAATTAAGAACACACAGACAGTGTGAGAAAAGGAAACTGCATGCTTCAGAAAACAAAAATGTTCTTGTCTCTTTGCTTGAGTAAAGTGCCTGCAGCCATGTGAAAGGTACTCAGCAAAGCCCAAAAGCTCCATGGCTGTGTATGTCAGTACATTGTAGGTCATGTGAAAGGGGATTATTATTGCCATTATTATTACTAGTATCTTATGCTTATTTTCAGCAGAGGCTGAGCCATCCTAATGTTTACTCCCCAGTACAGGTCAAGCTCCATAAACATGGATTGCACGTTCCTATAGTTTAACTATGCGTCTATAGTGTTTTTTGGACCCTCAGAAGAAACAAAGGATTTTCACAGTCATCTTAAAAATGTGTAAAATCATCTTAAATTGACCTGTCCCACTTTTTATAGAACGTCACAAACATAACAATGTACGTTGGTTGTGTTGTAAAATGAAGTATAGACATTTAAAGACAGCAGACAAAACCAAGTACAGATTCAGAAAAGGAAGTTAAAAAAAAACTCTGGAAAGAGGATAAATAAATACATAGGAAAAGTAATGTACAGAAGTAGGGAGGGTTTTTCAGAAAGGGTTTTGCTAACTCTTTGTTTAGGTTGTTCTTTACTTATCCCACTTAATCTGACTAGTTTCCAGGCTTGAGTGGGTGGCTGTAGCTACCTTGTGGTTGTTCTGGGACCACAAGGTAGCCAAGTTTGATCCCTTGTTAGCATGTTAAAGTGTCCCTGAGCAAGACACTGAACCCCCAGTTGCTCCCCGGGTGCTTCACAGCAGCACACTGCTCCTTAATCACTAATGGTGAGTTAAATACAGAGACCAATTTCCCCATTGTGGGATTAATAAAGGATTCATTATTAATAACCTTTCCTCAGTTACAATCTAGCAGCCCTTTCTCGCTGTCTGTCAGAGACAGAGTCAAACTGTGATGCATCACATCTCTCATCAATACTGAACCTCAGATATTAATCATATGTCTGCTCAGTATTTCAGTAATAAAGTATCTTCTAGGTTAATACTTTCTTCAAAATAAAGCTCACAATTTTACACCATAAGTGTTCTAGTCAGAATAAGTATTTGATCTGAATAATGGAGTCAGGAAAGCAACACAAACCAGATTGGTAATCCAGTTTTGCCTTCAAACTGGTTCATTGTGGTAGGGTTCCGCGAGGGACCTGTTGATTCATTTTGTGTGTAAGAATTGTGTCATGATGTTTCATGAGGAAAGCAGCAGGTGAAAGGGCTTTCCTTTGTCTGGAGAGTTTCTACAATGAGAATTAGAGATTGTACACGTGGTAGATGAACTTCAGACTGGTGAGAAGCTAAAGTATTTTCAGATTTAAAGTCTGCCGAATAAGTTAGTTCACCATTTACAGCTTTGTATAATATATTTTCTTTAGTGTTTACTGTAAAATGTTTCCACTGTATAAATAAATACATATAGCAATGGTTGCATTTTCAAGTCATAACCTAGCGTTATCTGTGCTAGGTTACTGAACTGTAAACCAGTTTGTCAAAAATACAGAACAGTGATTTTCAACCATTGTGCCGCGGCACACCAGTGTGTCGTGAGAGATGGTCAGGTGTGCCGTGGAAAAAGTCCAATTTCACTAAATCGGTTCAAAGAAATATTACATTACATTTTATATAACTAAATATTATTTAGTTGCTGTAAATAATGTTCCATTGTTGAGCATCCAAGCCTGCAATAAAGTGGCTGGCCTAGTAATTAAATACTCTTCCATACCAGTAGGTAGCACAATAATTACCTACCATATATGCTGTATTATGCTACAATGTGACATTTTGCAACTTTTTTGGTTGTTGGTGTGCCACGGGATTTTTTTATTGTAGAAAATGTGCCGCAGCTCAACATTTTTTGAAAAACATTGTATTTGACAACTATGAATATAAGTGACTATCAGATTTTTTCCATGTCAAGTCGAGAATAAACCCACAATATTCAGACCACTGTTCTTTATAGTCTGCTGCTCACGTTAGCACAGTGTGGGCTTTACAAGTGTGAAGAGAAATAGTTCAGGTAACATAGAAACGAGGACCAGCTCCCTGTGTAAATACCAAGGGTTCACTCTAAGCTAACAAATAAATTCTTAGTTTCAGGTATTATACAGTAATAAAGACAGTTATGTTAATTTCTGCTACTGTCTGGGCTTTTATCTCCCTCCAATGACAATGTTGAATACAATTACTTACACACGCGCACACACACACCTATGTATTTATTTCCATATCTCTATGCTTCCCTGCCCTCTGCTCGTCAGGACGGCCGCCTGACTCTTTCGGAGATGCTCGACAAGACAGACTACATCATGACCAGCACCATCACCGACTACGGAGGCATGAGGGTGGACGAGCATGATGAACTGTGAGAAATGAACCACAGCACTATTATGAGGACACCCAGTCTTGCAGAGTAGTCAAGTATGAACTGACCAATAAGAACAGCTTGGATTTAAAAGGCTACGGTACAAGTTCAGAGACTGTACCAAATGTTATCTCTGAAACTACAAATAAAAACAGCCAGTCGTTGGTTTCCATGTTTATGGTTTAATAAAAATCAAACTTGAAACTCTCTTGAAGGGATCTTGTACAGCTGTTACCACTTCTATTAACTTGTGTCAAAAATAATGACATCATTGTGTTGAATTATTTAAAAGTTTAATGCCTGAAACAGGAAGTAACTGGTATGGCCCGACCATCACAGACAACATTAAGAAACTTAATAGGTTACATGCATCTCATCATCAGGATGTATCATTAAATGGGGAGAAGCTGTAGAATTACCAGCTGCAAATCCTGTGAAACTATTCTTGTGGCTCTGAACATGCAATTCAATGTGACTTTTCATATCTTTTGGAGTGCATGGCAATAAATCAATGATCAGTAGATCAATTTATTTGATTCTACTTTTATGAGTCATTCATGCAGTCTTTCTGCAAAAAAGGGGACATATTGAATTGTGAAGGAAAGTATTCGACGAACAATCAGCTCTGCTCTATGATTATCAAAGGCAAAATCATTTTTCAAAAAAGGTTAACTGTAATTCAGGAAGGAAGGGTATTTTACATCTATTGAATTTCACCATTTACGAGTGGAAAAAAGCCAGTTACCAACAGAAACAAGAAACATGCCAGCCAACAACCAAGGCCATTAAAATGGCTAAAAGCTGTCAACACGCCAAAAGAAGAAGTCTGTCCTCCGTTTCATACTTGCATCACTGGACGAGCCGCTTTGGCACGGAGGTCAACTCCAGATGCAGCAAAGCCGGTCCCCCCCTGTAAGAACACATGACACAGCATCAGTTCAAGTTCATACCTAAGCACAGTTTGGAGGAATTTGGGAGAGCAAAGACATGAGCCAACCCTGATCCTGTATTAGTGAGCAGCTTACAGTAGTAAAAGACCATTTTTAGAAAGCATTGAACAATGCCCCCACCTTGTCTTCGTAGAAGTACATACATACCCTCTGCATTGGTATGATGTCTCTGTCGGCCAGTTTGTCTCCGGACACAGGATCCATCATGTCCTTCTTGATCAGCTTCTCCACACACTCCTGAGTCACCACCGTCCCCCTTAACACGGAACAGAGAGTCCGTTATCTTGCCAGAGAACACTGAACATGTGGACGTCAGAGTGGGGGATGACATGTGGACACTCACGAGGGGCGCAGGACAGCGCAGGGAACACTGTTGCCTAGGATGTCTCTGGTTACTGCACATACATACCTGTCCTAAAGAGACAGAACAGGAATATACCAATGAAGTGCATCTGGTCAAACCAAGTTGGTTTCACAGTTCGCAGTAATGTTTGGTGAGGTTTTGTGATGAATGAGGTAAGACCTGAACTAAACTGACCTGGCGGGTGAGCAGGGCCACTCGATCCAGACTGGAGTCCAAAGCGGTGAAGCGCACTGTGATGAGTTCATTCATCTTAATAGGTCGTCCTGACATGGGACATAACACAGCCTTACTCTGATAGGGAATAAGAGAAAAGGAGAAGGATTCAAGAAAAGTGAAATCGGCACATTTCATTTCACATAACATTACTTCGGTCTACAAGTGTAGAGCTGTGATTGCCAAAGACGGGTTTCCACAGTCAGCATGCCTTTAAAATAGTGTCAACATCAAACAGACAGATACACAGAATAAACAGAGAGAGAGGATATCATGACATTTGAAGTCAACAGGGACTTGGCAACCATTCCAACATAAGTTGCAAGCCCCACTAGAGGCTGCAAGCTGCATTAAACCTGCTGGACCACAGTCTTACACTGGGACAGACCTGCAATGATGATTTTCACTGCACTGCCGTTTGTCCTGCTACATACTGTATTTCAATCAGATCTTGTGTGTGAACAGTAGTGATTTCTGGAGATATGAATCATTTTCGTCGCTTTTCTTACCTTCATGTCTGTGTAAATATTGAAAAGCAGGTTTGCTTAATGCTGCTCAGAGAACGTGTGCTGGAGAGGAAATTGCTCCTGCCAATCTATCACATACACTGCCAGGTCACACTCTAATATTTGGTCAGGCTTTTGGTCAGGTCTAGGTTCAGCAACAGTATGTGCTCAAAGAATGAGGTCAGCTGACTACCTGAATATACTGAATGACCAGGTTATTCCATCAATGGATTTTTTCTTCCCTGATGGCACAGGCATATTCCAAGATGACAATGCCAGGATTCATCGGGCTCAAATTGTGAAAGAGTGGTTCAGGGAGCATGAGACAGCATTTTCACACATGGATTGGCCACCACAGAATCCAGGCCTTAACCCCATTGAGAATCTTTGGGATGTGCTGGAGAAGGCGTTGCGCAGCGGTCAGACTCTACCAGATCTTGGTGAGAAATTAATACAACACTGGATGGAAATAAATCTTGTGACATTGCAGAAGCTTATCGAAACAATGCCACAGCTATTTGCGTGCCGTAATCAAAGCTAAAGGCGGTCCAACGAAATATTAGAGTGTATGACCTTTTTTTTTGGCCGGTCTCGTTTGTATTTTGACGTTTTGGGCAGATGAAATGACAGACAAAAGCTTTTTTCCATCCATCCATCCATTTTCCACCGCTTATCCGGGGTCGGGTCGTGGAGGCAGCAGGTCAAGCAGGCTGACGCAGGCCTCTCTCTCACCCGCAACATCTACCAGCTCATTCTGGGGGATCCCAAGGTGTTCCCAGGCCAGCTGGGAGATATAATCCCTCCAGCGTGTCCTGGGTCTTCCCCGGGGCCTCCTACCAGTTGGACGTGCCTGGAAAACCTCTAAAAGGGAGACGTCCTGGAGGCATCCTAATTAGATGCCCAAACCACCTCAGCTGACTCCTTTCGACGCGAAGGAGTAGCGGCTCAACTCCAAGCTCCCTCCTGATGTCCGAGCTCCTTACCCTATCTCTAAGGCTGAGCCCGGCCACTCTACGGAGGAAACTCATTTCGGCCGCTTGTATCCGAGACCTCGTTCTTTCGGTCACGATCCAAAGTTTGTGACCATAGGTGAGGGTTGGGACGTAGACCGACCAGTAAATTGAGAGCGTCGCCTTCCGGCTCAGCTCCTTCACCAAGACGGCCCGGTGCAACGCCTGTTTTACTGCTGCAGCCGCACCGATACGCCTGTCGATCTCCCGCTCCATTTTACCCTCACCCGTGAACAAGATCCCGAGATACTTGAACTCCTTCGCTTGTGGTAGGCACTCTGTCCCCACCCGGAGGGAGCAATCCACCGGTTTCCGGCAGAGCACCATGGCCTCAGATTTCGTGGTGCTGACTCTCATCCCCGCCGCTTCACTCTCGGCTGCAAAACACCCCAGTGAATGCTGGAGGTCATGGTCCGAGGAGGCAAACAGGACCACATCATCTGCAAACAGCAGAGAGGCTATCCTGAGATCCCCAAACCTGACATTCTCTGCCATACGGCTGCGCCTAAATATCCTGTCCTTGAAAGTCACGAACAGGACCGGTGATAAAGGGCAGCCCTGGCGGAGGCCAACACCCACCGGGAACGTGTCTGACTTACTGCCAAGGATACGAACACAGCTCCTACTGCAGGCGTACAGCGACTGGATGGCCCGTTGCAACAGGTCCGGCACACCGTACTCCCGCAGCACCCCCCATAAAAAGCCTCGAGGAACCCGGTCGAAAGCCTTCTTCAGGTCCACAAAGCACATGTAGACTGGTTGGGCAAACTCCCAGGACCCCTCCAGTATGCTTGCGAGGGTAAAGAGCTGGTCCACTGTTCCACGACCAGGTCGAAACCCGGCGCTGCCCCCTGTTCAGGGGACATGTTGACCGGGTTTAGGAGTTCCTCAAAGTGCTCTTTCTACCGCCCGACGATATCCTGTCTGGGTCAGCAGCCCCCTTCCCCCCCTGATAACAGCCTGGGGAAGGCCCTGCTTTCCCTTCCTGGGTCGTCGGATGGTTTGCCAGAACCTCCTTGAGGCCAACCGAAAGTCCTTCTTCATGGCCTCCCCGAACTCCTCCCATGCCCGAGTTTTAGCATCCGTGACCACCGCAGCTGCAGTCCTTCTGGCCTGCCTGTACCTGTCAGCTGCTTCAGGAGACCCCTGGGCCAACCAAGCTCGAAAGGCCTCCTTCAGCTAGACGGCTTCCCTCACCCCCGGTGTCCACCACCGGGTTCTCGGGTTGCCGCCACGACAGGCACCGATGACCTTCCGACCACAGCTCCTAGCGGCCACAGTAGAGGCTTTGAACATGATCCACTCGGATTCCATGTCCCCAACCTCCCTCAGGATGTGTGAGAAGTCCTTCCGGAAGTGGGAGTTGAAGACCTTCTGGACAGGATCCTCCGCCAGACGTTCCCAGTTCACCCTCACTACACGTTTGGGCTTGCCAGGTCTCTCTGGCCGGCTCCCCCGCCATCTAATCCAACTCACCACCAGGTGGTGATCAGTTGACAGCTCTGCTCCTCTCTTCACCCGAGTGTCCAAAACATACGGCCGCAGATCAGATGATACGATTACGAAGTCGATCATTGATCTCCGGCCTAAGGTGTTCTGGTACCAGGTACACTTATGAGCCACCTTATGTTCAAACATGGTGTTTGTTATGGACAAATCGCGGCTAGCACAGAAGTCCAACAACAAAACGCTGCTCGGGTTCAGATCAGGCAAGCCGTTCCTCCCAATCACCCACCGCCAGGTTTCTCTGTCATTGCCCACTTGAGCATTGAAGTCTCCCAGGAGAACTATGGATTCCTCCCACCAACTCCAAGAAGGCCGGATACTCTGAAATGCTGTTCGGTGCATAAGCACAAACAACAGTCAGAGCCTTACTCCCCGCAACCCGTAGGCGCAAGGAGGCGACCCTCTCCATGCCGCCGGCGATCGGCTCGCCCAGGCCCCCTGCCCGGCCCGCTGCCCGGTCTACATAGCACCCGACCCCGATGTCTGCCCCTGCGGGTGGTGGGTTCACAGGGTTAAGACATGGAATATGTAATGCTGCTGGCTTGATCAGTTTAAGATTCTAACATCCTAACCCAGGGATCAAACTGCCAACTTTATAATTAAAGGACCTTCCATGCGTCAGGCATTCATAAATAGACTTAGTTGATCATTGAAGTTACATTAGAGGGACCACTCCATTAGTTTCAGTGATTTTAGACGGTGGTAATATTACAATATAAGCATCTCTAGGTAATGGGGATGCTGGCGAGACTAACGCTGCTAATGAGACTCTCGCTAACTGGTGGTTACCGACGAGCCAGCCAGATCCCTGTTGATACTCCTGTCCATGCTACTGCTCTGAGGCGCGTTGCCTGGATAGCCTCTCTACTGTCCCGCTACGATCACCTGCCTGCTGTGGATTATTTTGACGTCCCTGTCGTTTCACCTGCTCTTCAATGTTACCGTCTACTCCCTGGACAACTAGCTGGCTGGCCGGCGGTCTCTTGCTAGCCGGCGGCTATCAACGAGCCAACCGGCTCCCTGCTAAATACTCCTGTCCATGCTCCTTCCTACCGCCCTGAGCTTACTGTTCAGGATGGTGGGGATGAAGGAGCAGCAGTTCACGGAGGAGAAGCCTCTGGTGCTGGAGCAGCACGACGTGGACTCAGACATGAGGAGGAAATTGATGATCTCCATACGACCATAGCGCTTTGATAACAACACGATGAGAAGACCCTCAAAACTCACCTCTTGGGCTCGCCTTCGCCTGCTGGCCACTGCTCCCACCCTTCACCTGCTAAACCCTGCACCCTACACCTGCTAAACCCTGCTCCCTACCCTTCACCTGCTAAACCCTGCTCCCTACCCTTCACATTCCATTACATTTCATTTAGCTGACGCTTTTATCCAAAGCGACTTACAATAAGTGCATTCTACGGTTACAAACAAGAATCAGAACAACAGGAATCAAGAAGGTACAATTTCATCAAAAAGTTCAACTACAGAGTGCTATCAGTAAGAGCCATTTCAGTGCTACTATAGTGCTACATCCTTTATTCAAGGTACAGTCGCCTGTTCACCTGCTAACCCCTGCTCCCAACCCTTCACCTGCTAACCCCTGCTCCCTACCCTTCACCTGCTAAACCCTGCACCCTGCCCTCCACTGTAGGACTTGTTCCGCATGGCTTCTCCGGTTTTCTTTTGTGCCAGGGATGTTATTTGTTTATTTTTTTGCTCCATTGTCTTTCTGTGTTTTGTTTTGATCTGTTTGTCTATGCCTTATGTGAAGCATCTTTGAGTGTTTAGAAAAGCGCTATACGAAATTAAAATATTATTATTATTATTATCATCATCTCTCTCTCCCTCCCTCTCTGCATGATACCCCTTGAGCTGCTGCAGTGGAAGAGCATTGTGTTCAGACGTGTGTCGTGTTGAAGGTGATATAGAAATGTTTTAGGTTCAACCTCGAAGGGTTACTGGCGTGATTTTAATGTCAAAGTGACCAGGGTGATTTTTCACACATTAGACCGATATGTTAAAATCAGACAAACATAAAGGGGCAAAACATTTACCAACTTCCTGCTAAAGAGACATGAGAGCACTCAGTTCCAGGATCTTGTTAGAATTAAATCCCCTTTTGTGAACATTGAAAGAGTTATTTTTCCCGGACATGAATCAGCATCCAACAATGTTTGTCAAGCCACTGCCCTGACATAGTAGAAGAAGTCACTCACTGGTTTCTTGACCAGAGTGGGCTTGGACTCTGGTGTCAGAGAGGGGATCCAGAAACTGGGCAGGCTCTGGCTGGAGGAGGCAGCTGAACCAGCAGTGGAGGATTCTGCAGAGCTGCCGTCTGTCCTGCCCTTCTCACCTCCTTTGTTCGGTCCTGAAGGGAAAAGGTTACTGTTTCTACTTAATTATGACAAGCATGAGACAAGTACAATTACATTTGATTATATAATCCTGTAAAGTGCATTAGATTAAAATATCCCTGTTTATTAGGTGACATCACACATTCAAACATGACCTGTTTAATATAATATGTGTGACCTATTGTTTTTATTTGATAAATAAAATGTGAGAAATTATTGCTGACATGAGTCTTTCTTGCTCCTTTTTTGGCTGCTCTAAGTACCGGTACCGTAACAGCACAAATAGACAAAGAACTAAATCCAAACGAAGACTCACTTTAACGCAGTGTTTTACGGGGCTGCTGCTGTGCTATGCTGCTCTGTCCTGTCTGTCTGTGTGCTGTCAGTGTCCTCTCTTTACTCTGCATGACAAAAATGCTCTCTTAAACAATTATATTCTACTACTAAAGTACTCTACAGTACTCTGTACACACTGAATGACACAATTACTGTTATCAGGTAGCATTTATGAGCAGCGATCAAATCAATCAAAGCAGAAACATTAAATGCAAATGACAACAGGTTAGCTTCATAAAAACACAATATTTGTTGACAAGAAAGCCCAGTTCAGGCGTTCTGTGTGGGTGGAGATTTATTTTGCAATAATGTCTTTTTTTTTTTTTTAAATATATACACAAGTAAACTGCTTTTTTTTAAATTTATTTAGCAAGCTTAGCGTGGACTAAGGCTGCATTCACATTACAGAATTTAACGATGGATGTAAGCCCTGAAATGGCTCACATGAAGCCCACTGGTTCAAAAATACACACTGGAGTTGATGGGGTCCAGTGACCACCAGACTCTTTGAACATATTGCTCAATTAAGGAAACCTGGGTTCCCTGTTACACTGATGATAATCCTGAATCATACAGTATGACTTTGTAAGACTGCTGATACTTAGTTAAATACACTAAAGTAAGATGTGTAACAGTACCGTTTGGCATCTTGAAACACCACCAGTCATGTAATCATTTCGAATTCACAACATGTTTTTATCTAACAAAATATTCATCTTCGATCTGTATTTGTTGGGGTTATTTCTGTATTTGCCACATTTGCTTATAATGTGAACAAAGTCTCCATTCAGTTAGACAGATGCACCATACAGAGGACAAACGCTGTACATACATACCTGATGTGAATGGGTTGATGGGTTTGGACACAATGCTGTTCTCCCTAGTCTTAAACCTCTCCACTCTCTCTCTTTCCTCTGACTTGGACTCAAGTTGGCTGTTGCTCTTCTGCGCCTGCTTCTGCTTCTCATACACCTGAAGAATTAGAGGAAAACACATACAAGAGAAATATTCAGAAGGCAGCAGCAAAAAATAAAAGACACTGTATCTCCATAAAACAAGAATACTTTTTATTACAAAAAAAAAAAAACTTAAAATCTGTCAAAACACGTTTCACTAAAAATGTTGTTTCAGGTGATGAACAAAATAACCACCAATACAGATAAATTTCAGCTCTTCCTCAACCAGATAATGTAACTTTTAGCTTGGTGTTTTCTATGTATGCGGGATAAAAGGAGCTTTGGTAAAGGAAAGACGTGAGCAGGGGGCAGCAATGTTCAAACTTTTTCTATGATTAAGCATCCAATCATTCTGCATTGCTCTCAGATGTTATGTTAATTTCATCAGACAACCACTGCACCATGAAATAATGCATTGGTCAACCTGTGTCTGTCACACTCTTTGCAAGTTGTTGGCTGTGAGGCAGTTCTGAAATTTGAAAGATGTTTTCTGTTGTTCAAGTGTCCCACTGAGAACACACGTTTCTACAAAACCTTGAACAATAGTGTGGACGTTAGATGGTGTAGTCAACAGCAGTGAAGGCTGAATGAATACTCATTGCTTACCTTCATTTTTTTGGCAATTTCTGTCTTCTGGTGCAAAATGTATTCAAGAATGGCCTGTTTCTCATACAAGAATCCATCTGGGCTGAGCAAAGCAACAGAAACAAGACAACACTGTTTACATCTGTGGTCACACGTTAGGTTTATACAGTACATCTGTGTGTATGTTAACATACGTCATCACAGGATCCTGACAGGGCTGCAAGGACAGACAGCAGCAGTCAAAGTCTTTGATCGCATCTTTGCCCAGTCGAATGCTCTGAGTCCCGTAACCAGACGCCGCTGAGCAAGAGGAGAAGAGCACACGGCATGCTTACATGGTGGAATGGAAGATAAGACAGGAAAAGCTGTCCAAGAATGAATGGATGAATGAATTGCCTTCATTCTGCTTGCAATATAATTACAGTAACTTGCAGTCAAATACGTTCGTGGGATATGTGATGTTAAATACATTTCCAATTTGATACATTTTGTATTGTTTAAATGTATTTATCTGAAAATACCAGACTAATAATTTTACTCCAAAATGTAAGTTTGTGTGTGAAAGGTCCGCCGAGCTGATTTTTGACGACTATACATACATTGCCCTTAAGTGAGAGGCATAAAATAGGAATAGGGCTGTTGGGAAAAATTGTTTTCTTCCTTCTATTTCTTATATATTATATGGCCTGTGACTTCTAGATGAACTTTCCCATAATTATGACGCATGTCCCATATACAAAGCAAGCCTGTTCGGAGTCCAGGGATCTCTGATATCTGTATGTTCCTCACTGAAGACAAAACACATCATTGTTTATCATATGGCGGGAGGAAGGTTTCAAAGATGTCATGAGGGCTCCTGTGACTGTGTGTTCCATGTTTAGAAGGAGGACTCTCTCCTTTGTTCGTTGAGCAGTTGTGGATATGCAATTAGTAAAGTAACATGTTGTATATCTGTCTCTGCTCCTCTCTTGCAACAGAAAAAATGACCTGTTGATATGACCACCAAGACCCAGCATCGAGTGTAAATTATTTTTCTAACAAGGGCCTTCAAAATCTAGCCTTGAGAGACTGTGTCTGTGTTCTACTCGCTGAGAGGACAAGCTTTCTAACCCACATGATCATCTCTACAAATGTTATGGACATATTTATGGTAGTTTAAGAAAAACATGAAACTATCTTGACGGGTGAAGGAGTCTACATTAGAATCGGACTGCTTGAAAGCAGCATCTTAAACAGAGACGACTGAACGGAGTGAGGAAATCTAAAGTAAAACTGTGTCACACTCGATAAATTAAACTACTGTCAGTGTCTGGCTCGACGTATCATTGAGGATGATGAGTTTGTGCCTTGAAATATGAGAAATCATCAATCTGTCCTCCAGACACACATGTGGAGTATTTGCTTTAAGTGGACAAAGCCAGCGTGGTTTGAGTCTAAACGACATACCGCTCAATGTAGGTGAACAGTTAAAGATAAGTAGCTTGACATGGTTCTCACCTGTATCTTTCCTTTTCTCGTGGTACGTGTACACAGCTCCGGCCGTACAGTTCTTTCCATGACGCGTCATTGTACTTCTACTTTATTTTGCTGGTCTCTGGGCGCTTGAAAGAGAAATGTGGTGTTATTGTAGCAGGGAGCATCTATGCTAATAGGCTAACATTAGCTACTAGCTAGCTAAATGTGGACACACGCATAGATTATATTTAGAAAACGTTACATTAGAAAAAAGACACAAACAAGAGTGGTGGCTAAATAACAGCTTTTTAACGTGATCATTTACGTTTCCGTGATGCTTGTTTACGAAGCAAGCAGCTAACGCTAAACGTCGACTTCTACTGCTTCCGCTCACTCCACTTCCTCCTCCTCTTTCTTCTTCTTTTACGTTTTATGGCCACATCCTTCATGTCGCACTACTGCTACTTCTGGTTTAAATTCTCCCTAATGCCTGTGTTGCCTGTCAGGCACGTGCACAGACATTTTGGGGGGCAGGTGCTCAAACCAAAAAAAAGGGCACCCATCGCCAAAATTATTTATGAAATTAAAAATAATAATAATAAATAAAAAACACAGTAAGATATTTTCAACTTATATATTTATTGTTGTTAACAAACTAACTCAAATTATCAAATTGAATAAATAAATGAATATTATGTAAGTCACTCTTGATTATGAATAAAGATGATTGGCTACATACTACATACTGATCAACATACTTTCGAAATTGTCTAAACGGCATTTATACAACAACACAAAGAAGATGCCTGCCTGTATATCTCTCCCTCTCTCTCTTCATTAAACATGACTAACGTCAGTAAACAGCTGGACAAGGCTTTGAAATCACGGATTTCGTGAGTTTGTTTGTTTATTTTTTTTAGGAAACGTCGGACCAGTTGTGACGTAATGTTTTCAACGGCGCTAATGTTGTGGTTAATTTATCACCAAACAACGTCGGGGGATTCCACAAACACCGTCATTACCTGTTTGTCTGATGCTGCGGGTCAGAGAAGAAGTAGGCTGCACCCGTTTGGCCTGGCGCTCAGCACTGCATGAGCACTAAGTGGAGGAGGAGGGAGGGAGAGGGGGGGGGGGGGGGGCGAGCATGTCAGGGCGAAATTCTCACAAGAACTCAAATAAATGCCCCGTCAGATATCATTTGGGGGGAATTGATGACAGAGAGAGTAATTTTTATTCTTAAATACTGATGAATGAAGAAAACATTGGGCTCCAGTAGAAGGGGCACTTTTCTCATTCAGGGCAAAAGGGCAGGTGCTTGAGCACCACTAGGGGTCTATCTGTGCACGTGTCTGTTGCCTGTGTTGTGTCAAATACTGTTTCCCTCTCAATGTGTGTGTCCACCATATACTGTACATACTGTATATACTATATAACAAACCTAAACCTATAGTCTAAAACCTTTACCCAACCACGGAGGGGGTATGCTCTATATCAGTGGTTCTCAACTGGTCTGGCCGCGGGACCCACCATCACCCCTGAATGACAAGCCGCGACCCAAATTGATTTAATGAAAAAATGGTGCAGTTTGAACTTGAGATGGTACAAGATATTACAGTATGCCAACAAGAAAAACATAGTTCCCTTTTATAGTTGTTTAAAAAACAAAAAGTGCATCTTAAGGACACAAGATATTACAACATGCATAACAATTCAGTAACTTCAGCCTTTTGTAAACACTCAACAGCTAGAATGCACAAAGATGAAATAAAAAAGTCAAACTACTGAGAAGCAGTTTCAAAAACATTAAAATTATGTAATTTTAGCTAAGAATACCCACTCACTGAATCTATGACCAACGCTGCACTATGGAAATAATTCTGTGTCCTGAGGAGCACACTCAAAATAAATTAAACAATTAAACAAAAAGTGCAATTAAAAAAGATTCAAGTATACAACATTAACTTTTATCCTGATTACCTTATCAGTACCTAAATACTGAAAAACATGAAGCAACACTCACTTCAAACTGAGGTGTAGTATAGTAACACTTACATGGACCTGAGTCTGGAGGAATTCATACTGAGAGAACTGGGGATGTTTGCTCCTGACAAGAGTCTCAAAGTCTGGAGTTATGCTGCGTTCACACAGAAGAGTTGCGTAGTAGATTACATGCAAAGGCAATGCACGGACGCGTACGCATACGAGAAACGCATGTTTTATTTTTGACAATTTTGTTTTTGACATTCACGCGCGAATGGTGCGACGTGAAACAAAGTGTGCCTCATTCATGGATACTATTACGAACCCAGACTCGAGGGCGTTTGATGTTCCGACGTTTGTGGGACTTCCACAACATGTACAAAGCATAAATAGTGGTTATTTCTGCCATGGTGGATGTTTCCATGACGATATGCCCCTCCTCCGCGTGTCTTGCGCGGATGAAGCGTATGATCACAAATAGACCGACGAGTAAACTCACGGAAGTAAAGCGAGGTGTGTACGCAGTATTAAGGACTGTGAATAGACGGAACTCCCCTTCAAAATAAAGTAAATACCCTTCAAAATAAAAGCACATTACTTTTTTCTTACTTTTTTTTCGCCCAGGCGAACCTGCGGTGGGTCGCAGGTCACCAGTTGAGAATCACAGCTCTATATAATGATGGTTACCTTTAAACCACTACTATTATCTTCAGCCTCTAAATTGTAAGCCACTTGAAAGGCTAGGCATGCGTATTTGCATTGCCCTTTAGAAGATAAAGATGAGCTAAAATAATTTAATAAACACATCAAACTGTAGGAGAGAAAAAAAAGACTGTGCAGGGCGAAATTTGAATAATTGGTCCCAAGTTTTATTTAATAAAATGCAGTGGCAACTCGAGTGGAGTGAGAGTAAGAGCAGATCTCAAGTTTCAGATATGTGGTGCATAACAATTGAATGCTGCTTCTCCTTGTTCAGTTTGGTAAGCAGACCTGTCCCAGACCATCTGAGAGGTCTGGACAGTTCGGTCCAGTAGCAGAGCTTTATAAACCAAAAGTGAAAGCTAATTATTTTGCACAGCCAATGCAAAGAGCTGAGAACTGGATGGATCTGATCTGAAATTCAAAACCCTAACTCAAAGGTTCAATGGGTATTTGGTTGTCAATGCTGAACTGAATACACCAGTAAAATACTGCCGTGCTTTAACACTATATCAGATTGTGTAAAACATCTTGGAATCGAAATGCTTATGTGAAGTTGGGACGATCTTTTGTGTCTATGCATCAGGGACATCAGTAAATGATCAACTTTCAGGTTGCTGGTGAGAAAACTATTGTATACCCTGAACCAGCAGTGCTGTTAGCAGGGCCTGTGTTTCCCTTACAAGTACTGTTTATTTCTCTGTCTGAACAGCAGCATTTCCTACCTATGTAACTATGGATTTCCTGTTAGCAGACCCCTACACCCACTGCACATATAGCTCCAACTAACAGATGCAATGAATTAACTGCTGCTGGCCTAACAGTACATGTTTGTTGCTTATATGAGACATTATTCATGTGAAAAGGACTGTTGACCTGCATACACTTTTACAGAAGTCGACACAAGACTGGTTCAAGGCACCTGAGTGCCTGCATTGGTTCATCAGTGGATGAACGGAAAGGAACCAACAATCATCAATATATTTCAGAAGCCTAATATGAGTGTTTAATGACATTAATTTTGCAGAAGAAAGGACTCTTGACAAACATTATCAGGGAAAAGACGCATCTTCTTGCACAGATAAACTGAACTCCCGGTTGACCCCGAAGTTTAGCAGTAGGTCCAGTACAGACCATATAAGGTCAGATTCAGGTTGTTGGGTGGCTATGGTTGCACAGTTCATAAAGTCTGGAGTTAATGATGTGGTGAGGGTGGTAAAGGATGCCATAGCAGATAATAAGTTGGATGAGACCTCCTCCATAAACAACTATCCCCCATAGACAGCACGCCCAGCACTTATCAGGAGCAATTCTCTCTATCTGCACTTTGAACATGAGCCCATTTCTATCGCTCCATCAGTACCCTGCCCTCGAGCTCGCCATCACTTCCCATCCTGACGCCTGCTGCACATTCTTTCTGCGTTCAACACAAATCAGCTTTATTGGCACCAACGAATCAAGAAAAGATCAGGAATAGCACATATTTTTCCACATTTTCAGAAAATGTCAATACAATGCATACGTCGTCTTTGATCAAATTTCAACACTGTAACCTCTACATATTTTGTTGATTGAATGCTTTAAACAAAATTTCTGACCACATCTTGTACATTCAATTCAATTCAATTCAATTCAATTCAGTTTATTTTGTATAGCCCAAAATCACAAATACAAATTTGCCTCTGAGGGCTTTACAATCTGTACACATACGACATCCCTGTCCCGGAATCTCACATCGGATCAGGAAAAACTCCCACTAAAAAACAAGGGGAAGAAACCTGAGGGAGAGCAACAGAGGAGGATCCCTCTCCCCGGATGGACAGAAGCAATAGATGTCATGTGTACAGAATCAACATAACAGAGTTACAGCACATTCAATGGATGTCACAGAAATTATTCATGAGTAGTAGGCATGGCCACGACCCAGATGACTATGATCCACGACAGCAGACGGAGGTGAAGATGAAGGGCATCAGCAGGGCCGCCATGGAAGGGAACAGGACCGGCTTCAGACAGCCACGATCCATGGAAGCTTGAGGAGAGGAAGCACAAAGGCTCCCGAGAGGAAGTAGATGGCTCCTTTAACATTGATATGTGCATGCACGCAACAGCTAATGCGCTAACACGCTGAGCAGCCCCTTCTCCTGAGAACATGTCATATTTGCATAGTGAATATTGTTTTAAAGCTGGAATTGAACATATAAATGTACATCCAAGCTCATCTCAAAGATGATGAAGCATATCGCCGCCAGGGAAAGTTTGATTAAGTTTGATTAGGATTGAGAATGATGTTAATGCATATCCCTTTTATTTACCGAAATGTGCTCTGCTGTGCTGGCATGAGTTTCAGGCTCCTGATGAGTGTAGTGGTGTTATTGCAATTTGCACTCATTATCTGCAGATATGTGAGGGTAGGCAGGACAAGTCCACCCATCAACACACTAGAGTTTTTTGCAAACGAGCAAAGGCTCTTTTTATGGGTCTAGTTGCAATCCATCCTCAGGAATTTATTTTGTGTTTGCTGTTTAAAATACGTTTTATTTTATTCTCCTGCCTCTGCTCACCGGGGAGGCAGAGACAGTGGCCCTGGGGCTGCCCCCTCGTCCTGCCCTGTGTCAATTGGTAAACCACCCGGCCATTCCAAGGTCGCCTTTGCATCCTTTGCCATTATTGGAGCAGCCGTTCGAGTGAATCGGCATGGACCTCATTGGGCCATTTCATCGGAGTGCATGAGGATACCGCTTTGTGTGTCCTGGTGGATTATGCAACACTATATCCAGAGGCAGTACTGTTGCGCAACATTTCTGCAAAGAGTGTTGCGCAGGCTTCAGGTCATCTCCTGAGTTGGAATCCCAATAGAGATTCTGACTAACCAGGGCACCTCGTTCATGTCAAGAACACTGAGAAAACTTTACGGGTTACTGGGCATTAAATCTATTCAAACCACTGTGTACCACCAACAGACCGACGGTCTGGTGGAGCGTCTGAATAAGACTTTAAATTCCATGATTGGTAAATTAAATTCAATAAGTCCTGGACCAGCGAGTAAAACTCCACAAACTGGGAGAATTTGGTCCAGACCCAGGAACGTCAAAAACGTCTGCACAACAGAGGAGCCAGGCTGTGACAATTCACATCGGGAGAAAAGGTACTTGTATTGCTTAATTTTTCCAGCTCAAAACTCCTCGCCAGGTGGCTAGGACCCTTTGTGGTCACACGGCGAGTGGGGGAGGTCGACTATGAGGTGGTGCGCTCTGACAGCTACACAGATCTACCACCTCAACCTCCTGAAAGCATGGAGAGAGGTGAAGTCTGTTTCTCTGGTGTCCGCCAATCCGGCCTCGCCCCTTTGTGAAGCCCAGCTCTCCAGGACCCAGAGAATAGACATTGCCCAGTTGCAAGAGCAGTTGTATTCTGATGTATTCTCTCTCTTGCCAGGACGCACAAACCTCATCATGCACCAGATTGAGACTCCCCCGGGCATGACGGTGTTACCTGAACACAAAAGAAAGGTGGTTCAGAGGGAATTGGCTGCTATGCTGGAGATGGGGGTAATAGAAGAGTTCAGTGCCTGATGTAGCCCCATTGTTCTTGTTGTCAAGAAGGATGGGTCTATATGGTTCTGCGTGGATTATTGCAGGGTGAATGATGTGTCACGTTTTGATGCGTACCCAATGCCCCGGGTCGACGAGCTCCTGGACCGACTGGGCACTGTGCGTTTCTTTACAACACGGAATTTAACAAAGTGCTACTGGCAGATTCCTCTGTCGCCAGAGTCCAAGGAAAAAAAACAGCCATCTCAACTCTGTTTGGGTTGTACCAATTCACCTTGCTTCCCTTCGGGTTGTTTGGTGCGCCAGCCACATTCCAGCACCTTATGGACCGGGTGTTGCGTCTGCACGCTGCATATGCTGTCGTCTACTTGGATGATGTAATCATCCACAGCACCACCTGGGCGGAGCATGTGCAGCATGTGGGCGCGGTGCTGGAGTCCCTGAGGCAGGCGAGGCTCACCGCCAACCCGGGGAAGTGTGCAGTTGGACGGAGGGAGGTACGATATCTGGGGCATCACTTGTGCGCCTGCCCGTGGCCCTAGACAAAAAAAAGAGGTGAGGCAGTTTCTGGGGCTGGCTGGTTACTACAGGCGTTTCAATCCAAACGTTGCGGAGCTGACCAGCCCCTTGGCTGACCTGACCCGGAAAGATGCCTCAGATCCGGCCCAGTGGACGGAGCAGTGCCAGTTGGCGTTTGAGGAGGTAAAACACTCCTTCACACACACCTAACTTCTCTCTCATCTTTACCCTGCAGACTAATGCATTGAATAGAGGGCTGGGAGCCATTTTGTCCCAGCAGGTAATGGGGGCTGACCGCCCTGTTTTGTACATCAGCAGGTAGCTGTCCGAGAGGAAGGCCAGGTACAGCACGTGGAAAAGGAGTGCCTGGCCATCCGGTGGGCGGTCGACTCACGACGTTATTACCTCCTAGGATGCTCTTTCACCCTCTGTTTGGACCATGTCCCGCTCCAGTGGCTCCACCGCATGAAAGATACCAACGAGCGGATTACTCAGTGGTATCTGGCTTTACAGCTTTTAATTTCAAGGTGATCCATAGGCCGGGATGCAGATGGTTGTGGCAGACTTCCTCTTTCGCTCTCAGGGGGGGTTGAATAGGTTAGGCTTGATGGCTCCCCGGCCTAAGTCGGACTGTGGGGATAAATGGTGGCGGGAGACTGATTGGGCTCAGCTGCAAAGGGGTGTGGTTGGCTCAGGGGACGGTGCCTGGAAGAGGCCTGATTGGCCTCAGCTGTGACTGATTGTGTTTGTCCCCAACATAAGCAGGAGTATGGAAGATGCTCGGGAGACCGAGGTGATCGACGCAGGGCGGTCTGTTAGAGCCGGAACAAATAAAAATGGTTAAGAACCTTGAAACCTGGTGTGCTGGTGTCATTGGGTAACAGTAACGGAAGCTCGTTACACTGGCGTTTCACGTCCACCAGCTAGAGCTAACAAAGGGAGGAGAGACTGTAGCGACGAAGCAGCAGCCAAGAGTATGGCAAAAGCTTTGGTGGAAAATACTAAGAAATGGTTATGGAGTGGATGCTCCAAATGAAAAAAGAAACTGCAGATTAGAGACTAAAGTGGAAATAAATTGCATAGGAAACCTTAAAGAAAGAAGGCCTGGGGGCAGGGACCATACGCAGGCCTCTTATCAAGGCATACATCTTAATTAATGTAGAGTTGGCAGGGAGTTTGCATGCTAGTCAGCCTGTGCCTGACATGTGTTCCGTTAACACATACCTGAGGGCAGAATGAAACAATCTCAAGAACGAGTAGCCACTTACCAGCAACCAGTTTCATATACTGAATAAATCAGTGCGACTTGACAATAAGCATGATGTAGATATAAGTGAATGTAATGTAATGTAAACTAAACATAATGTATAGTAATATTACACACACACCCCTCTCCCACCCCTCTTCTGTTTGGGGTTTCTGTGTGTTTGTTGTTATGTTGTTAGTTTCCTGTCAGGAAGTGCCTCACCCTGCCGCCTGGCTCCCCATTGGCCCCAGATGAACAGTGATTTTTGGGGGCAAGAGTGAGGAGGGGTCGGGGCAGCACAGGAGGCTAGAAAGAGAGAGCGGGATATGGACAGGGAGACACTTTCACAAGATGGGGCTGAGGACAGAAGGTGGCCGATGAGTGCAGAGAAAGCTCCAAACAGAGATGAATGGGAGTTGGGGAGAGCAGACGCTTCACTGCAAATAGGAAATGGCTTTGTATTCGAGGAGGTATGTATGAAAACAACGCAAAAGAGAACTAAACAAATTTTATACTAAAGGAAACTCTTTGATTTCCTTTTATTTTTATTTATCTGGTGTTTAATGGTAATTCTACATTAAGAAACAGACATGTTAACTAGTTGTTTTGCTTATTACTGATTTCCAAATATTTTGAAAGTAACTTGCTGTAAGAACTTTCTAGAATTTAGTCTAGAAAATTTGTTTTCAGTGTCTTGTCTAATTTGTTTTAAGTGTAGTGCATGTGTGCATTTATCTTATTCTGCTATATTTTAAGCACTGCCACTATTTATTTTTTTACTAGTTTTAACAAATAATATGTTTTAAGGATTGAGAAACCGACTTGATGACTTGTTTAAGTGTAATCTCATACTTTTAGTGTACTGCTAGTCCTTTTGCATGCCTCTCTTGGTCTAGTCACTCCCAATCCTTGTACCAGTGTCTTATGACAGTGACGCTGGACAGGTTTGGGGGGGGCTGTGCTAAGGACTGCGGGTGCTGTGTGAACCCTTATCTGCAGATATGTCTTTGTAATAACTTGTGTGCATTTTTAATTACTATTTAGAAACATTGTATATTTTCTGTTCATACTCTTTGAATGTTTGTACAAACCTTAACCGTACTAATAAAGTTGGAGGATGGCGTGGTGTCTATAGTGGATGTCACTCTCCCTCTCCCTCTTACTATCACCATGGTGCTATCGCTCATTTGCTATAGCAACAATGTGTAAATTGCATGTAGTTTAGTTTGTTTTACACTGATTTGGTTTGGTGATCATAAACGTATCATATTCCTAACAGCTCTGAAAAATCCTCTTAGTTTTAGGGGTTTATATAAAACCGAATCTCTAAACAACAGACAGAAAAAGAGAATTTGTAACGCAGTGTTTATTCATTTATAATATGGATATAATTTTTCTTCTTCTAATGGGTGTACTCTCTTAATATTCATACACAAGGGAGGGCTGGCCAAATCCCCAGAAGGCCGACGAGGTTGAGCTGATGTAATTTACATTACATTACATTTAGCTGACGCTTTTATCCAAAGCGACTTACATGCTATACAGTAGACCGTAGACACAGCAACGGTGAGCAATTAGGGGTTAAGTGTCCTGCTCGAGGACACAACGACGCAGAATGCCGGAGCCGGGGATCGAACCACCGACCCTCTGATTGAAAGACCGACTTGCTAACCACTGAGCCAAAGCTGGGGAACATTAGTCTGTTTAAGGTAGAGGGGGGGAAAAAGAAAAGGGGGGAAGGGGGGGGAGGAAAAAAAGAAAAAAAGAGAGAGGAAATGAAAAAACACAGGTTCAAATCCCGACCACGGCAGAATTGATGAATAGGATGGCAGAATAGGATGTTCCTAATAAATGTTTTTGTGTTGCCCGTGTGTTTGAATTCATTCAAAATATTGACTTATCCAATGCAATAACCTGTTGATACACACATTTTAAATTAAACTTATCTTGTTTACCTTGTGTACCTTTGTCTGTTTGAATTTATTAAAGATATTGACTTGTGCCTTTTTGTACCTTTTACTCCACTCAGAGTATTGGACAGTTACTAGTCACTTGAAAACAAGAGTTTGCAGACAAAATGTATCGTTAAAGCAGACCTTTAATTAAAATGATCTATAAAAAATATACAAAACACCACTCGGAACAATCTTTACATTATAATAGAACAATAAACATCATAATTAATAATTTCAACAGTAAAAGATGAACAGCAAAATAAAACATGTAAAAAAACACTACTATAATACAAAATAACACAATACAACAATATAAAACCACACACACAACTATATACAAAATGGATATTTCAAACAGTCATCATTTGGTTCGCCTGTTGTCTAGCCACTGCTCCTTTGAAAGAGTCTCTACTGAGGGGCAGTATATTGTCCCCTTATACTGGCTATGGCCAGTCTCTGCAGTCCTGAACTGCCCGCATTTTTTGCACGTGTTGAAAGCTACCTTTCTGATGAGCTTTCTGCGGGCAGGAGCAGGAGCAGGAGCAGGAGCAGGGGCAGGGGCAAGAACAAGAGTAGCGCCAGGTGCAGGGGCAAGCCTCTGAGGTCCCGAGGGTAAGGCAGGGTATATCTGCCGTGGCACAATGCGCTGAGGGGCCTGGGATGAAGGAATAAATGAAAAAACTGCTGTGGCCGTAGGGGCCACAAGGTGCTGAGGGGCCGTGGGCGCAGGGGCTGCCGCTTTCTTTTCAAAGAGCTGCCGCTTTCTTTTCAATTTAGCCTGCCCGACAGTGCTGCTGGGCAGCTTGTAAAAGTGGGCTGGGCCCGGCAAGGTGGGTGTTTGTGCCGGTGGCACAGTGGCACAAGCAAGAGGGTGAGTAGCCAGGGACAAGGGGCTCGGCAGGGTTATCCCCTGCATCACCACGGCATTGTCCTGTTTCTTCACCCTCTTGTTGTGCCACTGCACCACGGTGGTGTGGCTGACATCTACCAGCTGCAAGTTGGTCTGCTGCATCACAATGCCGTTTCCCAGAACGCGCTGCCGGATATTTTTATAATCTTGCACGATTAAATCCCACCTAGACACCGTCCCAGTCCCCTTCTTTCTGGGACTCTGGTGGATTGCGCACAGTCTGATGAAAATTGCCTCCATTAGGCGGCAACAATCGGGCCACTGTGCGAGCGGGCCTTTGTTTGTGAGGGCATGCCTCTTCACACTCTCCACCCCCGGAGTGAACTCTGCCTTTTTTTTTGGGGACCTGAATCTCCCCGTGTCCAGCCTGCTGTGATGCCTTGGAGAAAAGATGATCTTCTTTTTATCGAAGTCGTCCAGATTCTGCCAAAGAGCAACAATGTTGCTTGCCTATGCAGAGAGAGAGAGAGAGAGAGAGAGAGAGAGAGAGAGAACATAACAGCCCATGTGAAGAAAATAAATGTAAATCGTACATCATGGCACGGAGAGAAGATAACAAGACAATAAATGTTCCTCACCGTTTGGTTAGTTAAGGTCATGGAGGGCTGGTTCCTCAACTCCACCAGACACTCAGCTAACATGTCGACCTTGTCCAGCCCGGGCATGCAGACATTATCCACAGCCTGAACAAAAAAACAAAGATGAGCATTTGAGGAAAGTAAGAAGCAATGGGACAAAACACAGACAGTGATTGTATTTCTTTGCACAACATTATGTATTTATATACCCCAGGCTGGGAGGTGGAGGCAGCAGGCTGGGAGGTGGAGGAGTAGGCAGCAGACTGGGAGTAGGCAGCAGCCAGGGCGGAGTAGGCAGCAGCCAGGGAGGAGGAGGAGGCAGCAGGCTCAGAGTAGTAGGCAGCAGCCAGGGTGGAGTAGGCAGCAGCCAGGGAGGTGGAGTAGTCAGCAGTCTGGGAGGAGTCAGGAGGCTGGGAGGAGTCAGGAGGCTGGGAGGTGGAGGCAGCAGGCTGAGAGGTGGAGGCAGCAGGCTGAGAGGTGGAGTAGTCAGCAGTCTGGGAGGAGTCAGGAGGCTGGGAGGTGGAGGCAGCAGGCTGAGAGGTGGAGTAGTCAGCAGTCTTGGAGACAGGAGGCTGAGAGAGGCTTGTGTCGTCCAGGAGGCTTGACACTGTGTCTTCCTGGAAGCCCTCGTCTTCTTCATCTTCTTCTTCCTCCTCATTCACATCCTCTAGCATGTCTTCCATCTCCTCTGAGTCTGGGAATACTTTCAGAGGTTCTCCAGTTTGCCTCAACAAATAGTCCACCCCAATAAGCTCACTTATGAAGAAGAGCACACACACACACCATTAGATGTCGTAGCGGCGTTTCAGTGACTTCTTCGTACACGAATGACAGGAGATTGTTTAATTATTTTTCACTGCGTGAACAGTTCACTGAATACACATTAATAATATTCCATCACACAGTAGAACAGCTATATACGCTCCCATGCCTAAGGCATTCACATATCTTAGTTCCTGCACAATGAGTATAATTCAGAGATTAACTTACTATTATTACCTTAAATATATATACACTTGTGGCTCTTACAGTCTTACACACACACACCTTTCCATTTTGAAATCAGACTTGTTCTCTATTTCAATGAGACGTACCAGTGTATTTGGAAGGTGGCCGGAAGTTTGGCACAAATTCCCGGCCGAACACCTTCAGAGTGCCGAGGTTGACACAGTGTGTCAGGTCACCGGCGTAGGTGAGGAAAGATGAGGGCCTGCTGGTCACCGCTGCAGTCCCTCGGTCCTGGTTCCACCTGTTCAGGCCTTCCAGGAGGTACAACTGGAAGTTCAGTGCGTTTGCACTCGTTCCTGAGAAAACAATACAATATTCAGTGGCACCCCCATGAGGTCTCTGCCATTTGACCCCCCCAGTGTCTGCAGCAGCTGCTCGAGGAGGTTGATGGTGGCCTCCTCACCACGCGTCCCCCTTCGGCAGAACCGGCTCAGCTCCTTCTTACTGATTCGCATGTCCACCATGCGATCAGTAAGGCCAGGTACACCCTCCTGCCTGAGCTGCTCACGCTTCGCCTGCCGCAACAGAGTGACGTCCCCGGCGTCCCACTCAAAAATGCAAGCAGACAAGCTGCCCATGAAGGCCGGGTAGAGGGTGTGAGCGTCGGTGGTGCAGCCGACGGCCAGCCTCCGCATAAAGTGCCATATGTCCAGCCGTATGTGGAGGTCTGGCCACGCTGCAAACCTGGTCTGCAGCTTGCTCTCCCCCTCGTTCACACAGCAGCCACAGTCAATGTAAAGCACCACTGGGGGTGGAACTGATGCCTGGCTGTACCGCTCCATCACCCCAGAGACCATGGCGTCCAGTCCCGGCCCCTCCTGCACAGTCAGGACGCTGTTCAGGATTTGACCGACCTCGTTCCCAATTGAGGTCACCCAGAGCGCCGTCCCCCTGCCGTGGCCGGCCAGCTTCTTTGTTATCTGTGATGCAACGACAGTGATCTTTAAGATTACACCTTTTTATTTTTTACACATATCTACCGCAGTAAGGGAAAGTAGATGTGTTACACAACCTACATGTATAATAATTGCATATGTATGTTTTCACTGACAACTGTGTTAATGTGTTCAGGAGAATACAAATAGTTATAATAATAATGATTACCTTTTTGGTTGAGTCCAACTTCAAAATGGACCCAAATGTGGAGGTGATGCTGGCCTTTATATTAAAGAGATCACCTCAACGCCGTGGAACCCACAATTACAGGCCCGGGAGGCCATGGACACTGCAAAGAGGGTGGTCTGTCCACGGGCCTGCATGGGGCATTTCTCAATCTGTAATGATAAGAATTGCTATTTAGCCTGGAGTAAGTTACTCAGTGTACAAAGTCCGATTGACATTATCTGCACCGTCATATTACATATTTGTAATCGAGTGCGTTGCATACTAGTGACAGTAATAGGTAATAGGTACATATCTTGTTATACTTTACCTTCTGATAGAGGTCGTGCCACCTCCTCTGCCTTGGGGCTGGTCTGTTACCTCCCCTAGAAGGCCAAACCCCAGAGCTGGCAAACGACCTCAGCCTGGCCATCCACTCCTCGTCTCCCATGGCCTTGTGGCTCTTTGTTATTTTTGTGCCGCTCATCATCTAAAGATAACATGGAAATAATAACAATTGCTAAATAACAGGCCCATAACCGTGGTGTGCTGAAGTGCATACTACAGGAACACAACAAATGTTAAACTACACTGATAACATGTTGCTATTTATACATGGTGTTTTATTAATACATGTAATCATATCAATACATATATGTAGACACACTCTATTCACATGTATACAGTGTAATTATACTTTATGTGTATACCAGTCGTTACAGATCATTAATAAGCTATGATCCAGTATCCTTTAACTATATATATATATATATATATATATATATATATATATATATATATAATATGAATATATAATATAATATAAGTAGGCTACGTTCTGTTAATTTCTACAATATAGTTCAGTGTTTCCCTTACCATTACATTAGGAGGCGCTATTTGTAGGTTAAGAAAAACATCCGCAACAGGCTTCAAGGAGACCCTGTTGCAGCCTGTACTTTTGATTAAATGTTTACGTTTACAAAAAACGTATTTTGTAATTTCTTTGTAATCATATGTGTATGGTCCGGGTATTTTTCTAAGTAGGCTACTGACTGGTCGATACGTGTGATGAATTGAGTGGGCAGCGCGCCGTGTATTGAGGGGCCAGTCTGGCAGTAACTCCCGAGCCACTTTTCCCCGCAGTCCGTCCCTGCTCCTACGCTAACTCATGAATCATATGTTCGGACTGAGTGTCAGTGTGACGCCCTTCCCTGTGCGCAGGACCGTGGAGCTCCGCACACAGACGGAACACACGATAGCGGCGGTCTGGTCGGAACTCGCCGAAACACACAAACAAAGGTACGAAGAAGTCTCATTTGAGTTGAGGTCCGTCTGTTTTTTTTTGGACCAAGTCATTAAAGTTGCTTAAATGTGTTTGTGAACTTAACATCAACTCTTTTCATGAAGGTTGAAGAGTGTTGTCTTCCCGCATAAATCCCTCCGGAGATTCATTGTAGCCGTCGCTTGGTTTGGTTTATTAGTTAGTCTTGTGTAGGACACTGTTTACTTGAGTTATGAAAGACAAGTATAAAAGACAGCCATATAAAAGAAAACGCAATCATGTTGGTATTTCCTGGTGGTTGTGGCGGGTTCCCGTCCCGGTCCCGTAACCTCTTCCTCCTTCTTAACCGGTTGGATGCGTCCCTTTGTTGTGAAGCCTAATCACGATTTAGACTACTGTTTCCTGTCTTAATCTACTCATTATTACCTGCCCTTTTTATTTCCTGACCACTCTATTTTGAACTGAATGTAATTATGTCATCTCCTTATCATCTGATCCCAGTGCTGCCTGCTGCCACTCTTTCTTGGATCTCTTCCACACAATGCCCTGTTTTCTTTTTTCTTTTTAATGGTTTGTTTGTCAGGTTTACCCTCTCCCTCCTTACCCTGAATTATCAAATGAGCAGGGACACAAATTGAATGTGACACCTGTGCCTTGTGTTGGCACTCTTGAATGAACATTACTGGATGCACCTGAGATAAAAGTGTACAGAGTAACTACAGAATTGTGTTTGAAAGCAAAAATACCTTTTGTAGATACGTTTCAGACTTGCACCACACTTGCAGAAACGCACAGTGCTTGTGGTTAAAGTTGTGAAATGATTGGTACGGTTTAGGTAACAAAACCTCTGGGTTAAGGTTAGAAAAAGATCATGGTTTGGATTAAAATAGTAACGTACCAACACAACATAACAATTTTAACTATCGTAACAACGTAACTTCCTTAAATACATAACAACAACAGGACTTAAGTAAAAATAGAAACAATATCAACTAACAAGCTCAGCGTCTACTTTTGTTTTCACAAGTAACACGAACATCAGTCTGCTGGGTGAAAGTCATGTTTGTTTGACCCATCCACACCCATGCTTGTGAAGCTTTCTCTCACTTTACTCCACGAAGCAGTGTTGTGCCCAAATGCAAAAAGGTCTACATCCAAAAACATATCTGTGGTGTGGCAAAACAGACAACACCAACTCTTTCCTAGCGAGGAGGTAAAGCTATACACACTAGAGAAATTTGAAGCTTGTTCACATATTTGCCACTCGGAGCTGCACTGTATTATCTGTTACTGGATCTTTTGATCCGTCTTCTTCCTTGAGACATTCATGTTTTGGATTTGGTTTGCGCATTGGCCTGATTTTCTCTCTTTGGACAAATTATTGCAATGACAATAACCATGAAATTAGCCTAAGAGAAGCAAGCCAAAGTATATATTGATGAAATTGTACCTTCTTGATTCTTGTTGTTCTGATTCTTGTTTGTACTCATGGTGGAATGCACTTATTGTAAGTCGCTTTGGATAAAAGCGTCAGCTAAATGAAATGTAATGTAATGTATATTCAATTCAGTTTATTTTGTATAGCCCAAAATCACAAATACAAATTTGCCTCTGAGGGCTTTACAATCTGTACACATACGACATCCCTGTCCCGGGACCTCACATTGGATCAGGAAAAACTCCCCCTAAAAATAGTAGTGAAAACCCTTTCACAGGGAAAAAAACAAGGGGAAGAAACCTGAGGGAGAGCAACAGAGGAGGATCCCTCTCCCTACCTGTGAGGAGCAGGATATAAAAGTAAAAAACATGTAAAGTCCTGTTGCCACTAGGTGGCGCTATGTCTAAGATTCAAAATTATCATATGGATGTCTTCAGGGTCAGGGTGTCATGACATATAAATATGGAGCAGATTAGATAATGTACGGCCGAGTTAAAACAACTTATATTTTCATGTGCTCACATAGTTCAAATTCTTTTAATATTTTAATAAGTTTTACCTACAAAGGTCAACATCATGTTGCCGGAATTTGAAATCAATCAGATTTAATCTCTAGGAGGAATTCAACTGCACATGTCTTACGCCATACAACACCTGGAAACAAGGAAAATGCAAGAATTGGGTGATTCACTGCAGAGCCCCCTACTGTTTGAATATTATGAAAAAAATAGGGTTACGTTAAGGGATGCAATGTTAATATATGTCATGTGTACAGAATTAACAACATAACAGAGTTACACACATTAAATGAATATGACAGAAATAATTCATATGAGTAGTAGGCATGGACT
The DNA here is from genome assembly GCA_023566465.1 of Cottus gobio. NCBI lineage: Eukaryota > Metazoa > Chordata > Actinopteri > Perciformes > Cottidae > Cottus > Cottus gobio. The sequence continues at coordinate 20,642,377 of CM042232.1, forward strand.
ACTATCCAGATAACCACGATCCATGTCAGCAGAAGGAGGTAGTGAGAAGGGGCATCAGCAGGGCCGCCATGTCAGGTGGTAGGGTCCAGGATCCAGGGCCGCCATGGCAGGAGGCAGGGCCCAGGATCTAGGGCTAGGGCATAGGGCAGTAGGCAGCGCCAAGGAGGCAGGACCAGCTCCAGACACAGCCACTATACATGGAAACTTGAGAGGCGAGAAAGCACAAAGACTAAGGAAGAAGTAGAATTAGTGATGTGCATAGACATGAATTCATCCAGAAGGAGAGAAAGAAGAGGAGAGAGGAACTTAGTATATCCTAAAATGTCCCCCAGCAGGCTAAGCCTACAGCAGAACCTCTGAAAATTGGAGGGAAAATCTCTCTGACTTCAAATGACGAGGGAATCACGGGGGACTTGCCCTCGTGAATCGTTACTTATTGTGAATTATTACTTGTCAACTCTAAACACCACAACATTTTAGAAATGACAGATGTCAAATCAACGGTACAACAGCTAAGTTCCGAATTGTCTATCGAAGTTACAAATTCTGAAAGCACCAGGGTTTTAAAGCAAGTGGACAAAAGCTTTGTAGAAATTATTGGTTGCTCTCTGGAGTGGTATCTCATGGAGAAGGGCATTAGATGTCTGAAATCTGGATTTGAGAAGGCTTTTCATTGGAAGAGAGCTCCTGGTTTAGGCTCTCCTATATATTTGATTCTTAACTCGGGACTTTTACCTCCTTTTCTTCCGAACATATCTGTAGACGAGTAAAGAGCAAATTGGTTTCTCAGATAATAAATAATTTTTTTATTTCCTGTTTGATTCATGGAGTTGCAGATGGTTCAAAGCTATAACACAATCAATACTTTAAAAAGGCTTCAATCATATTTTTGTCTTTTCACATTTGTGTCTGAAAAGAATATTAAAATCTGAAATAATCCATAAACTATAAACAATTTAATATTTTGGATATATTGTGTAACCCTGAGTTTATTAAAGTGTCGTTGGTGATTTTATTTACTGGTGTGTCTTAATAGTGTCAATGACACTGAGACTTTTAAGAATGTCGACAATTTAAAGGGAATGTTGACGAACTGGATTGTCCAGGTGTGTTTGTTGGTTTGTTTTACTTTCACTTTGTCGTGGACAGAATGTTTCATGAATTATTAATTCAACCTGTCGCTTTTCAATTAGCGGATTTCTTCAAGAAACATTTAAAGTACCATATACATTCTACAACAACTAACAAGTCGTCTACTGGTGGTTTTTGAAGTTGATTGATTGTTTTCATTTAATTTCACTTTCGATTTCTATTAGAAAATAGAATAGTTGCATGAAAAACAACATGTGCAGACTTGGCACTGACACAAGCTGAAATAAATCTCATGTAGAGAATTCTTTTAGCCCTAGTGGCATGGCCCTATAGCGATGGATGGATCAGTCCACCATGTTAGCCCAGACTGGGATATCTCATCAACTATTGAATGGATTACCCAGGTGGCAACCTTCAGTTCGCTGAAGTGCCTCAAACTAGCATTTTTCCTAATGGCCATCAGTGGGCGACTCCTCTGGTTGTATATAAGTCTATGAGTAAATTACTCTACTCTCTTGATTTATTCCCTCAGTTAAGTCACCATTACGCCAAATTAGTTTTTCTACGAGCCGGTCCTATCTCGCGGTGATGGAAGACAATTACACCCGACGTGTGTTCTTTATGTCATGTCTACTCCGTAATTTAAACCTTTAGTCCAATCTACTCCGTATCTTAAACCCGCTTCACAAAATCAGGATGTTGAAATGGAAGCAGGGTTTTCAGAGCTTTTTGTCCATCTTTATTTATTTCATCTCAGGATATTCTGCCCTGATTTTGATCCAGAACACCAGCAGAGTTTAAATGTATTTTTAAGTTTCATTTTTGGGGTGACTTCATCACGTGACGTGTGTCAAGAGGCGTAGACCCACAGACCGATGTATCATAACATCTTTCCGACCTTGATTTTTCTTACCGGCATATATTTAATTAATTAATTAATTCTGTGCGGCCTGATACCAAGGGACCAACGGACCTGTAATGAGCCACGGCCCGGTGGTTGGGGACTGTTGATATAGAACACAAAACATTACTTGTTTTGTTCAAAACTAATGCTAGTAGAACACACTTATATTCTGTATTTTGAGGATGGCTCTTACTTAAATAACTAGATAATAAAATTACATTTTGTTTCACCTTGTGTTAGGGATGTCAGAGTCTGCAGGCCGCCCTTCCTCTGTCTCCTCCATCTCATCCATCTCTCTGGTGGAGATCAAGGCTGAAACTCATCTAGTGATCCAAGCTTTCCTCCATCGAGCCCTCTCCACCCCCCAAAAAGACAGGCCCGGCACAGTAGGAGGGGCCTACAAAGAGCACAACAAGTACAGGTAATGTTTATTTGTGTCACTGTTGTCAACAACACACTCCTTTTACCTCAGACACTGATGTCAAAAAATTATCAAAATGAAATCACAGCAACTTGTATTGTATTACCTCCTTCGTTATGTGAATATACATGTTTTACATTTGTTTGGCAGTTTCACAACCAGTGCAGAGAGCAGGAGGTGCCGACACTGTTTACATTAAACGTAATAGTCTTGTATGTTGTGTACATTAAACGTAATAGTCTTGTTTCCAGTGCAATATCTCCTTAAATGACTATGACTTATTGTTTGAAGAGTTTGTCAATCAAATTGAATACTTCAATGACTGTGGACTTCTTACCAAGAAAAGTAACAGTAAATCCAAACCTGACATCCATTTAGATGCAACGTGGATCATTTTGTAGCACCCTGTATGGAAGCCCTGTTTACCAGACTCTCATCCTTTTCATGTTAGCTTCAAGCCGCAAGTAAAGGCTGGCTGGGATTCTCAAGCCGAAGATGTAAATTCAGCAGATGAGAAGCAGACTGGATTCAAGGACTTGATCAAGCAGCTGCCCCGTCAGAACAACATACGTTGTTCTCCCCAAGACCTTAAAGGCTCATTGGACAGAGACAGTAAGACAAGGGTGTCACACCTCAGAGATCAAACAGAAGTGAGGAAATGTTCTTTTTACTAGGCACTATACCCAAACCTGTTATCCACTGCTTGCATTTCTACTTTTATACAATGCGGTGGCATTCTCATCAATGTTAATTTAAACATGTTACCGTGATATTTACAACTGGATACATACTTTACACTCTTGAACATTTCAAACTATCGTGACGGTAGGTCACAAATCTCTGTCAGTATTGTATTCATATCTCATGACCATGTAGTATATCTAACAGATGGACTTGTGTTTTATACTTACAGTATATTTCTCATGTGATTTCAGTGTGATATTAAATGTCTTTTCCAATAACTGGGATTAGTTTGCCATTTGTGGGCAAAATATTCATACCAGACCCACATCAGAATCTCCAGTGTTGATATTGAGCAGAATAACCTGTTTCCACAGGATGGTGTCACACTGCCCTCCTCTACATCAGAAGAAGATGACAGCGAGAAGAAACACAGAAGACAGAAGACGAAGCAAAAGAAGTTAAGAAAAAAGCTCTCCAGGTTCTTCAGGGGAAGGTTAGAGAAACAAGAGAAAGAGGGACGTGACACTCCTCAGAGGCCTTCCTCATTGCCAATCAACAAAGACGTAGAGCCCACCCCGGCCCTGATCTCTCCTAGTAAGCTCCTCCATTACACCAAGCAGCTTCAACTTGAGCTAGAGTTCATTTATTTAATGTTATCTAAGTTAAAATGTGATCTGAATCCAAACTATAATAAGTTGTAACTTCAAACCTGTCTATCAATGTATGTATGAAGCTGACTTAAACATACCCATAGCATGGTTATTGGTGTGTTTATAGCAGAGAGTGGTACATGTTCACTGTTTAATGTAGACTTATGATGGTTGCTGTAGACCACCCTCCTGAGTTTTACAATGAAGTAGCAGAGAAGCTGGAACAAATTGCTCAGAGGTCTACCAGTACAAAGAAACTGAGTCCCACAGCCCAGCCTTCACCAGGTAATCACACACACACACACACACACACACACACACACACACACACACACACACACACACACACACACACACACGATGGGTATAGTGAGCCTATATATCTGTGGTTGGTTATCTATCTAGCCCCATGTTGTTAGATCAGGGAATTACATACCAGTATGGGGCAGTGTTTCCATCTAAATAACTCCTGTGGCCAGAATACTCTCATTGGTCCCTGTAGCCACAGGCTGATTCCTGAGTGGATCTTTGTATTGCCTGAACTAGCCTAGGGTCCATTGGCTACTTCAGATTTTAAAAAGTACAAACTGAGAGCCTCAGGACCTACTTTGCCTGTAAAGGTGTTGCATCTTTTCTTTTAGCAGTGTGTGAGAAAGATACAGTGGTGCAGCAGCTTGTGGAGGTGCTGTCTTTGGAGGGAGATTCTATCAACGTTAAGGTAGGATGTGGTTCATCATAAAGTGTTTAAAGCTGCATTATTATCCACTTTTCAAATATTGGCAGCCCTTTATGTTAAGAGTAGACTTACAATTTAGGGGTTTTTGATCCCATAAATTCTGTAAAGTAACATCAGTTAACTTGCAGTAAATACAATAGTGGACATAGTTGGGTTTTGTTGCTTAGCAGTTATACTTTGCCAACTAGCATGATGATACAGTATATACGTGCCTAAGACTTGATAGAAACAGCAACAAGACATGAAGACCGAGGAATATTCAACTAAGTTTCCTCACATGCATGTTCATCTGAGGACACTTAACCCCAACATGCTCCTGTAGCTGTGCCTACAGTGTATGAATATCTGTGAATGTTACTTAGTCCTGATAGGTGGAACCTTAGTCCACCTAATTATAAAGTAGTGTGAAAGCTTGTTGAGTGGTCGGAAGACTAGAAAAGCGCTATACAAGTACAGGTCTATTTACCATAAACTGGCACTACATGATGCTGTCTTTTGACAGATCGAGTCGGACCCCTTCCTACGCTCCAGCCTGGCCAGACTTTCCTATGCATCGTTTTCAAAGCTTCTAGACACTTTCAGCAGCAGCCTGGTATCCGGAACATCTGCCCAGCTGCCAACGGCTAGTCCAACGCTGCGCCGCATGGCTGTCACTATGGAGGTTTCACGGCGGATAGTTACAGCCACAGGGGCCCAGCTCATGCAAGGCTATGCCGAGTGCTACATGGAGAGCTTTGCCCCGTGGGTCAAGAGCCATGGTGGATGGGTGAGTGATCCATCAAAACATTTTTAACTTCCATTAAACATCTCTCATAAAGAGTCTAGTCTTCACAAACAGGCATGGGGTGTGCCCCCCCTGCACCCACATTCAATGCATATGACAGAAATGATTCATATAATGAGAGTAGGCATGATGAAAAAGTTAAAACTATCAAAAATAACAGTGTAACAATTCACCCTCCGGCTTAAATTAAAGGGGGAAAGCACAACGCTAAATGAAAGAAAATGGGGGATCTGTTCATATCATTAATCGCTGCCACCGATTGCGTAACAAATTTAACATTACATTACATTACATTTCATTTAGCTGACGCTTTTATCCAAAGCGACTTACATGCTATACAGTAGACCGTAGACACAGCAACGGTGAGCAATTAGGGTTAAGTGTCTTGCCCAAGGACAAATCAACATGGACTAGCAGAGCCAGGGATCGAACCACCGATGCTCTGATTGAAAGACAGACCTGCTAACCACTGACCCACAGTCGCCCGCGGGGATCTGGGGTTCACCCTCTGGGACTGAGCATATCAAAAAATACAAGAAAAAGAAAAAAAATCAGATCCTGTCCCAACAGGTCAATATAAGTCAATTGTCTTGTTTATAACACTATTACACAATAAATATGAACATAAACCATAAGTATGACTCAAAGTGACTCAAAATGCACCCCTCGCTTTGAAAAAATGCTGATTAAAAATAATTAGGGACTAGCTAGAATGCTATACTCAGAGTTCGCCAATACCATTCCACTCTCACACAAATCATCGCAAAGATATGCACAATAATGTCATTTGTGTCCAGCAAAAACTTACTTATGGCTGAAATATGGATAATCCTGCAGTGTTTGAGTGCCAACTGACGGTCTGCCCCAGCAGAAGCCAGCTGCAGTGAAGCGAGGTGCATTTGAGGACCGTAGGACGAGCTGTGGTGCTTTAAAAAATGTCTGAATTTCCAAACTTCTCGACAGGTCTGAACTAAAATAATTATTAAAAATACTTAACTTCACTCAATCAAAGCCAAACTCCTATAATATCCTACAATATCAAGCTATTTGAATTAACTTTAAAGTTTTTTTTCGAGAAATCGATTTTCTTCTTCTTTTTCTTTTCTGTTTACTATCATAAACCAATATACCACTAACACATATATGGCCTTATTATCTATCTTCACAAGGGTTTTCTGTATATTATACCTTTTGAAATTTTTCAAATAGACCTTGTGAATGTGGAGATAATCAGGATTTAGTATGAGATAAAAACCGTTTGCAATTTTGGCTGAAAAATGGCTGGTGTTAGAAAGGTTAACAAGACCTATGAATGACAAAGGGAACAAAAAGTGCACGAAACCAAACAGTCAGTTGCAAGCCTGGGTGTTATTAGAAGACGTGGCGAGACGCCGCGTCCTGAGGCCTCTAATGCTGACTGCTTCGCCCATCTGCACGCTCCTCAGACGTCAGAATTCCCAAAACAAAAAAACCTTGCATCAAACGACAAATAAAAGTATTAACAATAACAAAAGATCTGATTTAAACCTGTGTTCCTTCAGGCCGCCGATAATAAAACTGCAGACATGCGATCGTTGCAACAGTGGATATAGTAGTAGTATAATATAAGGATAATGATAATAAAAGCAATAATGGTATTGGCAATACTAATTGCAATGTAACTAGCAATAACAATGATTATAGCAGTTGGTGTCGGATAGGACCAGGGTCCAGATTTAATCAAGATCCATGGAAACCTGTGAGGCGAGAAAGCACAAAGACTCCCGGCAAGAAGTAGAGTTAATAATGTGCATTGAAGAGACAGGAATTCATCCAGAAGGAGAGAGAGAGAAGAGGAGAGAGGAGCTCAATGTATCCTAAGATGTCCCCCAGCAGTCTAGGCCTATAGCAGCATATCTAGGGTCTGGACCAGGGCAAACCTGAGCCAGCCCTAACTATAAACTATAACTGAAGGTTCTGGCTCCCATCCTACAATGGTGTCATGTATGGTGTCATAGAACATTACATATATACTGTAAAACAATATTTATTCAAGGCAATACTGGATCTGTTAGATTTTATAAGAGAAGATTTGTTGATATTGGATCAGATTAAGAAGATACACTTAGGTTCTGCCCTGAGAGAATGCACACTCATCTTTATATCGTGATACATATACACAGATGATGATGAGATGCACAGGTGATGAATTGTGTGGAATGTTCCAATAAAAATAAAGTTTGAAGTGCTACTATATGTGCTTTAGCTCCCTTTCTTTACTAAAGCAGAGGATCCTTAGGGCTTCGCTCCAGCCCCCAGGAGCCTGCTTGACCTACATTAAGAGACCTACTTCTAGTGGCAAAGTTACACAAACTTAGAAAAAGTATATAAAAGATATACATGAAAGTATCATAAAATAATCTGATATAAAGATAAAGTGCTACAAGAATGAGTCCTAATACCAAGTCAACATTTTTGCACTTCAGGTTCCCTCAAGTCTTTGTATGTGTTTTTTGGTCGATGCCTGAAATGCAGTATGTGGCTAAAAGATCGGTTTTAATCCTGATTATTCAGTTTTGTGCCACATAGATAACAAGCTGAAGATATTTAAATGTTTTGTTCTATGACAGAAAATACTTCTGAAAGGCTGTTGCTAATAACTGGCTAAATGAAACCACTCAACAACATTACTGGAACACAAGTCCTCCTTTGGCTAGACATGACTTTAGCTTAGCTGAGACAACACCATGGTTCCTTTATAGCATAACTTTAGCTACAAAAATCCTAAAGGTGGAGTTTATTGCTAAAAAAAAGTGTTATCACTTATAATTGTTTCTTCTGCAATAATTTAAAAAAAAACATGGAAAAGTCCCATTGGCTTTAAATCAAGGAAACCGGTGGGATGCTAATTTCTGGAATAAGAATCTGTATCCCTGCAGCACTATAATGTGAAATAGGTTTGTCATCATACATAATGTACTTATCACCATGGTTTTGAGATGTATCTAAGTAGTCAAAAGTATATTTTGAGCTTTATTTTACCTTTTTGTTTTTATCTTCAGGAGAATGTGGTACATTTGGAAGAGCCCCTAGAGTATGACTGAGACGGATTCCAGGCGTCTTTTTGTTCCAACCAACCACTGGTCAACACTGAGCTCTGGATGACATCAAAGTGAAGAGAGGCAGATGGACCTTACCACAGAGTCTCATCTGGACTGTGACAAGATTCCAGAAGCCGCTTTGATTCATGATAATCATGTCGATATGGGCATCAGAAAGCACTTTCACCTGGGGTTATTGTTCTGTTTTAACATGGTCAGAAGAAGAAGCTGTGTAGATTATTTCATTAAAAGTCCTGATGATCAGACTTTTTTTTACTTTTGGTAATGGGCGATTTACCTCTGGGTCAGGATTTAAGCCTTTCAAACTGTGATTTTGATCTAAATCTGGTAGGGAATTCAAAGTAATCTCAGTGAGATAGTTCCACTTAGAGATGCAGATCCCTGTGGGAATACACAGCTTCACTGACAGGGTGTGATGCTTTGAGGTTTGTTACTGTCTCCAGGCACTTGGATTCATCAGGAGTTGCTAAGGCACTGACGAGAACAAGATCCTGCAGCAGATTCCCTCACACGAACACCACCATGTTTATTTTTTATTGTTTAGGTACTCATGATCTCAATCATTTGATTATGGTCAAATTAATTGACAGGTCTTTTGCTGCACAGATGAACAGTTATTGCATGTTGTTTTATATTGTTTACACCATCAAGGTTTGATCTTTAATTAGTTAAAGATAAGCAATGTGAGGAAACTGAAAAGTTTTATATTGTCCAAAATAAAAACAGATTTTGCTTTTATGTCATAGTATGTTTTGTATGTTTTATATTTGCTCTCTGTCAGAGGACATTGTTACCGGGCTGGTAGTCAGATACGGCATGAAAGAACGAGTCAGCCAGGCATCAGCCAGGTGTCAGGACAGCGACGACCAAGCGGCGATTTGGCGACGGGTTGGTGATGAGTCAGTGGCAGTCGCCACTCAAGTGCCAGGACAGTGGCGGCAGTCGCCACTCAAGTGCCAGGACAGCGGCAAGCAAACTACAAACGCAAGAAGCTGTTGGCACCACATTTCCTGGGAACACCCGTGGTTGTTACAACAGGTCAGCTGCCGTAAATCAGTTTTATGATAATATAATGGAGGAGCTGCAGGGTTTTGTATTGTGTCATTGCCTGATGGTGTGTTCACACCGAACGCGGTGTGAATTATTCTTGCTAGTAGATTACATATAAAGTCAATGCATAGATGCGAATGACACAAATTTCTGCTGGGCGGCGCGAATGATGTGAATTCGCGCAAGTTGAAATTTTCCAACTCGGGCGAAAATTCGCGGGGCGAAAGCCAATCAGAGTTGAGAAGCTCTGCGCGTCATCACTGCCATCTGCCGTTCTGAATCAAACGGCTGCTGGTCCGCCTGAAGTAGCGCTGGAAGCGGCCGTTATTCAGACGCTGTTGTGCGGCTACGGATACTATTATAAACCCGGACACGGGGCGTTTGATGGTCCGACGTTTGAGGGACTTCCACAACAAGTATAAAGCAGAACTAGTGGTTAGTTCAATGGCGGAAACGGTACTGTTTTTACGGAGATAAGTCCCGCCCCCTTTCAGGCGCGCGTTAAAAGCAAGCATAAACATCGGTTTTAATCCTGATTATGCAGGTTTGTGCCACATAGAAATTAAAGATTTTTTTTTTTTAAAGCACGCATTCGTTGTGAACTCACCTTAAGTGTACAGATAGATATGTGTGTCTTTGTAGACTTACTTAGAATATGCAGTAAGATAAGATATTGCTGTATAATACTGCCGTACTATATTGAATATTATTTTGCTACTACTACATTTCACTTCATAATATATTACACTTATATACCATAATATGTATCATGTCCCCACCTTTTTTTAAATAAACAAAGTATTTTTCACAGTGATGCATAATCACTGTCGTCTCCTGTCTGAGGAGACAGAGTCTTAGCTAAACACTGGAATATTTTTTTCCACCAGGCATTTAGAACCGCACAACTATATAGATTCTAATTGACTGGAGGATACCTTTTTTTTTATAAACAAGTCCTGTTTATATTCATAGGTTTAAGATCTATGTGTAGAAAAAAATTTAGTTAAAATTGCAATGGTCCCGTTGAAGTGGGATGTTTCCGAGAGGTATCCTGATTAGGTGTCCGAACCGCCTCAGCTGACTCCTTTCGAAGCGGCTCAACTTCAAGTTCCCTGCATATGTCTGAGCTCCTTACCCTACAGAGGAAACTCATTTCGGCCACTTGTTAGAATTAGTTTTTTTAAATACAAGTTGGATAAAATCACCACTTGTCCTCTCCTTATATGTAGTTAGATGTCGGTAGGTGCCACAAGCTGCCAGTGCCAGTAGTTGTCACAGAAGTGCCACGACGCATCAGACAGGTGCCACCACTAAAGGGGCAGAAGTCAGAAAGGTGCCACTACTCGTCAGAGTAGTGCCAGTAGTTGTCAGATGATTGCCACTAGTCAGAGGAGTGTGCCATTCCTTTTTTATTCATCTTTTTTCAGTAATTAAAAACACAACTTCCACTGACATTTTATCAAACCACTTTTTTTATTGATGTGACTGCGGGTCATTTTTCTAAATATCTTTTTAATTTCTTGTGTTTCATTCTGTCAGCTGAGCATGTGGACAAAATAAATAACTGTGAGTTAGAGTGACTCAGCAGAACCAGCGGAAATTATAACATTAAACAAAGGAAAAACACATACCTGCAGAAGACAATAACACATAAACATTGTCTTCTGGTCTCCCTCACTCTCTGCACATCTGCTTCCTAAACACGCAAAACAGAATTTACACAGGGAAAATATACAACGGAGCGGCCGGAAGTAGCTAACACAAATGGCGCCAAAGAAGCTAAATGAAACAAACACAAAACATATATTTTAACCGTCTGAATGACACAAAACAGGTGGACACCGTGATCGTGTTATCGACCATTACCGTGTGTAGCATAAACGGTTACATTTTTAAAGAATATAACAAAATAGTGTGACGTAATTTTCCCTACAACTTACCCTCAGCAATACAGAACGATTGTGAGAGAAAATGGAACTACGGAAGCTTAGGAGGTGCAGAAGAGGCAAAACTCAATTTCTGCAGGAAACTGATTTTTAGAAATAACATTACATAAAAATAACTCATTAAAATAAAATTCACACACACACACACTCAACAGGATTGTTGAATAACAAACAAAAATAAAAATGCATTGAAAATAAGAAATAACAAAGTATATTTTTTAACTCCGTTACATAGCGGACTTATCCTATCCTGCTACCATAATACACGATGGGCATGCACGGCCAATTGATGTGGTTAATTCAGGACCCGGACCTCGGGGCCAAGAAAATGAGCTAATTCATGGGGCTTTTATTTTGAAAGGGAAGACAGAAAGACAGACAGGTAGACAGACAGGAGGCTTTACAGAGAGGGTGGAGATAGAGAGAGCAGGAGAGAGTGACAGGGAAGAGAGAGAAACCGAGGGTAGAGACAGACAAACAGATGGGGGGGGGGGAGGACACAGAGAGAGAGACAGAAGAGAGAGAGGGGGAGAGAGCGAGACCGAGGGGAGAGACAGACAGAGATTTAGATTTTTACAAAAACACTTTATTTACATATTTTTTAAATTTTTACAGTCACAAACCGTCTCAAATGTAAATAAATACAAAAAATAAATTAAAAAACTTGTGTTCTTTTATTTTTAAAATACATCAGTCAGTTAAAAAGTGTGAAAAAGACAGCTGATCGTTTAAAACCTCACACAGTGTTTTTTTTCTTTTTCTTTTTATATATATTTTATTTTCCTTTTTGTTATGGACTGAACATAGCACATAATTTACACAACAGTCATCACGGTCATGAATATAATGTAGTTCAATACAGAGTATATAAAATAAAAAGAAACATCCAAAAGAAAATATTGTTTACAGTATTAGGAGTCAGTCATGGCCCTTTATGTACAGCAGTAGAGGGTCCCAGATCTTATTATAGTATTTAAATGTATCATTGTATCACAACAATTATCATTGTTGTGATATCTGATCTTTTCGAGGCTGAGTACATTCCCCATTTCTCTTAGCCACATTTCATAACTTGGTGCTGAGTCACTTTTCCACATAAGCAGAATAATTTTTTTCGCCACAACCATACCTAAAGAAACAGCTTGAGCTTCATACTTATTAGCCAAAAGTTGAGCCCCTGTCCCTCCTAAGATCGCAACCAATGAATCTGGTTTCAAAATCTTCTTAAAGATTTTAGAGAAGCATTGAAAAATATCAAACCAGTAAGATGACAACTTTGTACAAGACCAAAGAGTATGAGCAAGTGTTCCTTCAGAAATCTTACATCTGTTACAAAGTGGGGATGTCGATGGGTCAAACTTATGTATCTTGATCCTGCAATAGTACAACCGGTGTAATGTCTTAAACTGTATCAAGTTATGTCGGACATTAACTGAACAATCACTTATATTTGCCAGACATTGTTCCCAGAACCCCTCGCCTATCTCCTCATTTAACTCACTGGCCCATGCCTGTCTGTGAACAGAGGAATCTTTAGGTGTACGCTCAAGCAAAGTTTGGTAGAAATATGAGACCGCCCCTTTCCAGAGGGGGTCAAATTTGTTGAGTAAATTTAGAGTTTCATGGCAGGGTTTGTTTGGATAACTGGGTACGTGTTTTATGGTGAATTCACGTATTTGAAAGTATCTGAACAGATTGGAAGCTGGGATTGAATACAAACTCTGGAGCTGAGCAAAAGAAGCAAAGATACCCTCTATGTACAGTGAATTTAAGTCACATATCCCTCTCTCTTGCCACAACACAAAAACAAAGTCGCTCATTCCAGGGGTAAATGCATGATTGTTGCATATTGGGCTATCCAAATAGGTACCAGGTGCTTTTATGTACCGTTTGATATGACTCCATATTTTCAGAGTGCTGGCTATGATAGAACTGCCACTGTAGGCTGTTTTGTTTACTTTGGTGGGGCTATTCAACAAGGCTGGGAGTGAAGTGCTCCTGCATAAGGAGCGTTCCAGTGTTAACCAGGCTGGACAATCCTCTGATTCAGCTGGAGGGCTGTTCTTCCACCAAGCTATGATGGACAGTTGAGTGGCCCAGTGATAGTTTGAAAAGAGGAAGACCAAAGCCTCCCTCCATTTTTGGCTTACACAGATGTTTTTTTGCTATACACACTGTTTTATAGCTCCATATGAAGGGTATTATTATTGAATCTAACGGCTTAAAGTATGATTGGGGTATATAGAATGGGATTCCTTGAAAAAGAAAAAGAAATTGAGGCAGCGCAACCATCTTAATTGCATTGATCCTCCCAACCAAAGAGATAGGGAGGGATTTCCAGAAGTCAATATTTTGTTTAAGTTTGTAAATCCACTTTTGCCAGTTTGTTTTCAACAGGTCATTTGAATTCTTCGTCACAATAATACCAAGATATGTGAAGCGGGTATAAGCTTTTTTGAAGGGTATGCTTTCAAGGAACTCTTTACTGTATTTATCTGTGATGGGCATCACTTCACTTTTATCAAGGTTCACAGCAAATCCAGAGAGAGACCCAAACCATTCTATTAATTGCAAGAGTGGTGGAATTGACGTCTTTGGCGAAGAGACATACAAAAGCATATCATCTGCATACAGGGAAAGATGGTGTGTGGTTCCATTGACAGTTATAGGGGAAATAGTGGCACTTTGTCTAATGCTGATAGCTAGCGGCTCTATCAGAATGGCAAAGAGGAATGGTGACAGGGGGCAGCCCTGTCGGGTTCCCCTATAAATTTGGAGAGGTGGGGAAGCTGTTTGGTTGGTTATGACAGAGGCTGTGGTTTGAGCATATATTATCTTTACCCATTGTCTGAACGTAGACCCAAACCCAAATTGTTCTAGTGCCTCCTGCATGTAAGGCCATTCAACCTGGTCAAATGCACGCTGTGCATCTAAGGAAATAATAACTGCCTCTGTAGAGTGTTTGCTATACAAGATATTGAAAAGGCGGCGCAAATTAAAATGCAGTTGTCTCCCTGGCATAAATCCAGTCTGATCTGGGTGCACAACACTACATATATATTTCTTCAACCTGTCTGCAAGAATCTTCCCTATGATCTTAGTTTCCGATGGTAGCAGTGAGATTGGACGGTAGGAGGAAGCTAATAGGGGATCACGACTAGGTTTTGGAATAACAGTGATGCTGGCGTTATATAATGTAGGTGGAAGTACTTTAGCTTCCTTAGAGTGGTTAAACATACGCAACAGTAAGGGTGTTAGCTCCTCCCTAAATTTTTTAAAGAAATCCATGCTGAAGCCATCCGGCCCTGAGGCCTTGTTGCTTGGAAACGATGAAATAGCTGCATTGAGTTCTTTCAAGTTAAGGTCAGCATCTAGTACACTGATGGCCTCCTCAGTAAGCTGAGGCAACTGCAGTCCAGCAAAAAAGTCTTTTAATTTTCCTTTGTCTACATTGCCTTGTGACTTATACACTTGTGAGTAGAATTCCCTGAATCTGTCATTTATCATTTTGGGGTTAGTTAGTATACGACCTGAGCTAGTTTTAATTTGAAATATAGCCCTGGAGGACTGCATTTGTCTTAGTAAGTTGTGTGGTTTCTCCCCCAGTTCAAAGTGTTTCTGTCTCATGTGTGTCAGTAACTTGATAACATCTTTTGAAAGCTCATATCTCATATCTCATATCTTAGAGCCACAATCCTGTTTATCATCAATCTTGTAACTGTTTTCTAGATTTGTGAGACTGTTTTGTATTTCCACTAACTTACTTCTTGTACGCTTTCTTTCCGCAGTCTCATATGATATTATGTCCCCTCTAATAACCGCCTTCAGGGCTTCCCATAGAGTGGAGTCCTGAACATCACCATTGTCATTTGTATTAATGTACATTGAAATTTTCTCAGTGATGAATTTGCAGAAACCCTGATCCTTTAGAAGAGAATTATTTAGCCACCAGCTGTAGTTCCCCTTCTCTGAGTTAAGTTGGAGATCTACTGAAACAGGGGAATGATCGGATATAACAATGTTGTGATAACAAGAGCCAGAGACAGTGGAGAGTAAGGTGGAATCTAAAAGAAAATAATCTATCCTTGAATACGTTTTGTGTACTGATGAGAAAAATGAGAAGTCTTTTTTGAGGGATTAAGCAATCGCCAGACATCTACAAGGTTGTAGCCCTGCATTAAGCTGTTGAGAGTCAAGCTACTTTTGGATTTATATAACTGTGGTTGTTGCCTGTCTGTCAATGGGTCCATTACACAGTTAAAATCACCCCCTATAATCACCTTAGACCCAGAGAGATTGGGTATAACCCTAAAAAGGGCTAGGAAGAATCCAGGGTCATCGAAGTTAGGGCCATACACATTAATCAGTGTTACTGGTATTTCGTTCAATAAACCTTTAACAATTAAATATCTACCGTTCTGGTCGGTAATTGTTTGCTCATGTTGAAATGTAGCTTTTTTATGTGTAAGGATAGCAACCCCTCTTGCCTTGACTGAAAGATTAGACTGAAATATCTGTGATGCCCATCGTAGCCTTAGAACCTTTGCTGCACTTTTTTTTATATGTGTTTCCTGGAGGAAGCATATATCTGCTTTAAGTGATTTCAAGTGTGCAAAAACCTTTCCCCTTTTAACGGGACTGTTCATGCCCCTCACGTTCCAACTGACTAGCCTGACTGCTCCTATATTGCGCCTATCTGGATCTAACATTACTCTGTGGTGACACAAGTGAATACTCAAAGACCGTAACAATCACTAACATGTATGTGCTATATAAAATAAAATAAGAACCAAATGAAAACACTACTAATACGAGAAAGGAACATTCTCGTCTACCCTCCCCCTCCCCATACCACCCTCCCTGGTCAAACCCCATCTTCTCAAGGTTAACGTTAGCAACGAAAGAAATCGCGAACCCACGTTCCATCATACAGCAGATCCAGTAAACTTCTGGTAGCATTATGTTAAGTCAATTAAAAAGAAACCTCACATTTCAAGTATCAGTGACGCTCAACAAACAAGAAAAAGAAAAAAAAGCCCTTAACTACCAAAGTAGCAGGCTGTTAAAGTGTTAATCAGACTTATCAAACCCATGCAAAACTGAGTAGGGAGTCCATTAAACCATTAAACATTACCGTATTACCGTATGGCGGCAGCCTTGCTCATAAATGTCAAACAGTGTCGTCTTCAACCGTAGTTCTATCCAGCTCCCAGTCAGCCACTCTCCCCGTTAGAAATGTGTTGGCGTTTTCAGGAGAGTCAAAAGTTTCAGTGCAGTCTCCAACAGTGATGATGAATTTAGCTGGGTGACGAAATCCATACCGTATCTTCCTTGCCTTGCACTTCTCTTTAATGGCCGTACATTGTTGACGCTTTTGAAGGATGTCAGCCGGCAGATCTGGGTAGATGAGCACTGGAGAGTTGTCATATCGTAGCCCGGAGCTATCTCTATCTAGCTTCATCACAAGTTCTTTAACCGCCAAGTGATGGAATCTCACTGTGATGGGTCGAGGCTTACGGTCCATCCTGATTTTGGAGCTTCGAAATGCATTGTCAATTCGGATAGGCACACTGAAATGCTCCTCACCTAAAAGAGTGGGAAGCAGTGTTGACACAAAATCAGTCAGCTTGCCATTTTCAGCTTTCTCCTTGATGCCCACAATGCGTATGTTCTGTCTACGAGCGCGGTCTTCCATATAACTTAGCTTAGCTTGTTGTTGTTTGGACTGGGAAGCTAGGCTAGTGCATAGCCTTTCTAAATCCTCAATACGCTTCTCGTGAGAGACAGCGGCTTCTTCCGTAATGGTCACTCTGGCGTTGATATCCGACACGTCCGCTTTCAGGCTTGTGATAGTGGTGTTTAACTCTACAAACCGCTTTTCCACGTTTTCACTTAGAGTTCTGATGGCGGCTAGCACGTCTTCAATTGTAGCGTTGGCAGAGTTAGCAACTGTCTCATTCTCCTCGTGGAGAGTGCCCTTCTTCTTCCCCATGTTTTCTTTGAGCAGATTTAAGTCAGTGGGTTTGAAAAGTAAGTAAAAAAGTGTAAAAAAAGAGGTTTTAAAAACGAAGTGTAAAGAATAATATCTTACCTATCTGTTTTATATACATATACATAATGATCAGACACATAGAAGAGTGGAAAAGTACTGACAAAGGTCATAAGCTGCTCCAGAGCACAGCTGCACTGAGAGCCATAAGATAAAATAGTGCCACAATAATAAGAAGTGTCTGACACACACACACACACACACACACTCACTCATACACACACAGTAGGAGATCAATACTGGGTTAAGATGAGATAAGCAGATATAAGAACAGTTGCATAGATAGCGTTAATCACGCACACAGTCATGAGGGTCACACATCAGCGGACGCCGGAACCAATCAGACCTTGCCCTTTGCACCGACAACATACACACACACTGACATCGCTGGGAACTAATGGACGTGAGCCAGTGTGGGTGGAGATACCCAGTGCTCCAACCAGGCCGCGTATGTGCTAAATAACGCTCAGCCTGCTACTATGACTTTGACCGATGGGCTCCAGAAGGAGAACCCTATATAACATGTTGCGCACTCTGTATGAAGCGCCTTTTCGGGGAGATTCAACCAGGTTGTGTCTTCCGTTAGGACCGTGCACGTTTAGCTGCCCGGAACGCAATATCCTGCTATAGTGTGAAATAAATCCACGTGTTCATCACTCCTCGAGCCTGGTGTCCATTGACTGACCGCCGCCTCAGATTCACTTGTTGTTTTGAGTACAACAGAAGTTTCTGGAGCTCTTGCCAAACACATCTACTCCATGGCACCCTTGGCTCCGCCCCCACACAGTGTGTTTTTAAAACACCATCGCTGTTTAAAAGACTCGAGATCGGAGACATGTCGATAAAATCCGAACTCAAGCCGGAGTCTTGACCGGAGGTTCGTCTTCCACACTGCCGCCGCCTCCTGCCCCACCCCCTGCTCCACCTTCCTCTTCCTGCTGGTGTAAATGGCTAGTTTGGCTTGGGCTGAGAGGAAGTTGAGGAGCTGCCACTTGATTTTAAAATTTTTGTAGCCAGCTCCCATGATAAAAATCCTCTCAGTAAAAACGACGTTAAAACGTGTAAAAACCGATGTTAAAAGAGAGAAGAGACTGGTGAGTCTCTTGCACTCAGTAAAAACGTGGTAAACTGTCTCACGTACGCCGCAAAATGGACACCCGCTAAAAACAGTTGGATTAAGAACAGAAATAAAAGCGTTGGAAGCGACGGCACCGTGCAAGATTCTCCACTGGAGGTCGCCTGTCCGTTTTTTGAGGGGGGCTTTGTATAAAATCCTCCACTGTGGGCTGGGTCCATCCTGTCCCCATCTCTTGGTCCACACAGTTGGAGGCCTGCCGCTCAGTCCGGCCTGGTGGATGCACTTCACGCAGTTGCGGTACAGAGTCTCTTTGTCCGCTCTTGTTATTGTTAGTTTTTCTGCGTGGATGACTCTCAGAAGGGGGCCGGTCTTTTCTCCTAGCCCTGGGCTCAGGATGATGTCCGGGTAGGGGTCTGCAGCATCCGGGCTGCTCCTGGTCTGGTCACCCATCAAGAGGTCTTTTTCTTTCTTGGTTAGTCTCTGTGACCAGAGCTCCAGGATCCTCCTTGCCACCCGGAGAGACTGCAGGCCCAGCAGAGAACCCAGGGCCTGGGTGTCGGTCAGTGCCGGCCCCGCTGCATCCACCAGCTGCTGCAGGGTCAAGGTTCCAGACTGGATCAGCGCCGCCGTCAGGCCGTGCGTGGTGTGGTTGCTGACGTCCAGCCTGGCTCCATTGACCAGTGGTTCTCTCAACAACCAGTGCAGAGAGTTGGCTTCCGGGCACCTTTTATGGTTAAAAAGGGCCCATGACTTAAAGACACCCTGATAAAAGGGAGGCAATCCAACCCCAGGTTATTGGCACGCCTCAGGATGCTGCTGGCCACATCTCTCCACACCAGATCTGCCGGGCCTGTGAGGTACCTTTGAATAAACTGTAGTCTAAAAGTGGCAGTCCGGCTGGCCAGGTGGACAAGGCCCTGTCCTCCCTCCTCCCTGGCTAAAAACAGCACCCCCTGTGGCACCCAGTGCAGACCCCCCCAGAGGAAGTCCACCATCTTCCTCTGGATTTCCGCAACTAGGCCTAAGGGGGGGTCCACACAGGCTAACCGGTGCCACAACTGGGATGCTACCAAGTTATTTAAAACCAGCACTCTCCCTCTAAGCGACATCTGGGGGAGCAGCCATTTCCATTTTTTAAGTTTCTCTTCGACCTTTTCTGTGACGGTCTCCCAGTTCTTCTTCACTATATGGTCTGCTCCCAAAAACACCCCTAGATACTTTAAACCTCCTCTCTCCCACTCCAGGTTTTGGGGGAGAACTGGGAGACCGCCGCGCCACTCACCGACAGCGAGGGCTTCACTCTTTCCCCAGTTGACCCTCGCTGCCGATGCTGAGCTAAAATCCTGTATAATGCCTGCTAAAATGTTGACCTCACCCTGGTTTTTAATAAAAAATATATCGTCTGCATAAGCAGATAAAATCATTTCCTTATTAAAACCCGGATAAAACAAACCCTGAGTGCTGGAACATATCTTGTGGAGGAGAGGTTCAAGGGAGAGAGCGTAGAGCATCCCAGACAGAGCACAGCCCTGCCGGACCCCTCTACACACTCTAAAAGGAGCACTCAGACTGCCGTTGAGGCCTTATAAAACTTGACCGTAAGGCCATCAATGCCAGGAGCCCGCCGCCCCTGCATGCGTTGCAGGGCGGCCAGCAGCTCCTGCATCTGGAGGGGGCCTTGGAGCTGTGAGTTGGCCTCCTCAGAGACCTGGGGCAGTCCCCCACAGAAACTCTCCAGGAGAGCTGGCTTTTCCTGGTATTCTGTGGAGTACAATTGTTGATAAAAGCTCACAGCTGGCCCCTGTATCTGGCTTGGTTCCGTCAGTTCTTGCCCTGTGTCAGACAGCAGTGCGTGGATTACTTTCCCCTGCCCGTTCTTTTTCTCCAGACTGAAGAAATAGCTAGAGGGAGCATCCATCTCTGTGATGTTCAGGAACCGGGACCTGACCAGGGCGCCCTGCACCTTACTATCCAGCAGGTCGGCTAAAGCCCTCTTTTTCTCTTTGAGGTTTTCAATATAACCTCGATTTCCTGTGGACTCACTTAAATGTTCCAGTTCCACTATCTCGGTCTCCAGATCTTTCATAGATCTGGCGCTATCCCGTGTGACGTTTAAAGTGTGCTGTTGACACAGTAGTTTTATTTGTGTCTTACCATGGTCCCACCACTGCTTAAGACTGCTAAAATCACCCTTCCTCTGTCTAAAAGCACCCCAAAAATAAATAAAAACCTCTCTAAAACTCTTATCAAATGTTAAAACAGAATTAAAATGCCAATAAGCACTTCTGGGTAAAATGTTCCTGATAAGAACATGAGCTAAAACCAGAGAATGATCACTAAAACCAGTTGGCATAATAACACAACTCTTAAAAATGCTAAAATGATGCTTAAAACAATAAATACGATCTAACCTCGCTGAGGAGACCCTGCTCTCTCTGAGGTGGGACCAGGTGTACTGTCTGGAGTCTGGGTGCATCCTCCTCCACACGTCCACCAGGCCGTGAGAGCGGACCAGCTGCTTTAAGGCGTGCTGAGAGGCTGGATGAGGCTCTGCGTGATTACGATCTACTGTGAGTGACTGGAACCAGCAGGACCCCAACAAACTGGAGAAGCTTTCTGCGGGATGACATCAACAAAACTGAGCTCTTCCACTTTCTCGCAGAGAAAATATGTCAGGCTGGAACCACAAGTATGGTCATCGTGACAAAAGGAGAAGATGTCATTAGCAACAAAAACAAATCCTTAGATGCTGTGGCCCCATGCTGTCATGAAGAAGCTGATACCCGTATTGTTGTGCATGGAAGAGATGCAACTGCAGAGGGTAGCAAGTCACTTGTCATCAAAGCCAATGACACTGACGTGCTCGTCATAGCAGTGTCTAAAGCTGCCATCCCTGCAGAGGCTTGGTCTTCAAAAAATGTGGATTGCCTTTGGGCAGGGAGCCAATGCTCGATGGATACCAGTCCATGAGGTAGTTTCTGCAATAGGACCTGAGAATGCCAGTGGGATCCTGTATTTCCATGCATTCACGGGCTGTGACGTGGTCTCATCTTTCCATGGGAAGGGAAATAAATCTGCATGGCTGACTTGTGAAGTCTGTGATGAGGTTTCTGAAACCTTTACAAAACTCAGCAACTGTCCAACAGAGGTTTCTGAAGATGACCTGCAGACGCTGGAGAACTTTGTTGTCGTCATGTATGACAGATCAAGTGCAGCCACCGGTGTTGACGAGGCAAGGCTGAATCTCTTTGCCCGTAAGCAGAGGTCCTATAATGCGATCCCACCAACCAGTGCAGCCCTCATGGAACACGCAAAACGCGCTGCTTACCAGGCTGGTATCATATGGGGTCAAGCAACAGTAACCAATCCAGAAGTCGTCAGTCCTGCCGACTGGGGATGGAATCAGAAGGGAGACATA
Source organism: Cottus gobio (assembly GCA_023566465.1). Lineage (NCBI taxonomy): Eukaryota > Metazoa > Chordata > Actinopteri > Perciformes > Cottidae > Cottus > Cottus gobio. Next base: position 20,664,290 of record CM042232.1, read on the forward strand.
TGGCAGATCTGTTGGACAACGCTTCCACCTATTGCAGCCAGCTGTCAGGAACTGACCCAGTGTTCCTGCAAGAAAGGCTGCAACCGGAGATGCAAATGCTTTCGTTCAGGGCTCGCCTGCACTGCACTCTGCAGCTGTGTATGTCAGCTGTAGTGATACATATACAGTGGTGAACGTTGGTGCCAGTGTTTGGACCACTGTAATACTTTGCTTTGGAAGGACGATTTTTACAGTATTAAGGGTTTTTATTATTATTTTCGAATTTTGTTTCCGTCCGGAATAACAGGATCCAAAATGCTAAGTACCTTAATGCAAAATGTGTATGTTTAATGTTTATATTGTGTAAATAAAGTATTAGGAGTATTATTTGATGTGTTATGTTGTTATTTTTTTATAAAGTGTTCTACCATTTACAGTATTATAATGCTAGTGAAAGTATAAAAAATTATAATCAGCATGCAAGAAAACATAGAAATCAACACCAAGATCATTCAAATCCATCAAGTACATGCATATCTATTGGCAAAACCATTTTCGGCAGACGCATTCGGCGTCCATCTTGAAAAATGGCCGCCATCTTGGATTTTTGATTGGCACGTCAGGCAGATTTGTAAAGTAGACCCGTGGGAACCACCATGCCAAATTTGGTGCTTGTATCACAATTTGCACAAATTTTCTATTATCTGCCCCACTATTTGTGCTAAAAATGATTTTAATTTTTCTGCCGTGAACATCTTTCTTTTTTGACTACTGCTAAAAACCTGGACATCACTATTATCAGACACACACTCATCATTCGCACTCTCATCAGTCACACCCACATTCATCGCCACCGCCCTGCTTGACCTGCGCTTTGTCGTACTTTTCGTTTTGATCATGTTTGCTTCCTCCATCTCCGCCTCCTCCACCTGCTCACTCCACAGCGCACTGCGTTCCCCCCGTCTTTTTCTTGCTCATTTTTTCTACCTGCTTCACCTGCCTCCTCCTCCATGCCCCCCTCACCTGCCTTCTCCTCCGCGCCCCCCTCACCTGCCTTCTCCTCCGCGACCCCCTCACCTGCCTTCTCCTCCGCGACCCCCTCACCTGCCTTCTCCTCCACCTGTATCCCACACACACCGCTCACACCACCCCCCACCTCCTTCTCCCCCACCCCACCCAGAACACCCTCCCCTCCCAGAACAACCTCCTCACCCACCACCCCCTCTTTATGCACAATACCCTCACCCAAACCCCCCTTTTCACCCGTAGCTACCTCCACCCCCGGTGCATCAACTGAACTCACCATGTGTGTTGGTTCGGCCACAGCGGCGGGTCTCCGCGGAGAGCTCCGTGGAGAGCTCCGCGGAGCCGCGATCGGCCGCACGATGGGGGCGGCCACCCCCGCGGCAGCGGCCCCCCAGGAGGGAGCCCTCCGCCGCTCTGGTACCGGTGGAGCGGCGGGGCCCCCGCGTCAGCAGCCGTAGCCGTTCCCGGGCCGGGTGAAGCCGGCTCGCTCCGCTTCGGACAGGCCCTCACCGAGTGTCCCTCCTCTCCACAACCGAAGCACTTCATGCCCGCTGAAGTGGCGTATATGGTGTAGTCATAATCATCTACTTTAACAATGAAACGGAGGTTGAGCTCCTCCGGTTGTTCAGTATCATATACAGCTGTCTGCGATGGGACACCACGTGCTTCAGCAATGGAGACTTACACCCAGACAACATCCTGCGGATCGGGGACGCCACCTTCCCGTGTCTAGACAGCTCTCTGCTGAGGAACTCATCGGTGATGAAGGGGGGGACGTTCAAGAGGACTACCTTGGTGGCGGGTTGGCATAAAGGCAGTACCTGCACGAAACAGCTGTTAACGGTGATGCCCGTCTCGACCACCGAGTTCACCTTCTCCACCCGGTCCAGGAAAAAACCACGGCACTGTTCATACGTGCGGCCGACACAATGCCGCCGTGGCCGACCTTTTCCCCCACAGCGAGGCCGATGTCCTCCACGCTGCCGGGGAACGTGGCACACACCTTAACACCGTGTTTGCGGGTGAGGTGTTTGTAGCACCCGCTAGCCATGGCGCCTGCCACGCTACCGGCAGACGCCGGTGAGAAAGAAAAGAAAAAATAAACCCACAAAGTACCCAAACACTAAACTATAAACTACTGTGAACCTGTGATTATTAAACTATGTGAAAAATATAACATTAACCAGAAAAACTAAGGACACACACGCTCTGCCACCACCACCTGCTCTCAGCTCACACACGCTCTGTCAGAGAGAGAGAGAGAGAGAGACAGACAGACAAACATACAGAAGTCACTTGCGTATGTCTGTGCGTGTATCAGAGCTGAATTTTTTAATATTTGAACAGTTTCGGTAGCTGGACATATGAAGGAATTTAAGCAGTCCAAAATACGTACGGAAGAAATAGAATAACTAGAAAGAGTATTTCCTTCAGAAAATGCGTTGGAGTGCTAAAAGCTGAAGCTTAAATTTTTTATATTTGAAAAAATAGCTAAGAAAATGTAATTAAACTGAAAATAGCTGAACATACCTCAATATAGCTCAATATAGCTTAATATAGCTAATAGCTGAACATTTTTGAATATTGCTGAGTAAAGCTCAATAGAGCTCAATAAAGCTGAAATTAGCAGCTAATTATAGCTGAAAATTGCTGAATAAAGATGATAAAGCTGAATATAGCTTAATATAGCTTAATATAGCTATTAGCAGAACATTGTTGAATATTGCTGAATAAAGCTCAATAGAGCTCAATAAAGCTGAAAATATCTGAACATAGCTCAATATAGCTCAATATCGCTTAATATAGCTAATAGCTGAACATTTTTGAATATTGCTGAATAAAGCTCAATAGAGCTCAATAAAGCGGAAAATAGCAGAATATAGCTCAATATTAGGGCTGGAACTAACGATTATTTTAATAATCGATTAATCTGTCGATTATATTTTCGATTAATCGATGAATCGGATAAAAAACAAAAAAGCATTAGTTTCCAACCCTTTATTCAAAAAAAATGAAGCTGAGCTGTTAAAGTAATAATAAAAATATAAAATAATGGACTAACACAAACATACACATGTATGCTTTATATCTGCCAAATATATAGGCTTTTATTAAATAAAGTGCACAAAACATTTTGCACAACATTTTGTTTAAAGGGACCTGAGCTGTCAGAACAATAAATACCTTATAAAAAATAAAGAAAAATATTAATCAGAAAACTTAACAGGATTTGTTTGAACGTCAGAACTGGTTCTCTACACTACACTCAGACACACACACTCAAACTCTCACAGACGCACACACATACAAACCCACACACACTCACAGACGCGCGCACACACACACACACACACGCACACACTCAAACACTAACAGACGCACACACTCACAGACGCACACACATACAAACACACGCACGCACACACACACACAGACGCGCGCGCACACACACACACACTCACACTCAAACACTCACAGACGCACACAGACACACACACTCACAGATGTGCGCGCGCACACACTCTCTCTCTCTCTCTCTCACTCCCTTTGTTCAGACACATTGTTCTTACGAGCTAATGCTAACTTGTCAAGCTAATAACGAGTAAACAGCAGAAGAGCTGCTGGAGGGACGTTACGTCTTCACTTCAAAACGGAACAAAAGCTGCCGACTCTCCTCAACCTCCGCTCTGCGCTCAACTCAACTTATTGAGTGGCGTAATAATCGCGCGACACAACGAATCGATAATGACATTCGTTGCCAACGCTTTTAATAATCAAATTTTATCGATTTTATCGATTCGTTGTTGCAGCCTTACTCAATATAGCTAATTATAGCTGAAAATTGCTGAATAAAGCTGTATAACTGAATATAGCTCAATTTAGCAGATAGCTGAATATAGCTAAATATAGGTTAAAATATCTTAAAATACAGAAAAGAGTATCTACCTGCTAAAAACTGTTGAAGCCCAAAAGTGTTGTCTGATAGAGATGGAGAGTAGTTTTAATAACGATAGTATGAGTAAAGGTAGTAGCTGAAATAATAGTATGAGTAGAAGTATTAGTATTAGTATAGCTCAATATAGCTCATTATAGCTGAAAATTGCTGAATAAAGCTGAATATAGCTGATATCTGAATATTGCTGAATAAAGCTGAATATAGCTCAATAAACCTGAAAATAGCAGAATATAGCTCATCATAGCTGACATTTGCTGAATAAAGCTGAATATAGCTGATAGCTGAATATTGCTGAGTAAAGCTCAATATAGCTCAATAAACCTGAAAAAAGCAGAATATAGCTTAATTTAGCTGATAGCTCAATATAGCTAAATATCGCCTAAAATAGCTTAAAATACAGAAAGGAGTATCTACCTGCTAAAAACTGTTGAAGCCCAAAAGCGTTGACAGATAGAGATAGAGAGTAGTTTTACTAACAGTAGTATGAGTAAAAGTCGTAGTTGAAATAATAGTATAAGTAGAAGTATTGGTATTCGTAGTATTAGCTGTAGTAGTATGTAGTAATAGTTATAGTAGTAGTAGTAGTGGTAATAGTCGAAATATTAACAGCAGTAGTCAAAGTAGTAGTATTAGCATTAAGTAGTTAAAACAAAAATCCTCATTTGAGCTTTATGTTAAGATACAGTAAATTCATGGGGCTTTTATTTTGAAAGGGAAGACAGAAAGACAGACAGGTAGACAGACAGGAGGCATTACAGAGGGGGAGACAGGAGAGACAGAAGAGGAAGAAAGAGACAGACAGACAGACAGACAGACAGACAGACAGACAGACAGACAGACAGACAGACAGACAGAGGGGAGGGGTGGGAGAGACAGAAGCTGTTTCTCAATATGCGTACTTCTCTGTACTTGTGAACTTGTGAAACGTCATCAGTCTCAGCCCAAGTACTGTTCCAATTCAGTAGGTCTTTCTCAATACCCAAGTACACAAGTACGGACTTGTGAACTTTTGGAGTCCGGACTTTGAGTCCAGACTTCAAGTCCAGACTCCAAGTCCAGACTCCAAAAGTAAGGTGAATTGGAACGGCAGCGTACTTGATGACGTCGTCACGTTGGCCCTCTTTCTTTACGCACGTATATTTAAAGAGCCAGTGGCGCAAAAAAAAAATTGTAGGTTGTAGGAGATTGCTGGATATACGTGAGTTAGGAAGATTGCCAACCGAATTTGAGATAAAATACCGTTATATAGCTGCTTCTGATTATTATATTGTGGGCGGGGGCGTGGTTAGCGCGCCTGCGGCGCGAGAGAGGGAAGGGAGAAAACACTCGAATCAGCTGTGGCTTATTAGCCACAGCTGATTCTACTGAGTGGGCCAGGCTATTTAAGCCCGGCTGGGTAATCAGTCGGAGGTAGACCGGTGGCAGGGAAGTGAACCGAGTGATGTGCTGTGGAAACCCTGAATAAAGACCGATGGAACCTGTGCATGATGTCTTGTACGCGTATGTGCTTCCCTCCACTGCTACAGTGGCGCCCAACATGGGGCCAGAACGGACCCCGGAGGCGGGGGAGCGGAAGCCGATCCCGTACCGCACGTTCGATGAGTGGCGCGAGTACCTCGAGCGGCGGGCGGCGGAACGCACAAGTCCGGAAGACGGCCAGATGGTGGGCGCCGTGAGGGCGCTCAGGCCGGAAGAGGTCCCGGAGGGACGGCGGGCGAAAGCCCGGAAGAAGCAGGGAGCCGGGGCGGCGGCGACGCCAGCGGCGGCAGGGGGAGCGGCGCCGGCAGAGAACCGGCGGGGTCAGACGGCCGAGGAGCGACGTCGGGAGTTCCGAGCGCTGCGGCTGGGGCCCGGTGCTCCGCCCCACCTGCACGCGCTGGAGGTGCGGCGCCAGGCGGACCGGTGGCTGCGGCCGGCAGCTGGAGGAGGGTTCGAGGAGGCGCTGGAGCTGGTGGCCACGGAGCAGTTCCTGGAGGGACTGCCGCCCATGATGGCCACCTGGGTCCGTGGCCGCCAGCCGGCGGGGCTGCTGGTCGCAGTCTCCCTGGCAGAGGACTACCAGGACATGGGACTGCCCGAGGAGCCGCCCGTGGGGCCGGCGGTCCTGTCCCGGCCGGCCCCGACCTCGCGGAAGGGAACGGGGGTCCAGACGGACAGGGTGATCCGGCGGGAGAAGTTCGCCCAGGCCGGCCCGGCAGCGCGGCGCGAGGCCGCGACGCAGACCCCGGACGCGGCCGAGCGGCGGGCCCCACCGACGCGGAAGGATGCGGGGGTGGGCACCGACAAGCCCATCCGGGCCGGGGCGGCGACCCAGACCGCCGACGCGACCGAGTGGCCGGCCCCACCGACGCGGAGGGACGCGACGGCGGGCAGTGACGAGCCCACCCGGGCCGAGGCAGGGGCGCAGACGGAGCCGGCGAGCGCGACAACAGCGCGCCGGAAGGCGCCGGGCCCGGCGGCCGCCAAGCCACCGGCGGGCCGGACGAGGACGTCCGCGCCTCCAGCGGAGCGAGTCCCGGGGAGAGGAGCAGAGCGGGGGCGGAGGCAGCGGAAGGCGCCGCCGGAACCCGTGGCATGGGACCCGCCGGCGACGAGGAGGTGGGGCATCGGCGCCCGCGACGACTGGTGGCCGGCCCGAGGACCGGGCCTGCAGGAGCAGGGGGCTAACCCCGACAGCGACAACGCCGGGCCGGATCCAGGGGGGCCCCCGCGGCTGGGGGGGCCCGTTTGCTGGACGTGCGGGGAGCCGGGGCACCGGCAAGCGGATTGCCCCGTGATGGAGGTGGATCAGGGGGTCCGGATTGGGGACCCCTCCGCCCCAGGCCGGAGATGGTGGCGGCGGGCCGCCGAGAGGGGCCCCGCCCCCAGCCGGCACACCGGCAAGGGACAAGGGCGGGAGACTGAGCGGCTCCGGCAGGAGCTGCGATGGGCCGCGCAGGACCGGCGCCGGGATAAGGCGACTATTAAGCGGCTGAGCCGGCAGCTGCGGGCCGAACAGGCGGCTCGGGCCCGTGCCGAGGGGCAGCGGGCCGGGGGGGCATGGGGGTGGTACATGCCAGAATAGAGTGTGCCTAATTTTCTCTCTCTCTCTTGTGTTGCAGGCTGCCGCGTCGGACGGAGGGGGAGAGCCGGTTTGGTCCCGGGGGGGCCGGCGGAGAGAGTGAGGAGCCGGCCCCCGGGACGCTCGATCGCCCTCTGTCCGGGCCATGGCCCGCGCCCGGACCCCCACGGATGGAGGATGCCAACGCCCGGACCACCCGTTGGCATCTGGCGGAAACGCAAGTTAATTCCATGGTGGTCCATAGGTCGGGGGTGCAGATGGTCGGGGCTGACTCCCGCTCCCAGTGGGAGGGAGGGGGGGGGGAGTTGGTTAGGCCGGTGGCTCCCCGGCCTAAGTCGGGCGGTGGGGGTATGTGGGCGGGGGCGTGGTTAGCGCGCCTGCGGCGCGAGAGAGGGAAGGGAGAAAACACTCGAATCAGCTGTGGCTTATTAGCCACAGCTGATTCTACTGAGTGGGCCAGGCTATTTAAGCCCGGCTGGGTAATCAGTCGGAGGTAGACCGGTGGCAGGGAAGTGAACCGAGTGATGTGCTGTGGAAACCCTGAATAAAGACCGATGGAACCTGTGCATGATGTCTTGTACGCGTATGTGCTTCCCTCCACTGCTACATATATATATATATATATTATTATAGATATTTATTATATATATATATATATATATATATATATATATATATATATATATATATATATATATATATATATATATATATGCAGGGGAGGCGTGCTTTAATAGCATGTCTCTATTGCTTTATAAGTCTGTTTTAACATTACGCTTTTGGTTAACCTGTCTACCCATTGCTCTTCTTTGTAACCTGTCCCCCCCCACTTATAGGTAGACTTGACAGTTTACTTTGTACACCCAAAGAAAATGTATGTAGTTTAATATACACATTCTACATCTCAGAGGCGATGTCTTTCCATAAGCGTGCTTCGTTCAACTTATTATTATATTAAAAATACATTTAAATAATGCCCATATTATTATACTCACTTGGAACATGCACACCTCTTGCATTCAGGTGACCACGCATTAGCTTGTAGCCGGTGTTTGGATGACTTCTGTGAATTTCACTTACAATACGGTCTAACTCCTCATCATTCACAGCTGAATAGAGATCTGTCTTTCTGTACAAACAAGAAAAACACAACATCAAGTAATGTTACCTTAAACGTCATATTCTTTCCGAGTGTATGAGAGCAGCAATTCATAAACAGAAAACTCATGAATTAAGTGTAAATACCTTAAACTGTATTGTTGCATGCGCCTCCTGATGGTCCTCTTTGACACTCCGAACATCACTGCAATTTGAACTGCGGAAACTCCACAAAGAAGTTGATGCTCCAGAACTGCACTCGGTATGTCAAACGCCAAACGCCCCGGTCCCTGTGTGTGTTGGGCCTGATGCGCCCTGGTACCAGAGAAGCGGTGGACAACTTCTTCTAGATTTGCAATCACTCTGTGGTCGATATCTTCGTCGGAAAGTGCGGAAATGACTCCAACAAGTTCAATAACTTCCTCTGCTTTACTAGCTACATGCTCTGGGTCAGCAGTTCCTGCTTCTACATCCTCTGCTAAGCTTAAAATGTCTCTAACCAACTCTCTGGAAAGTTCACGGAGATCCTCCATTGTCTCTATCCAGGTACTCTACTTCAGACCAAAGCAATGGATCAGACTAGATTTGCGTTAGCCCCGCCCACTGACTTTGATGGGTCAGTTTGACAGTTTTAAGTAATTCATGAAGCACTGCAATGCAGGATCATGAAATGTAAATGTAAATAGTGAAATTGTTATATATGTATTTTACATAAAATGAATCGGTATTTGAATTAATTAATGACACATTTAATTACACATTAATGTTTATAATTCTAATTTTAATTAATGACATATTTAAGTAATTATTTAATGGTGTATTTATTTATTTAATTGTGGCACTTTTAGTCCTCCATAGTCCGTTGCTATACCACGTTAAGGTCAAATGCCCTTTCAACACATTCACGTGATGCTACCTCATGTATACTTTGTTCTTTAGGACAATTGGTTGTGCACATCTCTAGAGATCAATGCTACATTTTTAAGATAAGCCTATGAACAGCAGGGGCTTACCTGCATGTTGGATAAGAAATCAGATCTGTAGCACACACTGAACAAGCTAGCGGTACTATCAGCTCTGAGGTTGTACTGAGGCACAGCAGCTCTTCAAGCTAAATGCTAACGTATTTTGGTCTCAGCCAGGGATAACACGGCCCGGATAGGTCTACTGGTGGAAATCTCTTTCCTCCACGTCCAAATTCGCAAACTAGTATGAGAACAGCTCATACTGCTGCATGAGAACAGCCTTACTGCTGCTTGTTTAAGTACATTACATTGCATACAATTTCATTTAGCTGATGTTTTTATCCAAAGCGACTTACATGATATACAGTAGACACAGTAACGGTGAGCAATTAGGGTTAATTGTCCACCGACCCTCTGATTGAAAGACAGATTTGCTAACCACTGAGCCACAGTCGTCCCGTACATCATGAACCTAACAGTGCAAGCATTGAAAAGACAGTACTAGATAGCTGGCATATATGAATTACACTTTACTAATTTCCATTAAAGTTCCATTTGCATCAGTTGATCAAGCTAATTAATTCACACAAGGAAAGAAAAGACAGTTATGTTTACTATACATTTTAATTTGTACAAAGTTTCTGCAAGGTCAAATAAAGAGTCTTGAGCAATAAAGGGTTATTTGGCCATGCTAGACAGCCAGCTGAGTTTGAATAAAGATGGAGTGGCCGTGTCTTCGTCCTGATCAGCCAGCTGTCTGAACAGGCTGCCCGGCCGGAAGCTGTCCTCGCTGCCTGCTATGGAGGATGGAGGTGCCTGCTGGAGAAAGGAGAAGACATCAGGTTGTCCTGTTGGTCTCATCGCTATGTGATGAGAACATACAACTCCATTGTCCATTTTCCCCAGGTTTACCATGGTTAATAACAAAGAGTTCTGATCCAGGACTATCAAGGTCTTATGGGATGTGGACATTTTGGTTACTCAAGGACCCGTCTAATTCATTAGGGATTAATAATGACAGTGATATAAATATTTGGGGTTTGCTGCCACCAGAAACTTTCACAACATTTGACAGGAAAACTGTATACTATACGAGAACAATCCAGCACTGTGATATGTAGCACGACGGTCCTGGATCAGGGCTAGGTGGTTCCTGGCTATGCTGCTCGATGCTAACACAGTATTTCAGATGTCGACTGACATTAGTGGATCCAAAAAGGTCAAATAGCCAAAGGTTAAATAAAATGAAATGATCTAGGCGTACATAAAAGGCTACAACCTAAGCAAGCTAAATGTTTTTGTACCTCTATGTATCCTGTACAGAGATGAAACATTAGCCTAGATTAGCATAAAGAATGAAAGCACCTGACACTGGTGGCCATTCAGCTTCTACTGGCTCCAAAGCAAACTGATATTGTTTTCATGTGACTGTTGGTAAGACAGCAAGTGACTAATAAAGACTATTTACCAAAATGTTAATGTGTTTTGTCAGGGTTTTTAATAAGAAAGCTTCAAAAGTGTTTGAACAAATCCCAACTTTAGCTGCATAGAGACATCTGCTTTTTCTTTTTATGCTGACCTTAACACAAACTTTACTAATGTATGCATGAATCTGAAGATGGGATTGGTCATTTTAAAACGGGTAAGATTAGGTCTCTGCTGCCCCATGGAATTCTCCAGTCAATAGTCTGATCCTTAGCTACATTATGAGCTCAAGCAGAGAGTGGGAGATTAGTGAGAACCATCTTAATCCCTGTTACACTGCAAATGCACCAAAAGTAAACCAAGGCACTACTGAAAATATAACGCACGTGCACACAAACACAAACACACACACACACACACACACACACACACACACAAACTTGCCTGCGTTTCTCGCACTCAAAAACGCTGGGAGGGCAGAAGGTGTAACAGAACAAAACAAGAAACAGTGAAATGAAGACAAACTGTGGAAGTCAGCATTTGAAACAATAACAGACTCGAAGCAGCTTCAGATATCTGATCCCAGCTCTTTTTACTCACCAGCTGGTGAGCAGCATCAGAACTCCGGGTGGCTAACTTGGATTGACGCACATTGGACATGCTGAGAGGCAGCAACCCGAACCTGCAGAGGGCAAAACATTGAAACACTTGTATTAAAATACAGATATACATAACCGTTAGACAAGGACGAACAGTGCCCTCTTCCTGGTTAACACTAGTAAGACTGGGTTTAGATTTTCTGTAAAGTCATTGGGACAAAGCTGAAAACAGAGCGGCTTCTCTGACTGAAAGTATACATGACATATGTGCTTTCCACACGTTTATATTCAGGCAACATTTTAAGAGTTTAGATTATTTTGTCATGTAAAACTATTTTAGTAGAAATGTTTAGAGTCTAAAAGTAAGGAACTGAAAAATTAATTTTGGTGTTAGAGCTGACGTCCAGATATCATCCGACCTCTGGTGATTCGTGGCTCTCACCTTCAAAACAGTCAAACATCATCTTGGATACATTGGTATTATTCATCTGTATGTATAGAGTTTGAAGTAATGATTATGAAATTTACACACATTATGAAAAAATATGCACCTTGCACATGTTTAGTCATTTGTTTGTATTCATACATTTGTGTGATGTTCCACAGAATATAAAGACAATATGATTTGAATCTCAGCTACATCCGGACACATTTGTACTAAAACCTAGTAAAAGAAAATGCTTGTGGATAACCAGCTGTTAGGTTTCTCTCATTAAGCCCTGGTCCTGTATCAGTGCTGGTCGAGGGCTTCATGGTGGTACTCTAGATCAGCTGTAAAAAACTCCTGCTAATTCTGCTTGCTACCTGGTTAATGTGCTCTGTGTGTGAAATACATTACTCAGGGACATCACAAAAGTAACAGCGAGGACGCTTTTCTCTGGTCAGATGATCCCTCTGTGTCACGGCAGTTTCAGGGAAAAAAAATAAAGTAGGGTGTCGTCATTGCGTCAATGTGTAACACAGACAATATTTTACATCTGCTGCTCATCTGGCTTTCTGGTTGCAGCTACAGGTTGGGAACATTAGGCCGACATTCAAAACTAAAACGTCTCAAGCTGGTCCGCAGGACGGTGTCCAAATCGTCTCAGTGATAGTGTGGTTGTTCATGCCAATGATGTCCCTATATGTAATGTTCTACAGAGCACCTCGGATTCACCTGATCTGGCTGCTGGCCAGTGGCAGGATGTTGTAAGGCTCCTGGGAGTTCACACTGCTGCTCCGCAAGGCAAACTGCTTCTCTGAGCCCGTCAGCAGCCCCAGCAGCACCTGAGACACAAAAACACATGAACCTTTGCACAATGCTGGGAAGCAGAGCAGCCCCATTTATGATGTTTGCTGTTCCATCTAGACAATGTGGACAACAGACACTCATCTCTGGGGTCAACGCTGCTTCTATATATCATCAAGCTACAACTACACTCTGTTGTTGGGCTGAAAGTACCGAGGTCCGCTGGGACAGGCGGTTCAGGTTGGTGTTGAGCGGAACTGTGAACACATCCAGGTCAAACGGGTCGATGTAGCCCTCCAGCCAATCACAGACCTTGTGGAATCTTGAAAACACACAACACAATGTTTATAGCTTTTAGAGCCTTTTTACTGCCATCAGGACTTTCCATTTAAGAGAAATGTTTTTGTCCTCCAACTACCTTGGGTTCTTACAAGTAAGATCCCACATTTCTCTGGAATTCAAGCCAAAATCATATCCACCTTCTCGAGAGAAATAGCAGCTGGAACCTCAGATTTTTTGCATGTGTGCTCCTGTGTGAAAACAGACTGAAGACTCCTGAAATACACCGTCTTTCTCCAAACTTAAATTATACTACCGTGCAACTGTCGAGTTAAATACATGTATCTAAATTTCAATCTGACATTGTGTCCAAACGTTGGAATTACAACTTCTGGGTCAGTCACGTGATGCCATTGGGCCTAACAAGATTTTTTCCTATAGACTTACATTGGGTTGGAGACATTTGTCTTGTGACAGAGGATGTTACCTGGGGTCTTGGTGGGATCGGGAGCTCTTTCCTTCTTCCACTCTGCTGCCCAGTGTGGTGTTGAGGTAACGAAGGTCAAACAACAGCTGTAAGGCTCTGTTCTGAGTCATGGGAAATACACCCTCCTGGATGGAGGAACAGAAACAAGCAGAGCAGAGAGACTCAATGAATGATAAGAACATGCAATTCCCTCCACAATGCTCTTTATTTCAGGAGCCCTTAGATGTAAACCACATTGGACCAGCATCCCTCCTAAAGACACAGATATCTTCTTCAAAAATGTACACAAAAGTATGGTTCTCTGATCATCTGAAAGCTAAACAACACGGTTATCCACTATTTCACTTTTTTTCACACCCTTTTTTTCGTTAGTATATATTACTGGGTAGACACTTGTTTAAATCTCCTGGATATTACATGTTGAGCCTGCTATCGATTGAGCAGCAGCACACTTTAGTAGGGTAGTCAGTGTAACACAGGAATCTGAAAGCTACTGCAAGGAACTTTCCTTTTCTGGCGATTTTAGCGGTGCCACACAAAATCCGATGAAATCATGCAGTTTCACCAGAAACTCCTTCAGTGGGGGCTCCAGCTAAAACCAGCCCATCATGGACAGACCCAGATCCAGCTTCTGTGTGGCCTTCAAACGGAAGTTGGAGCTCCTACAGGAGGAGGAGAGCTCAGCTCCCGGCAGCAGCATCTCCTACTCCTCCTCTCTGGATGCCAACACCACAGTGCTGAAGACCCAGGACGTATTACTGGGCCCACTGGAGGGAAGGGTGGCATGGGAGAACCAGAACCAGGACTGAGGTGGACAGACCCTGCTGCAGTACAATTAGGTTTTCTAAAGGGAAGCTGGTGCTTGGAAACACTACCGCTTTTGTCCACAGTGACTGCCAAAATCAACACTAAATGAAAGTTCCTTGTTGTAACTTTTACTAAGTAACTTAATGTGTGTCCTAATTTATCCTTTTGTCAATGTATGTACAATGAAAATGTAACATGCATGAGGTCAACAAACTCCAGCAGGACTAAATAAACCAATAAAGTAAATAGCTATTTCCAACAGTTAGCTAGAAAGATTGTGTGATAAGATTATAAGCTCCTTATTTAGTCAACTGCTGGTCAGGTCATGAACAAACATGCTTACCCCTGTCCTAAGCCTTTCAGAGGTTATAGAATCTGAAGACCAAGTGTGTGTGCGTGTATTACCCTGCTGGGGGACTGCTGTGTGAGGCTGTGGTAGTGGTGCAGGACCTGAGCCAGACAGGTCTGAAGCAGCTCCTGCAGGGTGGGCCGGGGCAGAGCGTGGCCCCCTACCCTGTTCACCTCCACACACAGCTGGAATAGCAGTGACTGCACGAACCACGATGGCTGTGGAGGAGACAAGCTTCACATCAGGCCACTGAATAGAAATCATTGTGCTTCCCGAGGTCACGCTGGCTGACCTGGACTGGAAGACGGATTTTAGATGTGACACTGCTCCCCGACTCTGCTTCTTCTTGGATCTCCAGGTCCTCCCAGTTTGTTGCTGTTGTAAGGATGGCACCGGCAGAATCAGCATGCAACGCTGTGGCGAACTTATCCAGCAGAACCTACAAGAATACCCCACACACACAACAGTCAGTCTCCTCTTTGCTCTGGTTTGGTCCCCAACTCCTCTAAACATCTGACACTCAACAACATTGTGTCCTGTCAAACTAAAACTGTGAGCTAAAGACTCTACAAGCCTCTGTAACGCTGACGAAACTACAGAGTTGATTACTGTCTGACAGGAAACACCTTTCACATTTGAGACAATGTTAATAGATTTATGTTAGTGCAGCTGTAACTTTTTACTCAATTAACCATATCCCATTTTCACATGATGACACCAGTGACATGACCATTGGTGACATGAAGGCTGTGAGAAAATGTTGAGAGCTCCAGAAGGAGGAAGCCAAAATGCTATGTGGTCATTTAAGTAGACGTCAGATGTTTTTCAGTTCTGCTGCCCCAAAGTGACCAAAATGATCTAAAAGGCTTTAAAATGTTAAGGGAGCTCAGATGTTTTTTCACATTGTGAAACATTGAAACAAATGATGATGTGAGGTTAAGGCCTTATTTTAGTGTAAAGGCATTTGCTATCAAGCAGACAAGTTTGTGGACAGACTTAATTAGTCCACAGAGAATAAGGTTAAGCGAAGTTCAAGACCTTTGTGGACAGTACCTATGGTTCTTTTTATTTAACAATGATATAGTTTGTGTACGCTTTGAGTTCCAACTGCATTCATAACCCCTGTATCTGATTGAAGATGGTATCTGGTGATGGGTGACAAAGACCCCTTGATCCTTGGCTGTAAAATGCAGTTACAAATATCTCATAAATTATTAATTTGTAACTGTTCCAGTTTACGACCCTCGGCTATCTTAGTCTCAGCCTACAGTCCTCAACACAAACAGAATTTGTAATATAGTCAACAAAAAGATTTGCATAAATACATCTAAATGTCTGACGTTGTCTAACTTTGGAGAGGGCGGAGCTCCAGATGTGGTACGCCTCCATGCTGCAAACGAGGAGCTCCTCCTTCAGACCAGCCCATTTGGCCTGGGCGGGGCTGACCTCCATAGTTGTCCTGGATTTGCCCAACTTCTTGCCCTGTCTTGGGGTTCCTTTTGCTGTGGCCTCAGAACGCCTCTGTTTTCCCAAGACGCAATGCTTCAGGTTAGGACAGAGTTCACCCATGGACTGGCACAACCTGGCCATAAAAAGGACTGAACTGAGGCAGGCAGGGCTGGGGTCAGGTGAGGTTGAGGCCAGTTCAGAGCGGATGGAAGACAGGATGTGGCGGACACAGGCCATGCAACCTCCACGTAAAGCTTCCTCCACTGCTGGAGAGTCCGTGAAGCGGTTAAAAGAGGATACTGATGAGTTCTCACTGGGATCAGAGGATGTGACTGGGACTGAGCTGGAGTCCGACCCTACAGAGCACAGCATAAAAGATGAATATTAGCCCTATTTAGTATGTGATAACACTGGCAGCTCTGTGAGGACACGAACACACACACACACAGCTAAATGTTAACATGCTGATGTTTACAGGTATAATGTTGACCATTACCACTTTTACTATCTTTAGCGTGTTGTTCTAACTAGCACTAAACACAAAGTCCAGCTGAGGCTCATGGGAATGTGATGGATTTTACAGGTATTTGGTCTCAAACCCAGGTTTTGGAAAAATATATATATTTTTTTTTTCTTTAATTAATCCTGAGTAGTACCACTGTTCATGACAACCCATCCAACATTTTTTGAGACATTTCCTTTAAAACCAAAAACCTCACTCTGCTAGTGGCACTGTAGTTAAGGTCAGGGAATCAGTCATTGAACAGGAGAAAATAAATGATGATCCACTTGTGACACTGAATCCATTTTTTTAGTTATGCCACTTTGTGTTCTGACTGCCTTCTAACAATCGCAAACTGTATTTAATTTGCAGTCGCTGGAATTGCATTTTGAGCGGCAAAAATCATTTCACCCCACTTTGGGGCTCTGAAGCTCTTTTGCAGATCAGATGTTTGTCTCTTCAATGCCAGCAAATGATGAACTCAGCCTCAGGCTGAATGACTAATCAGCAAGATTAGTGACAGGTGTTTACTTCATGAAACTAGATTGGGGCCGACAACCCAATCACTGTCCTAAGAAAGATATCTGTCTGACCAATACACTAGCCTAAACAGACAGCACACAGTGGCTGAGTTTGAACTGCCAGTACCTGTGTCATGGGAGGGAAGGTAGTACTGCAGGTCATCCAGCCTGGCCTTTAGCTTAGCATCCAGAGAGGAGCAGAAGTTTTGAACACAGGGTGTCAGGGCCTGGGTTTTCATGGCCAGGCTACTCCTCTGGTGCTGCTGCCCCCGCTGGTTCACGCTGACCCAGCCTGCATCGCTCAGCAGGTCCCCTGGAGACTCAGACCACAGGAAGGATGCCACATCTGCCTCGTACTGGGCCCCGCGGCCTGAGCCATGGTTGGTAGCTGAAGAAGTATGGATGGTCTGACCCTCAAGATCCCTCACAGCTGAGGTGAGGAGCTGGACGGAGCTCGATGAGATGGCTTCAGTTTCTTCTTTGGTGATGGCCTTGGAGAATGGGAGGATGGAATCATTGGAATTTTACCATATGTCAAATTTTATAGCATCAGCTGGTAGGTCTGTAACTACTGACAACATGACACAAAATTTCAAAGAATAATGAATCCATACAGATGCTGAAAACCACTAACAGCTTTAACAATTGTGAAGCTAAGAAAGCACTAACCTGCAGGCGCTGATGAAAGAGTTGCTGCAGGAAGTCATCCCAGACAGCCGGGGGGCGCTCGAGCAGCCGCTGACACACAGTGCTCCAGTGCTGACTGATGGACTCGGTGGACAGGAGGTCCCATACAGAGTCTCTAATGGCTGCCAACCCCTTCAGGCTCTTCACATAGACCAGAAGGCTGCTCACACCACGGCAGATGTCCTCCTTACAGCTGTGAGTCCAGGAAACATTCAAAAGTCATTGATTAAATAGCAATAGATAATCAATTATAGTTTAATTGATTCAAGGCTTAAGTCATTTTAAAATAAGTTATAATATACAAGTACTTATCCGTGGTGATTTTAATATCCATATTTGTTGCCCCTTTTCAAGCTTTTACTGCATCAAACAAGTTTTTCATAGCAGTCAAGCACAGGTAGTTAATCACCAATGACCTACTGCTTGCAGCAGACACAGGCCTGTTCTATTTGAATTCTGCTTGAGCTCAGCCTTTGATAGTGGACCATAAAATCTTAATCAGCTCTGGATTGGTTCACCTCTTATTTATCAAACAGGTCCTTCACTGTAATGATTGGAAATGCCTCATCCTCTTGTACTCCTCTATCCTGTGGGGTCCCGAGAGGTTCTATCTTGGGTCCACCCGTAATCCCCATAAACGTACTAACCCTGTGGCAAATCATGTGTGTGTTAATGAGAACCGTAAATACGCATAGTCAACGCCCCGATAATACCATACAAGGCTACGCGTCTTACCCCTTATGTCGGGAAGTGGTTAAGAAGAAGAAGAAATTATCCTTTATTAATCCCTTTTGGGGAAATTGTTCAATGCATTTAACCCATCCTGAGTAATTAAGGAGCAGTGTGCTGCCCTGAGGTGCCCGGGTAGCATTCCTAAAAATGTCACCAAAGAATAGAAAGTTCAGAGATTTTAGTCCCGTTTTCTGAAGGACACATCTCCATCACCATCAAAGGAACTACAGTGCAGCGAGTCAGCAGCTTCAGGTTGCTCAGGGTTCACATCAATGAGGCCCAGGCCTGGACACACCACATGACACTATCACAAAGACAGCGAGGCAATGGCTCTTCCTCTGCAGGCTGATTGTGCCACGCTGTAGAGAATGGCGGTGACTTAAATTAAACATCTGTGACAAATACCAAATTTACGACAGGATGGGCCCCAAACTGCAAAAAATAAAACGCTTGTTTTAAACATGATTTTGATGCAGTAACCCCAAAACCTGATGGGTTTCTGTCTGGGTGGCTGAATTATCTAGCCGCACCTAACATACTGAAGCCCAGCGTCCAGCAAACTTTGACAGAAAGAAACTCTGAACTCAAACAGATCTGGCCAAAGCTGCCACCACTCCTTTACCCCCGCCAAATGGGCATGAGCGAAGATGTTACCATCCTGCTGCCTGCTGAGAGGGACAGATTGGCTCAAGCAAGCAACCATGTGGGACTGAGCGGGCCCAATAACGCCTCTTCCCTTCATATGTTTGCATCTTCCTGTGAAATTGGGATTGATGCTTTAATCACTCAGACTAATTAGGAAGCGTTAGGTCACAGTAGGATCTCCCATCAATATAGGAATGATGCCGATTTGCTTCAAGGATCCTCCCTTCCCTCCTCTCAGCTGCTGAATGGTCCATTCATTCAATTTGTTTGGAAACTGTTAAAGTTGTTATCCATGTCGTGGTCTCCTGTGTTAATAAACCTGATTTAATCTGACAAACAGTTGTCATCCATAAATCATTTATTGTTAATCTCGGTATTTATTGCATGTATTCTTCACTCTTAATCACACTTATTAATTTAATGGTGTTGTTTATGGTTTAGAAAACCTTTCATTTATAAAGAACTTGATAATGTGGTTTGGTTTGTATGAAACATTACAATCACTGTTTATTAGTCAAGAACTTCAGAACTAGGCTAAAGTTGACTGCAAACATTTTCCTCTATCTTTTGTACCAATGCATGTGTTTACAGTGCATATTTCTGAATATTAACAACTTTTACATAATTTGGTATCAATGCAGCATTATGTTACGGCTATGTAAGGCTCTACAGAGGGTGATGAAAACACATCACCAGGCCCATATGCAGTTACTACATTGCTGCACCATCTGTGTACTCTGGAGTTTATACATTTTACTACTACTCGTTATAGTAAAATTCGTATTATTCATTAGAATTATTTCATATTATATTCTTATATTTACTGCTGCAGCACTCTTTTATATCTACCTTTTTCAACCTTGAAAATCCTTCAAGCAGTATTTGCAGTTGTGTATTATAAAAATTAGACGTGCATGTCAAACAAAACAATACAAACGTTAAGGAAGAAGAGCAGTGTCCCGATTGGTTGGAGCTTACGTATCGATCCAGTGCTGCAGGGTGTCCCGGAGCTGCTCTCTCTGAATTGGCGTAGCCAGGGTGCGAAGGGCGGGCTGGAACTCAGTGATGGAGGGAGGCAGGTATTTGAACCAGCTACCTGTACTCGTCTCTTCTTGCAACACCCTCCTGTCTTTAGCTGAGGAGAGAGATGGGATTGATGGCGTCACATTTTCTTTATCATGGATATTTGGGCTTCATGTCCATACTTTGACGGATCATGAGTCTGACTTTGGACCTTTTCTTACTTTTATGCTTTGAAGATATACTGAATCTAAACCCTTTGTTCTCAGTCAAAACGGAACATACACATATCATATACATAACAAAAAGGGCTTAGCCTTTCTACAGATTCATATCCACACATCTGCTTCGAAATCACAATCATTTATTTTAGCTTATGAATATTAGTTCTCAGGAGGGAAATCACGCAGTGTCTTGACATCTCAGCTGTTTACTTGCGTATGTGGTGGAGGTGACATTCTCCAGTGTAGAAAAGAGCATGCCACAGCTCAGGGCTCCCTCCCCTAGCCTGGGGCCTCCCTCTGGGGGCAGGTAGAACACGGCATAGGCCTGGAACAGAGTGGTGACCAGCAGCTCCACCAGGCTGCACACCTGGGCCTTGATCCCTGCTCCTGGATCAAATACACGTTCATATGAATGGGCACACGCTTCTAACAGGTCACGTTTGCTTTACAAAATAATCATACTGCAAACAACAGTTCCTGCTCTGCTTCACATTAAAAGCATTTAAGCAATACTTGCTTCATGTCTTGTGAATGTGTTATGACACATTCACAAGATTTTAAAATGCTTATATGTTGGCAAATGGTAGCAAACCATGCTGTGGTTGGTTGAGCAGCTGATGGATAGAGGCCTTCCGAGCCAGCAGGAAGTCAGCTAGGGCCTGGCGTGGCGAGCTGTCCTCCAGCAGCATGGTGGACACCAGGGCCTCAGCAATGGCCTGGTCCGACACGGCGCGGCCCCGCAGCAAAGACCTGCTGTCCAGGAGAATGGTGGACCTGCAGGAGGACAGACTAGTTACTGACCTATGACCTAACTAGTGAATGTGGATCCCCTACCAATTCTTTCAAATCTAAGGCCTGGGATTGTTCCATTAGAATCTCTAACTAAAACACCCAGTACCTGAAGTGACCCGTGGTGGCTACCTGCCGGACCAAAATGGGAAAGCGGGCCAGGACGGGGCTGTAAAGCCCCCCTGTAGCGACCTCCAGCTGCAGCAGACAGTGCAGGTGGCAACAAAGCAGGTAGAGCTGGGTGGCCTGGAGGTACTGCGATGCCTCCATGGCGCTCCAGATGCGCTCTGGGATCTCCAAGAGGAGCTTTATCTGAGAGGCCATGGTGTAGAACTTCTCCTGCCACTGCTTCTGGCCCTACGAGAGGATGACAGACACACAGACACAACTTTGGATAATGTGCATGTCGAAATTGAATTTGAGAGAGAAAAAGCAATGGTAATAATAAGTACAAACACTGACAATGTAGCGTTAGTAGCATTAGTGCATGAGATGTGCAAGGTCACATAGTCAAGAACCATCTTCAGCTTCCATTAACACCGTTTATAGAGACACATTTCAGCAAACATTATCGTGTAATGTCCGCAATAACACACAGAAGATGTGTTTGGGCTGATCAGCTAAATTCGGCTATAAAGTGATCAACCAGCAACACTTAGTTTGAATAAAGTTTTGCATTTCTTCTCTTGTGTGTTCTGCCTCTAAAGAGGAGAGGACATGTCGAAGAGGACGGTTTTAGAGACAAACAATAAGATGCTATCTTTCAATGCCGACTTGGTCAGCCCTTTTCATTCAGTCGTATTGAGTGTTCGTTCATAAAATAGTTGTGGGGCATGTTTGCATACAACTCATATGATAATGAATGGCCACATTTTGAATTGCAGTTTGGCGATCATCGGGCTGACGCAGCTACATCACCTCCTGTCCGCAGCGGCCGGCGCTGGGTGTGCCTTGCTTCAGCTGCTGGCAGTACTGGTGCATGTCCTGGATGGACAGCACGACGCTCTCCGAGCACTGCCTCATCTCACCGATGGTGTCGGCGGCATCGATCAGGTCCCGGTAGCGCTCCCCCACCATCTGCCTCAGCTCCTCCTTCTTCTGCTCGATCTCCCCGCGGACTTTGCGTTCGACCCGACGGATGTCCGCGGTGTTGTAGCGCTCGAAGAGGACTGCCGGGTCCTTGATCTCCGAGACCCGGAGAGTTAATGCAGGATCTTCGGCCATCACACCTCCAAAACAACTTCAGCTGCTCCAGGAAGTCTTATCCGGAAAACCTTGGAAAATACCTTTCCTGCCTCCACGTAGGCAACAAAATGTGACGCTGACTTATTGGTCGATATAGCTGTCCGTCAGGGAACATTTCCGTTTAGGGTAGGGCCGCTGAGCCAATCAAATCGTCCCAATAGGCTCGTTCGAAAGAGCTGCGCCTCGCCTGGAATCCAGACGAGAGCAGGCGGCAGCAGCAGGAGGCGTTGACTAAAAACTGCGGTGAAGTCGGACAGTTTTCAGCTGACTTCAAAATTTACACAGAATCTTCCTGTTAGTTCCGATCTGTAGTCTACTTGTAGTTTACAGATCACGTTTGGATTTATTCATATGTGTTTATAAATATATATGCATGTAGAAATGGTTTTTGTTACTAAACTTTATTACACGATATGTTTAAACATCAGACTAATAGTCAACAATTGAGTGTTAAGTATTAATATAGATTTGTGTCCGACTTCATCACGACTTGCTCTGACTTCATGCGAACGTGGTCAACGATAATCTCACGAGAGCGAGTAGTCGGGGACCCAAAGTCTATAAAATGGGTTGAACCTGACATGGTCTGCCATACTTTTTATTTGTGTTTTTTCTGTTAAGTTTGACCCTAAGAACCAATAATTGGAGGGTCTGCTCTGCCGGAAATATCGCGAAAAAAAATTGTGGCCATTTTAGTGTATGCACTCTTTATTTTTTATCAGAAAAATGTGAAAAATGTTTTTTTCCCTCAAATCCTCAGTGGGTTGGGTAGGCTGTCAATGAATGCATTCCAGATACACAGAACACATGTGCTGACAACATCTACTGAAAAAATAACTCTTAACACATTTCTACATGATTTTACATCAATTTAATGCAAAATAATAGGCGTTTTCTCACTTTTTTCCAATATTTTCATCTTTACTTCATTGGCAATCAACTTTTCCCCAAAGTTATGACATCAGTCAATATGCCTTTCTTTTCACCAAACAGTATACTCATTCCACAGAAAAAATTATAAAAATCCAACCAAAATCAATGGATCTGTGATGAATCATCAGTGGGAAAGACTACTATGCAATGCTGCACGCCCACTCTATGATGTATGCAGCCATGTTTGCCCTTCACTGGGAAGCATTTGCCAGATGGTTGGTCGATGAAGAGAAGGACCTGGAGTACATGTGTGTGCTTAGCAACAATGTCCAGCTACTCCTAGATGCCCTGTCAGAAGAGGATGTAGAGAAGGCAACTTCTGCGTGTGCTGATGTAACTGACCAACTGAAAAAGCTGTCATGTTTGATGGCAGAGTTTGATGAAGCACATACCCTACCTACCACAAAGCTATGGCTTATGTACATGGATATGGTGATGATTCTTAGACGGTTCATCCATGCTGAGTGTGCAGGTCTGTGGGAGGAACACCTGGCTGAAGTGGAAAAGATGTTACCATACCTTGTAGCTGCTGGCCACTACAAGTATGTATCCTGCCTGACCCACTACCTAGAAGCTATGAGAAGCTTGCCTACACTGGCTCCAAACATCTATAGAGAATTCAAGGATGGTAAGTTCACTGTACGTCAAACAGAAGGACGGTTCAATGGTGTCTGGACAGACATGGCACTTGAAAAAACCTACAACCGTGATGCCAAGACAAAACTCTTCACTGGCATCAGTCAGCAGCCAGCGGCCATGGAGAAATACTTGAAAGCTCTTCCAGTTCTGACAGCTGTGTCAGAGCAGACAAAGGCTATGGCACACCTGGATGTGGATGACACCAAACACCACAAGGACAAGGACAGCCAAGGTGCAAAAGAGGCAGAAGGTGTAAGGAAAATAACAGATGTAATCAACAACCAGATGATCAATCCTTTCACATGTGAAGAACAGGAGCTGATCAACATTTCAACAGGCCACAAAGCCACATCTGCTGACTTGATCTGTGCTCGTGAAAAAGGACTGGAGGCACTGGCTGCAGCAAGAAGAACAGACAGTGAGAAAGTAGCCCAAATTAAACTTTCAACCTTCGCAGCAAAGCCAAAGAAGTCAATGTCCATGGCATTCAAAGCCAAAAAGGTCTATGAGGAGGAGAGTGCAGTTGTGCGGAACCTGTACTTTGTTCAGGACTTAGAGGAAGACAGGAAGGTGGAAGTGTTTGGCCATGAATGGACAAGTTGCCCAGCCTCCCTGTTTGAGCCAGATCCGTCCCTTGACCAAAGTTACGCAATGCGTAAAGGAAACAAGGTAGATTACCTGGCTGCAATCAAGACAGCTCTTGGCAGCTCATGGGGGGAAGTGGACAAACTACCACCATCTGACAAGCCTGTTGTAATGGTAGTAGATGCCATGGCATTCATTCAACGTTACCAACATCTTGGGAGCAGCACCTTCCATGAACTCCAAGGAAAGTACCTGAGGCAGCTCCTTCGAATCCTCCCAGACAAGTGTGACTGCATCCACTTTGTTGGTGATCGATATGATGTCTCCACTGCTGAAAGTCTGAAAGGTGAGGAACGAGAGAAGAGGATGAAGGCCTGCCCCAGCAAAATGAAGGAGTACAAGCCACATGACACTCTCCCCATACCTGAATGGAAAGGCTTCATTCACAATCCACTGAATAAAGCTAATCTGTTGAACTACATGGGGGAAGCATGGGCAGCTCAGAACAAGTCACTTCCTGCAGGATGCACACTTATTCTTGGTGGAATCTTTTGTGAGCCCGGTCGCACTGTCCTCTTGTCAGCGGATTGTCAGGTTGAGCTTCCAGAACTTTCCTGTGAGAAACATGAGGAGGCAGATACCAGGATGTTTGCTCACATTGCATACTCAGTACAATTTCTGCACCACAAACGAGCTGTAGTGGTTGCGACAGACACAGATGTGATCATGATGTGCATGTACTACATCACACACATGGATGGGCTGCAAAAGCTGTGGGTGAAGACGATGGATATCTTCCTACCTGTTCATGCCATCACAGAAGCTCTGGCAGGGAAGTATGACGTTGCAGCTTCAGATCTTACATCCCTTCTCCTCAGCACCTACATACTTACCGGATGTGACACAGTGAGCTATATGTACAGAAGAGGAAAAAGGCGGGCCTACACAACTGCTATTAAACACCTGACAGACCTTCTGCCACTGTGCAGGTACGGTGACCCTGAGGAAAGCCTGGATGTTCAGGAAGAGGTTATAACAGCAGCACGGCGATACATAGTGTCACTTTATGATAGGAGTGACTTTGGTGGTACGTTAGATGCACTGCGAGCCCATCTCTTTGTGAGCATCAAAGGAGACATGCGTTGCCTTCCACCAACTGAAGATGCCTTCCTATTACACCTTCGCCGAGCCCTGCATCAGTTGGCGGTGTGTAAGCGGGCACACATGGTTCAGCCAACCTACCCAGCTGCCACTGATTTTGGGAGACAACTTGTCAATGGCAAATTGGTGGCAACTATGATGCTGAAAGAGGCAAAACCTTCTGAACTCAAACACAGCAAATATTGCCGCTGCAAGAAAAGCATGTGTGCCCGAGGATGTTCCTGTGCAAGAGCCAATGTGAAGTGTGGTATTGGATGTCTCTGCACCGGGGACCCCAATAGATGTTCAAGGATTGAACTTGCACTTGAAGACAGGGACACATAAGTAGGCGCTGTGTGTGTGTGTGTGTGTGTGTGTGTGTGTGTGTGTGTGTGTGTGTGTGGGTGCGCGTGTGTATGTTAGAGAGAGGGGGGGGGGGTGCATATTTTTGCATTTTTTATCGTCCTGCTGTATAACCGACCCTGCCGGTCTTGTTTGCTGTCTCCTCAGGTGGTGAGGATGAAGGTCTGTCCCCAGAGCAGTATATGCAGTGTGCCACCCTCCTGATTATCCCACCTCACAGGGTCCTGCACCTAGTTAATTAAGTTATGTTAAATTATTTTGTTCTGTTAAAGTTGTAATAGTTGTCATTTGAGGCAATAAAATAATGAAAGTCATTTTGCTGTATTATATTTCTTGTGTGACACATTTCCATTGGGAGAACAGGGTTATGTTGAAATTAAAAAGATGCCTAGGCCATGATGTTTAATAATGTGGACATTAACAACCATGTTAAATATCCAGTATGTCTTTTGAAATTTTGAGAGTAGCCTAAAATTCTATTGAGGTTCTGAGCCTGTTGATCGCCAACTAGTAGTGAAATCATCACAGATCCATTGATTTTGGTTGGATTTTTATAATTCTTTCTGTGGAATGAGTATACTGTTTGGTGAAAAGAAAGGCATATTGACTGATGTCATACCTTTGGGGAAAAGTTGATTGCCAATGAAGTAAAGATGAAAATATTGGAAAAAAGTGAGAAAACGCCTATTATTTCGCATTAAATTGATGTAAAATCATGTAGAAATGTGTTATGAGTTATTTTTTCAGTAGATGTTGTCAGCACATGTGTTCTGTGTATCTGGAATGCATTCATTGACAGCCTACCCAACCCACTGAGGATTTTAGGGAAAAAAACATTTTTCACATTTTTCTGATAAAAAATAAAGGGTGCATACACTAAAGTGGCCACAATTTTTTTTCGCGATATTTCCGGCAGAGCAGACCCTCCAATTATTGGTTCTTAGGGTCAAACTTAACAGAAAAAACACAAATAAAAAGTATGGCAGACCATGTCAGGTTCAACCCATTTTATTGAGCTTTTGAGACTTTGGGTCCCCGACTAGAGGCAGTCGTCGATTTTAGAGCCAGGCGCCGCAGCAGCTCTCCACCGACTCCGTGGCCCAGTGCATGATGGGAAACGCCTGGCTCTCGCCACATTAGAGAGCTGATTTGACAGCAAACACCACGTGTTGTGGAAAATTCTTATTTTATGTGTAGTTGTAATACTTAACGCTCGATTGCTGACTATTAGTCTCATGTTTTATCTGAAAACATATCGTGTGTGGTTGATACTCTCAAGTTCGCTTAATAATGCGCGTGAGACAGACTGTGTACTAAGGTTGACATGTTTAATCAGATGCTCACCCCGTCTCCGTTTCACCGCCCCCACATTCACTCCCTCATCCCATTGGTCCCAAGCCTATCAACATACGGCTTCCTATTGGTTAAACATACATGTCAATCAACTGTTATCAGTAACATTGAACAATATCACAGATACTAATACAGTTTATTTATATAACACATATCAAAACCAGTAGTGATGTATTCCACAGGCAGACATAAAAAGAACAAAGGATGCGGCTACACACACATTTCTACATGAATATATATTTATAAACACATATCCATCCATCCATCCATTATCTGAACCGCTTATCCTCTTTAGGGTCGCGGGGCGCTGGAGCCGATCCCAGCTGTCATTGGGCGAAGGCATAAACACATATGAATAAATCCAAACGTGATGTGTAAACTACAAGTAGACTACATATCGGAACTAACAGGACGTCATTTTTTTGTGACTTCCTGTGTAAACTTTGAAGTCAGCTGAAAACTGTCCGACTTGACAGCAATTTCTTGTCAACGTCCCCTGCTGCTGCCGCCTGCTCTCGTCTGGATCCCAGGCGAGGCGCAGCTCTTTCGAACGAGCCTACCGGGTCCGTGTATGTTCTCACTATGTCAGCGTGGGTTCTCTCCGGGTTCTCCGGCTTCCTCCCACAGCTCAGGTTAATTGGACTCTAAATTACCCGTAGGTGTGAATGTGAGTGTGAATGGTTGTCTGTCTATATGTGAGCCCTGGTTAGACTCGGTGTACCCTGCCTTCGCCCAATGACAGCTGGGATTGGCTCCAGCGCCCCGCGACCCTAAACAGGATTAGCGGTTCAAATAATGGATGGATGGAATTGAAATTAATTGGTTGACCTTTCCCGATGTAGATGCTGCAGTACAAACAAACAAAACCACTCATCAATCCTCTAAGACTTGGTAGAACATGGTTAACCTTCTTTTTCTTTTTCCCCTACACAAAAACAAACACTTTCCGCTACTTTCAGCTACAGAGAAACATTTTACACAACGATGCACGTTACGAAACATGTTTATGAAATATGAAGCATTTTTAACGAGTGAACAAAGTTACCCAACAAAACATAACGTTTATAATTGCTTTCACCTGCACAGCATTTAAATACAACTTACATGTTGATGAATGATATAGAACTTTGAAATGAGCCAATCTGCATGATAAGTACTTATTTTACAGTTACAGTCCAGTTACTGATAATACTTCTAAACCTGAGTTTCTTTACTTTATTCAACAATTATTTGAGGTGAACAATTTGACAATTCACAGACAAGAGAAAATATGTTTCCACTTACAGCTACAACGTAATTAGTATGAGATATGTTTATTATTATCACCTGTTATGAAATGGGGACTGAAAAATATTTGTAATATTGCATGAAGTGCATACATTCATACAAATCCCTACCACAGCTAATTTAGATTGTATTACATAATTATGAATGATTAAATTCAGATGATGTGTCAGTAAATCTAAAAGCATGGAGTAGTCATATTTGTATCATAACTTCGCATTTATTGATCTTTCACACACAGAAGAGAGGGCACACGGCTCGTCTGCATGGAGCTGTGGAGTCAGGCTGCGTCACCTCCAGACGCCTGAGCAGGAAACGCGCGCACACGCACACTGCTGGACGGGGGCGGTCTGACAGGTGAGTCCTCCGGTGGACCTTCGGACCCGGAAGAAAATAAACGAGCGACTCGACAGGTAAGAAAGCGGCTGGTCGAAATAACATCGACAAAACTCACGAATGCTTTTAGATTCATTGTTCTTTGAAATATTGTTCGTTTTGTCAAATGTCATCTTTAAAAGCTTCTAGAGAATGAAGTAGGCCTACTAAACTATAATGTCTACTGAGTCCGTCAATCCACTATCAAGTTGTAATTACTCACAACTCTCAGTACCTATTGCCATATGATTTGATATAGAATTAATTAAAATAGCTGCTTTCTTTTGAAGGGACATCTGAGACCATGGAGCACAAAGACCTGCAGCAGGAACTAAAGGACCAGTTCAGCCATGTGGGTTCCAGACTGCAGTTCTTCCAGTCGGACTGGGACATCGTCTCTTTTGCAGTCTTCTTCATCTTCATCGGTGAGTCAACCATCTCAACACAAAGTCTATTTTCCCATGTTTCTCACCTTGTGCACCTTTTGCTTCTGATCACGTAAAGAATATCAGTTAGAAATGAAGAAAACAATTCCAAAATAAAGTTACTGAGTGGTTTACAGGCAATTAGTTAAATACAATATTAATAAAGTATTCGTTAGATATTAATCAACAGTAAAGACCAATGTCTCCATTGTGGAACTCTTGGAGTTGTTCCACTGTCTGTCCACAACAGTTAGTTATCCATCACTGGAAAATTTGAAGGCATTTGTACTACAGCCATGTGAAAGCATCAAGAGAGGACGGCAACATCAGGCCATACAGATGTTTTTAAAAATCTCATGTTCCACATGTAACCAAAAGGTAACACGGTTACATTTGCATTGTTTTGTTAAAAGCATGGTCATGTTCAAATAAATCTAAAATTAAACAATCATGGAAATTTCTCTTTGCATTCTCTGTGAAGAGAGACTCCATGTCGCTCCAGACAGCTTCAGTGCCTTCCACAATGACCAGAACAGAACGAGAAGATGCTGTTTGCACCAGAACTAGATACTGTGTACTCAGTCTGCAGAGTATAACACACTCGCTTCTCTCTGTCCTTTGCTCCTTTACACATCTCGTTCATTTGAAAGTGCTGTGAGCCCAGCTGCAGGGCATGAGTTCAACTTACAGAAAGAAAAAAGTTGTGCTTTATGCAGTAGAAACCACAAAAAACATATCAGTTAGAGCATTCTTCTTTTTGCATCATCAAGTTGTATGCTCATGATGACATCAGCTATCTACTCCTTGGCACCCTGCTCATAAAAATCTGCATATGTCAAAACCCAAGACATTTACGTAGTGTTTTTTATTTACACGTCAAATTTTTTTAACGTTCGGTTGTCCAGGTTTTAGGGATATGAAGCGTTAGAATATCATGGAAAAGCAACACTTTCGCTTTTGGTTTCCACTTTAGTCTCCACCATTGCCATTCTTATCTATAATGCTAGCTGATTACAGCTTGTACAAAATTTACGTGCTGAATTACGGCATGCTGGACACCGCTGTCTACCATTATTACATTTAGGAACCAATCAAACGGACCAAACTCCTCAAATCCCATGAATGGGGGTTTGACTGCAGATGGAGCTTGATGTGACGGGCTGGCTGTGAACAGGAACCCTGATGACGTGTGCTGTCTGCTCTCTGTGTGCTTTCAGGTATGGTTCTGCTGCTGCTCATCCTGGTTCTCATCCGCTGCTGCTGCTGCTGCTGCTGCTGCTGCTGCAATGACGAGAAGGTACACACACACACACACACACACACACACACACACACACACACACACACACACACACACACACACACACGTTGATTCAAAGGGATTCAGGACTGTGGACTCTGGTAATGACGGAGCTTTGTGTTTCCTCACAGCCTCGCAGACGGAAGGTCGGCATAGAGAACATGGCACTGGAGCCCTGACAGCTGAGATGTCGTGAAGGTTGATGTTGGGAATTTTTTTTTCCTCTACAGATATATATATATTATATGGCCTGTGACTTCTAGGTGAACTTTCCCTCATTGATTATGACGTGTGTATGAACTTTCACCTAATTATGACTTATGTCCCGTATATAAAGCAAGTGAGTTAGGAGTCCAGGGATCTCTGATATCTGTATGTTCCTGACTGAAGACAAAACACATCATTGTTTATCATATGGCGGGAGGAAGGTTTCAAAGACGTCATGAGGGCTCCTGTGACTGTGTGTTCCATGTTTAGAAGGGGGACTCTCTCCTTTGTTCGTTGAGCAGACTTGGATATGCAATTTGTTAAGTATTACGTTGTATGTCTGTCTCTGCTCCTTTTTTGCAAAAGAATAAATTACCTGTTGACATGACCACTAAGTCCCGGTGTCAAGTGCAAATCATTTTTCTGACATTTGATGATGCTGAAAGCAGAGCCTTTAGTTGGACTTCTGTGCCCAAACTTTGATTTTACTGTCACCAGTCAGCAGATTTAGTCCACTTACACACAGAATGAATCATTGTTCACGAGTCCTTTGCTCCCCAGTTATGGAAATCTAACACACGTGATCCTTTTTACTGCCACTGCTGTGTGTTGCTAGGATACCACAGAGCTGGAAACACTCTCTGTAGATGTGAATTTCACTTCCTGCTATTTTGTTTGTAGAAGGTTTTACTTAGTAATAAATATGAAAGTAATAAAAAGCTCTATTTGATGTATTCTTTATCATTCCACGTTCATTTATGGAGTGCTTGTCGAAGCAAATAGACACAAAGACATGACACAGGACTGTACTCATCCTCTCTTTCAGAAAAACACACTGATCACCACTTTAAAACACCACTCGCGGTTCTGTTCAGTCCTCTAGACAAGCCCTCCTTGCCAAGCCAGCAGCATGTCAGTGTGCACAGAGACTCTCTCGCACACTGGCCTGAAGAAATGCATCCCTTTGCTGTTTGCAGCTTTACTCCTGTGGTTAATGCTCGTAAGAAATGCTGCCGACACATGCATCCTTATTCACAGTATAATAAGAGAGATACTATATGGGTCACTGGAGCAATTATTCTGCATAAGGAGGACTTACTAGTTTTAAACCTCTGCATGTTCTTTAATATGTGAGAAAACGTATTTATCTTCAGACACTGAAACAGTCTCATGGTACATCTTTACATGGAGCTTCACTGCAGCAAAGATCAACAGAGACAGCCTATTGTTGAGAATGTTTTTATTGCACAGATATTAGATAAATAATTTCCACATTTATACATGAGAGGCAGCTTTTCTTAATAGGTTAACACTTACTGGAATTAAGTAATTTGTTCATGATCGGAGAAGTGTTTGGTTCACAGGGAATCAACAACATATGTGCAAAACGTGTCAAATAAATATGAACATAGAGCAGACAAACATGAATTCAGTAGATGTGACAAATAGCTTATCATTTAGTCACATCCATGCAGTAACAGACAGGGAATGTGAGTTAAGTAATTTACATCAAATGGAACAATAAACAATAACAAAATAGAGTAGCATCCCAGCTCCAACGTCCACACTCAAGCCCCTGAAAGTCATGTCAGAGTTCCCAACTTGGAAGTAGCGTTCACATTAATATCCAAGTTGTGATTACAACTGGGCAACTCGGGTTTCTCAGAACATTCCGATGAAATCCTCACTGGCACTCACTGGCACTTGAAGGGCCAGTGAGTAGGATTTCAATAAACCTATTAGCAGAATTAGAATATAATCTGAATGACTATGTTTTCATTAGTGAATAATCATCTGAAACAAAGAATTGCTGTGTTTCTACTTGCTTAGAATTCATTCTTCAGTGTCCGCCAGGTTTCTACGATAGCCCTGAACAGACAAACCAAATGTTGGCTCTAGAGAGACTTTCATGTTTTTATGTTACCTAAAGGCCAACGAAGTTCTCCTACACATTAGGAAAGGGAGGAGTAGCAGAGTTGAATGTCCAGTTGAATGCAATCTGAAACGTCAATCACACCCCCTCCACACACAATCCTACACACTGTCCCTTTAAATAACAGATGTGCCTTAAAACCAAACATGAAAACACTGTTGTTCAAAATCATAAAACCAAAATTGAATGTATATGTTGTTTTACTGTGAATTCACATAATTAGTCATTTCGAACACGACTCATGTACTTTAATAGACTTCACCTGTGTGAAGTGTTAAAGGAGCACTCCAAAGCTGGTCCACATCAAAGTGTGTCTGGAAGGTCGGACATTGGAACTGGTCCACAAACACTGTAGGATTGGAGAATGAACGGACCGAACAGTACCTTCTGTCACTAACAGGTTTGTGTTAGAAGATCACAGTGGGACATGTTTCCCTAATACTATGCACCCCTCGCAGTCTTTTCCTCCCCTTCATGAAAAGTTTTGCCCTATTTTTGCAACACTGTGGCATTCTAGTGTATGAACCAGCTGCTAACAACAACATTGCCAGTGGAGGGTGGACGCAATGCTTCCATATCAGCTGTAACCAACGTATACACACACACACACGCACGCACACGCACACACGCACACGCACACACGCACACGCACACGCTGGGGTTGGATTGGCTCCTTTAGCTAATCATGCAACACTTGAAACTGAATGACAGGATGATGAATACATGTGTAAAACAAATGAAAACCTTCCTAGGATGTCCCTTACACTTGCATGGTTAGTTTGCATCTGCCGGTCTTTGGAGCAGGGACAGGAAGTGGATCAGAAAGGCCTGTAGTTCCAGAAACTGGAGAAGACGGATATCTGCATGGATGAGAGGACAGATGAGCTTAGCAAGCTATATTTGGAGTTAAATATCTAGCAATCAACTAGTCAAATCTTTAACTTAGCAATGTGCTGTATTCCAGGCCAGCAGTAGCCTTCGCTGTATCAGCAGCCGTTTCCAGGCGTTGTCAATTAGCAGACACCTGGAGACCTGCAGCAGATTAAATATCTCGACTGTGACAGCAGCAGTGAGGCTGAGGTAATTGCTTCTTTTTGGCCACTTAGCAGCTGAACAGGCTGAAATAATATCATCTTATAAAGTCATAAAGCACCATTCACAGTGTATTTAAAGACCTATTTGTGTGGACATCCAATATTCACTCTAATTTTTGGTCTCCACCAACTCAGAAAAATATTTGGCCAAGAATCTTTGGGAGTATCACAATTTGACTGAATTTGGATTTTTGGTGTCACAATAGAAATCTCTATTCAATAAATTGAAGGAGGCATTGTTTTCACAAACTCCACTGAGTGAAAAAGCCGAGGAACTTGAGAAAAAGACGCTGTAGCATCGTCCTGAATGAGTAGTCATCCTGAAACCACAAGGTAGCTGGTTCAATCCCTGGTCTCCTCATAGAGCACATGTCGAAGTGTCCTTGATCAAGAACCTGAACCCCAAGTTGCTACCCGGGCGCCTCACGGCAGCACACTGCTCCTTAATTACTCAGGATGGGTTACATGCAGAAACTTATTTCCCCAAGGGGATAGATAGAGGATTTTCTTTTTCAATCTTTTTGAGGTTTGAGTAGCTTGCGTATGAAAATATTGATAATTCAATTCCATTTACTTTGTATAGCCCAAAATCACTTCTTCAGAGGGCTTTACAATCTGTACACATACAATTTCCAATAAGTGCAGCTTTAAGAAATTGTGTCACTTTAAGATTCATCAAGTGAGAATGTATGCTCAGAGTCATCTTGCAGGACAGACACCCACCTTGTCCTTGAGCTGCTGACAGAGCTGCAGCGAGATAGTGAAGAAAACCAGCGTATCATTGAGCCACGGCACCACACACTCCACCTTGTGGACATGGCTCACCTCAAACCGGTTGTTGTTGAGCTCGCTGTGGAGGAAAGTGTTCCAGCAAAGACAGATTAAAGGGACCTCAGAGATACACGTGATAAAGTTCCTAACTAATTTAGGACTATCCCTGGAAAGGCAGCAAAGGATTTCTTAATTTAGGTATTATCAGTAATTAAATTATTATATTTCCATTAACTATCCATCCATTTTCATCCGCTTATCCGGGTTCGGGTCGCGGTGGCAGCAGGTCCAGCAGGCTGACCCAGGCTTCTCTCTCACCCACAACATCTACCAGCTCATTCTGGGGGATCCCGAGGCGTTCCCAGGCCAGCTGGGAGATATAATCCCTCCAGCGTGTCCTGGGTCTTCCCCAGGGCCTCCTGCCAGTTGGACGTGCCTGGAAAACCTCTAAAGGGAGGCGTCCTGGAGGCATCCTAATTAGATGCCCGAACCACCTCAGCTGACTCCTTTCGACACGAAGGAGTAGCACTCAAACTACAAGCTCCCTCCTGATGTCCTTTCCATTAACTATATAGCAATATTTATATTCATTATTTCCTTAAATATGTTTATGTATAGAGCTAAAAGAAGGAAGGAAGGACTTACAACATTGCTCCTGGGTTGTGCAACACTGAGCTTCCAGCTGGCTTGAAATTCTACCATGATGAGACAAAACATGGAAACATCAGTCACATGCTGTTGAATGAGGCTTCAGAAAATTCACACGGTCTGACCTTTGTGGTGTTGGAGGGCAGCACATGAAGCTGGTAGACAGTCAGGCACAGTTTGCTTAAGTTAATGTAGAAGTTCACCATCACATCCCCAGGCATGGGAGGAGTGAACATTTTCTGGAGATGGAAGGAGACAGACAGAAAGGGTCAACAGAGGAATATAGACCCACAGTACGAGACCAGATGCCAGGTGAACCAAGAAAAGCAATGAGAAGGGACAGGGCCTTCTCCATTGCTGCCCCCTCCCTCTGGAACTCTCTCCCCCAGCACCTCAGACATTCAACATCACTCACCACTTCAAAATAACACTTTTTTTAACACCCATTCATTTAAATCTGCTTTTAACCTGTGATACTAGTTTTTCCCCCCCAATATTGTCATATTTCTTGTTTTATTGCTGCCTCTATTGTTTGTCTTTTCCATGTAAAGTGCCTTGGGTACCTTTTAAAGCGCTATACCCAGATGCCCAAACTACGTTGACGCACCCATATGTGATGATTGAACATGTGACTGTGACACAAATGGCAACCTGGCTCCTCTAATATTATCAGTGTTATAGTAGATTCTAGATTCCATTGGTGGCTGGTTTCAACTCAATAACTCAATAACAGAGCGTTGTAAAGTTCAAAAGGAAAATCCATCAACACACCTTCACTTTATTTATGGCGACAAAACTGATGAGTTATATTCATTAAAGAAAGTGTATTTAATCAAAAAAGACTAAACTAACTAATTTAGCACCCCAAATCACTTGTTTTAAATTGAGGATCTGTTATGTATTTAGGGTGATTACATCATCAGATTTTCTTAGATACAAGTAGGCGGGTCTTCAATGAAAAGAGTGAGTGTGTTTTTTGAAAGCACTTTCCAAAGAAAAAGGGAGTTCAGATAAATCTGAATTTTCTTTATTAGATGGAAAAAGAAGCCATGTGCAGTAATATAGAACATTATTGAGGATGTGATGCATTGAGATGCATCGAGAGTTGTTGATAGAGGTTGAGTATTCTAGCCTTCTGTATTACGTTCATTGTTAGAAGTAGGCTACAATTATCAGAAGTATATACCGTAAACCAGGGGTATTCAACTCAAATTGTAAGAGTTCCAGTTAGAGAGAATTTCCTCATGCAAAGGTCCGGAACATCACAATAATGTCAAATGTGTGCTATATGATTTTGTGCCATATGTATTGAAGTAGCCAACATCTGTATGTAGTCAACAACTAAATGTCAAATTAAATAAATAATGAAATAATATTCATACATACATTATCTTCTCTTATTTCAAGTAAAATAAAGGCTGCATTTAAAACAGAAAGCTTTTGAAAAATTTGACTATATAATATATGCGCGCGCGCGCATGTGTGTCCTGGCTACGGGAGCCCTTTACGTCAAACCTGCAGAGCACATCTTGTAGTTGAGTCAGATTGAGGTTGGTTCACATTCTCACCACAAAGGAACTGCTTGACAAACAAATAAATAAATGTGTGACCGGACTGATACACGTCCTCTCAACAGCTGTGCTCAGATCAGCTCTAGACAGTCTCACCAAGAGGGGACCTGGAGTCTGGACTAAACTACGTAGGCTTGGGTTTGGAGCCCACTCGTTTGAAATATAATGTCTGTTAGAAGCGAGAAGTGGGCATTTACAAGGAGGGTTCAACAAAAGATGTTAAGTTGCACTATGGGATGTGTAAGAGTGTTTTTGGACATATATTAGTAACTAAAGATCTGGATTTGACCACTCTATGGTAATCTGTCTTCTGTAGATTCCCCAACTTTAAGGATGATTTTGTAATCTGTGCATTTCCAGTTCATCCAGCTGTACTAGTGAAGCTTTCCAGTACAGGATGTGGCCATGGTCCCCTAGATGACACTACTCACTTTTTTTGTACAACGTTCAGAACATTAACATCTCATCAACAACTATAGTAATGTCTACCTGAGCAGAGAATAAAGCGTGCGTGTGTGTGTGTGTGTGTGTGTGTGTGTGTGTGTGTGTGTGTGTGTGTTCTACCATTAGACCACTGGTGGCCAGCTCAGGCAGCGTCATGGAGGCCGGGGTGGTGAGGCGGTTCCGTGCTCTCGTCAGCTGGAGCATCACAGCATCCATGAGCTACGGCAGTAACAGAAACATGAGGCGAGGATCACCGACAAAGTGAAAGCTCTGTACTGGCTGGCATAAGGACACAGAGGACAGACCTTATTAACCTCAGCTCCTGTCTTGAAGTGGTAGCTCTCATCATGGCTGCCAAGCAGCTGGAGGGCCTGGTTCACATGGTTCCTGGCATCCTGAATCTGAAGGATGAATGCAGACAAGAGAAAGGTGGAATTGTCAGGAGTATTAATAGAATTTGCATGAAAATAAATTACATTTTAAAGCCAAGATAAGAAAGTATATTCAGACTGTAAAATACATCAGTTACATATACTTGGTGAAACGTGAGAAAAGTTGGATAAGCATTCCTACGGAATCCCAGTATTCATGTTCGATGATGTTTTGACCAATCATCAGGACCTGCAGTAGGCATCAGGTTATACCGACACTATTATTCTCTAACCTGACCTCACCCAAGATCATCTATGACACCAGCAAAAACATCAGCATGTTGCTGTTTATGAACAGAAACCTCAACATAGCAAGATTGTGTCTGACTGCTGGTGACATAATGAATCTGATGATTTACAGACCCTCAGAAGTCAACACCTAACCTCAAGCGTCAGAGATCAATGCCTGACCTTGACCCTCAGAAGTCAATGTCTAACCTCAAGCGTCAGAACTCAATGCCTAACCTCGAGCTTCAGAGGTCAACGCCTAACCTCGAGCATCAGAGGTAAACGCCTGACCTCGAGCGTTAGAGGTCAATGCCTGACCTCGAGCGTTAGAGGTCAATGCCTGACCTCGACCGTCAGAGGTCAATGTCTAACCTCGACCGTCAGAGGTCAATGTCTGACCTCGACCGTCAGAGGTCAATGTCTGACCTCGACCGTCAGAGGTCAATGCCTGACCTCGACCTTCAGAGGTCAATGTATGACATTGAGCGTCAGAGGTTAATGCCTAACCTCGACCGTCAGAGGTCAATGTCTAACCTCGACCGTCAGAGGTCAATGCCTGACCTCGACCGTCAGAGGTCAATGCCTGACCTCGACCGTCAGAGGTCAATGCCTGACCTCGACCGTCAGAGGTCAATGCCTGACCTCGACCATCAGAGGTCAATGTATGACATTGAGCGTCAGAGGTCAATGCCTAACCTCGACCGTCAGAGGTCAATGCCTAACCTCGACCGTCAGAGGTCAATGCCTGACCTCGACCGTCAGAGGTCAATGCCTGACCTCGACCGTCAGAGGTCAATGCCTGACCTCGACCGTCAGAGGTCAATGCCTGACCTCGACCGTCAGAGGTCAATGCCTGACCTCGACCGTCAGAGGTCAATGTATGACATTGAGCGTCAGAGGTTAATGCCTAACCTCGACCATCAGAGGTCAATGCATGACCTTGAGCGTCAGAGGTCAATGTCTAACCTTGACTGTCTTGCAATAGTTACGCAACTTGTGGTTTACCTCAGTAAAACAGCCCTTGGATTTGTAGGATGAGCAGTTCATGCAGCATTAAACACATACAAACATACCTGCTGCAGTTTCCACAGCTTGTCCTCTCTGAACTGAAAATGCAACACTTGGCTGCTCTTAGCAACCTTCAGGTTTATGTCCTGTTAAGAAAAACAAAACATTACCAAGGAACACATTTAGCTTGAATCAAGGTTTAATTTTCACATTAGGAGAATCCGAACTCAATGAAAAGTAGACAAACTCACGGCCTGAGTCAAAGCCTCTCCCTGCAGAGTCAGCACCCCCTTCACTTGATCCATGCTGCAAAACAACACATTTTGTGTTCAACATCACCGGAAGAGCAAGACATTCATTCAGTGTCACAGCATATTTCAAACTATACAACCACATGAAGAAGACATTGGACAGGACCTATTTATTTCACACGCTATCAATGGATTTCATTTTGGTTATACTGAATGTACACCATAAAGAGTGACATTTAAAATAAAAATGCTCAGAACTTTACGTTGAGCTGCCAAGGATGAAGTTTTCCTGTTTCTGCTGATTCTCCAGACCTGGCGTCGGCATGGAGAAACGTCTAGATGCCTCCTGTTGATGGTAGAGCAGATGCACTATATGAATCAAAGTCATCAGTGCCATCACTTTGTAAGGTGGGATTTCATTCATGAATGTAAAGCCCCTCCAGACCGACAGATGACCTCATACAACTGTTTTCACAGACTAAGTCGTCCTACCCATTACAAGAAAACAGACCTGCATGTGTAGGATTGGTGGAATGGCTCTTTAATGCTGTGCTTGTGATCTCAACCACATCTCCAAGCCCTTATTACAGCGTTTACATGAAAGCTTGACATTTACCTTGAGGACATCCTGGAGCTGCTTTAAAACAGAGTGTACTTCTTCTTTTAGCAGCCAGTTGAATTCTTCCTCCTGACAAAAGGTCAAAACAAACATTTACATAACAATACAGTCAGACTCCAAGATGTATATCTTGGTGTATTCAGTCCCTTTCCACCAATCAAAAGTTATTTTATCAGTCTGTACAACTCCTCTCTCACAGTTGAGCAATGATGCCAACAAAGACTTTAGGGTAAACATTAGAAGCCAAAAGTGAAGTAGTTTACATCATCAGAAAGCTGGGAACCTGATTGTGAGATGCAGCTCAGCAGTGCTGAGTCCAGTTGTTCTAGTAATACATCAGAAATACAAATTAATTCATGAAAACAAATTGTGAAAGTGTAAGCGGGCCAATAACATTATGATGGAAGCATAATAATGTCATGCCCATGCTCACATGTTGTTGCCGTCTGTCTGAATGAGGAAACATTGGTTAAAGGAAACATTCTTCATAAAACACTTGGTATAAAGCATTTTCAGCCATTTTCCACAGCTAATCTCAACCTTGATCCCTAATAATCATATTCCGATGCATGTCATAATGCGCTTGATGTCGTCACGTAGTTGACAGATCTTCCGGGACCTGGTTCTTCTTCGGTCCCGTGATTACAGTAGATAATATACCAGTCATCAGAGCTTTAGCAGTGTTCCCCACAGCTTCTTCTGTTGTTCTAATGACACTTCGCGGGGCACGGCCAGCAATACAGGGCCTCTAGAACCGGTGGGCTTTAATGACGAGCTCACTGAGTTCAACTGCAGATCGGATACGTGATCATTTGTTCCGATCACTACATGCTGCGTTACGTTACTAATTGTTGACACCATCACAGAACGACTTTGACAGCGCGAGTCCTGTCCACCTGCGCTGTAGCGCGCGGATGCCACCGTCCCTCTCAGCAGCTGCTGAGCTGCTCGCGTGCAGACAGCTAACTTAACCCTCAGTCTTAAACCATCAACCACAAATGCCGACACATCAACATTAGGCGACAGACGGGTCAGTCGGCGGAGCAGCTAGCCGTGGAGCCCAACCGTGTTTTCCTCGCTGTGCAGCTTACCAATACGGCTCTTTCCACTTGACTGGCAGCGGACATCTTGGGCAGCTCGGACAGAGACCTCTGCGGGTTGAGCATGTTGCGAGGACACGGACACAAACACACGAATAACGCCTCAAAACACGGTGCTTTCCTTGGGACGACGGTCTCTCACTACCTGCTGGATTAGCGACGGCTATGTTGCCTTCAGCGCGGTCGGAAATACCAACACGTTAGCGTGAACGACCCAAATCAGCGGCAAAATACAAAGGTAAAATGAACCTTTGGATCAAAACACATGCACAATTTAAGGGACTCTGATCTCGTAAGCATCACGTAATGTATTTTATGCTTTATGGTTTAGTCTTTGAATTCAAGCATTCGTCATTCTGCACGTGCATTTAATCCTGTTCATGCAGCCACTATGGCAAACAGCTAAATGTAATATGAAAAACCATCCCCAAACAAATGCATGCATGCTAACTGATAAGTTTAGTTATCAATTCCGACCAAACCAATGCATTCATTATGGTCTTTACAAGAACCCCATGAATGCACCATTTGGCTGGTCACACGTTCACTATTAAACTGGCCCCACCCACTAGTCCTTATTTGGGAATACAACGTCCGTCCTGCGTCACAAAAACAGATGGTATTATGCAGCGTTCAGGTAACATGGAAAATGTTAAGAAACGTTATTCCCACCTAAATTGTTAAGTGTGTCTTTCCTTTCAACACATCCACTGCCATGCCTCATACAAGTCAACAAGTAAACAAAAGCTCCCGTAGTGCTTATTACGGCTTATAACTGAAGTCTCAGTCTTTTTTTCTAAACATACTGTTCGGGGCTCACTGCAAGGCTTGACAGCCGTGTAGAACATGAGGTGGAAAGCATTTTTGCTGCTTCAACCCCACACTGAGAGAGACCGAATGCGTTCCATAATGAAAGATACACAAATAAGACTCTACTGGAATCGTTTGACCCACTTCATGTCCACATTCTAAGATCAAGTGCATCATAATGACCTGGCAGCCCTGTCACATTTACAGTAACAAATAAGTCTCAATTAACCTGGAGGTTTACATTTTTCCTGAATCCATAAGTCCTACAAAACGAAGAAAGACAAGTTGTGTGTGTGTCAGCAGGATATCTTCTTCCTCTGAGCCATAGAGCTCCATTAAAACACAATAGTGACCTTCACTGTCGCTGGGTGACATGTTACCTCATCACCATCAACACACACAGTCGTTTATTCTCACTCAATCCCACACCCATGCCGTCCTGCTGCCACATTAACTCACTATACAGCACCACATGGAGATTAATCTGCTGCTTTTAATAGTCCTGACAAATGCAAAATCATATATATATATATATATATATATATATATATATATACTTTTTTCGGAATTACTGAGCCTTTATTTAAAAGTGAAGTTATATATTTGTGATTACAGATCTAATCATAAAAACATCCATCCATCCATCCATCTATTTTCCTCCGCTTACCCGGTCAGGTCGCGGAGGCAGCAGGTCAAGCAGGCTGACCCAGGCTTCTCTCTCACCCACAAAATCTACC
The DNA here is from genome assembly GCA_023566465.1 of Cottus gobio. Lineage (NCBI taxonomy): Eukaryota > Metazoa > Chordata > Actinopteri > Perciformes > Cottidae > Cottus > Cottus gobio. The sequence goes on from CM042232.1 coordinate 20,706,612, forward strand.
AGCTCATTCTGGGGATCCCGAGGCGTTCCCAGGCCAGCTGGGAGATATAATCCCTCCAGTGTGTCCTAGGTCTCCCCTAGGTCTTCTTCTTACCAGTTGGACGTGCCTGGAAAACCTCCAAAGGGAGGCGTCCTGGAGGCATCCTAATTAGATGCCCGAACCACCTCAGCTGACTCCTTTCGACACGAAGGAGTAGCGGCTCAACTCCAAGCTCCCTCCTGATGTCCGAGCTCCTTACCCTATCTCTAAGGCTGAGCCCGGCCACTCTACGGAGGAAACTCATTTCGGCCGCTTGTATCCGAGACCTCGTTCTTTCGGTCACGATCCAAAGTTCGTGACCATAGGTGAGGGTTGGGACGTAGACAGACCAGTAAATTGAGAGCTTTGCCTTCCGGCTCAGCTCCTTCTTCACCAAGACGGTCCGGTGCAGCGCCTGTTTTACTGCTGCAGCCGCACCGATACGCCTGTCGATCTCCCGCTTCATTTTACCCTCACTCGTGAACAAGACCCCGAGATACTTGAACTCCTTCGCTTGTGGTAGGCACTCTGTTCCCACCCAGAGGGAGCAATCCACCGGTTTCCGGCAGAGCACCATGGCCTCAGATTTCGTGGTGCTGACTCTCATCCCCGCCGCTTCACACTCTGCTGAAAAACGCCCCAGTGAAAGCTGGAGGTCATGGTCAAGGAGGCAAACAAGACCACATCATCTGCAAACAGCAGAGAGGCTATCCCGAGATCCCCAAACCTGACATTCTCCGGCCCACGGCTGCGCCTAGATATCCTGTCCGTGAAAGTCACGAACAGGACCGGTGATAAAGGGCAGCCCTGTTGAAGGCCAACACCCACCGGAACGTGTCTGACTTACTGAGGATACGAACACAGCTCCTACTGCAGGCGTACAGCGACCAGATGGCCCATTGAAACGGGTCCGGCACACCCAACTCCCGCAGCACCCCCCACAAAAAGCCCAGAGAGACCCAATCGAAAGCCTTCTCCAGGTCCACAAAGCACATGTAGACTGGTTGGGCAAACTCCCAGAGACCCCTCCAGTATCGTTTCCCGCACTGTTCTTTTTGAATCCGAGGTTCGACAATCGGTCGGAGCCTCCGTTCCAGCACCCTGGCATAAGCTTTTCCCGGGAGGCTGAGTAGTGTGATACCCTGATAATTCGAGCACACTCTCCGGTCCCCTTTCTTGAAGATGGGAACCACCACCACTGCCAGTCCATGGGCACTGTTCCCGACCCCCATGGGACATTGAAGAGGCGTGTCAGCCAAGACAGCCCAACAAAGTCCAGCGCCTTCAGCATCTCAGGGCGGATTTCATCCACCCCCGGTGCCTTGCCACCAAGGAGATTTTTGACAACCTTAGTGGCTTCTGCCAAGGATATGGGTTCATCCACCCCCAAGTCTTCAGGCGCTGCCCCCTGTTCAGGGGACATGTTGACCGAGTTTAGGTGTTCCTCAAAGTGCTCTTTCCACCGCACGACGATAGCGTCTGTCTGGGTCAGCAGCGCCCCTCCCCCGCTGATAACAGCCTGGGGAAGGCCCTGCTTTCTCTTCCTGAGTCGTCGGATGGTCTGCCAGAACCTCCTTGAGGCCAACCGAAAGTTCTTCTCTATGGCCTCCCCAAACTCCTCCCATGCCCGAGTTTTAGCATTTGTGACCATCGCAGCTGCAGCCCTTCTGGCCTGCCTGTACCTGTCAGCTGCTTCAGGAGACCACTGTGCCAACCAAGCCCGAAAGGCCTCCTTCTTCAGCTTGACGGCTTCCCTCACCCCCGGTGTCCACCACCGGGTTCTCGGGTTGCCGCCACGACAGGCACCGATGACCTTCCGACCACAGCTCCTAGCGGCCGCGTCCACAATAGAGGCTGTGAACATGATCCACCCGGATTCCATTTCCCCAACCTCTCTCGGGATGTGTGAGAAGTCCTTCCAGAGGTGGGAGTTGAAGACCTTCCGGACCGGATCCTCCGCCAGACGTTCCCAGTTCACCCTCACTACACGTTTGGGCTTGCCAGGTCTCTCTGGCCGGCTCCCCCGCCATCTGATCCAACTCACCACCAGGTGGTGATCAGTTGACAGTAGGGATGCACCGATACCGGTATCGGGTATCGGGCCGATACTGCGTTAAAATACTCGTACTCGTATTCGTTTTCAATTGCCGATACCAAGAACCGATACCACTCAACAGTATTTCGCTACAACAAACTGGTCGCGCTTTGTGGAGAAAAAGATTTGTTGTCCTACCTGACTTCAACGTCTAGGGCAGGGGTCGGCAACCAGTGGCTCCAGAGCCGCATGCGGCTCTTTCGTCGCTCTCTTGCGGCTCTTGCAGCAAGGTGTGTAGAGTTATGGTGCGTTCACACCGAACGCGACGGAAATTACTGCCGTCCCGCCGGTTTGAATCAAACTGTTGCTGGTCCGCCAGAAGTAGCGCTGGCAGCGGCCTCATTCAGACGCTGTTGTGCGGCTACGGATGATATTATTGTAGCCGAGTGTCTGTTGTGTGTCTATATTTGTAATTATAATAAAATGAAAACACGCTCCAGGGTAACTTGAACCACTTTTTTTATCTCCTTCACACACGTATATCCCACAATTCCACTCCTCTTTTCCTTTCCGTTTCTCCCTCCACAATAAAAGCACCGGAAACATAACTTGGAACACAGCTTCCTATATAATTGCTCGATCCCTAATATTATCGCTTACATTATGAACCCGGACACGGGGGCGTTTTATGGTCCGACATTAGAGGGACTTCCACAAGACGTTTAAAGCTTGGGATAGCCTTCTGTTAATTTTGTACTATAGGCTTGACATAATCTGCAGAGGATAAAGTAAAATCTGCCTCCAAATTAATTGCACTTTCATGGAGACCAAATCTAAGAAGTATCGGTATCGGTACTCGGTATCGGCAAGTACACAAATAAAAATACTCGTACTCGTATCGGTTTGTAAAAAATGGTATCGTTGCATCCCTAGTTGACAGCTCTGCTCCTCTCTTCACCCGAGTGTCCAAAACATACGGCCGCAGATCAGATGATACGATTACGAAGTCGATCATTGATTCCCGGCCTAAGGTGTTCTGGTACCAGGTACACTTATGAGCCACCTTATGTTCAAACATGGTGTTTGTTATGGACAAACCGTGGCTAGCACAGAAGTCCAACAACGAAACACTGCTCGGGTTCAGATCAGGCAAGCCTCCCAATCACCCCCCGCCAGGTTTCTCTGTCATTGCCCACCTGAGCGTTGAAGTCTCCCAGGAGAACTATGGAGTCAGCAGGCGGCGCCCTTTCCAGGACTCCTCCCACCGACCCCAAGAAGGCCGGATACTCAGAAATGCTGTTCGGTGCATAAGCACAAACAACAGTCAGAGCCTTACTCCCTGCAACCCTCTCGTTCTCCGGGGAAAACTCCAACACAGCGGCGCTCAGCCGGGGACTCGTGAGTATCCCCACTCCCGCCCGGCGCCTCTCACTCTGGGCGAACAAAGTCCAACCCTTCTCCAGGAGTTTTGTTCCAGAGCCAGCACTGTGCGTGGAGGTGAGCCCAACTATCTCTAGCTGGTACCGCTCCACCTCCCGCACCAGCTCTGGCTCCTTCCCTGCTACCGAGGTGACATTCCACGTCCCTAGAGCTAGTCTATGCCGCCGGGGATGGCTCGCCCAGGCCCGCCACCCGGCCCGCCAACCGGCCCGCCGCCCGGTCTACATAGCACCTGACCCCGATGTTTGCCCCTGCGGGTGGTGGGTCCACAGGGTGGCTGCACCATGTTGTTTCTTCGGGCTGAGCCATGGGCGAATGCCCGGCCACCAGGTGTTGTGCGGAAAACAACAATAAATTCAGGAGGCGACGGTGCAATAAAACACTCGAAAGAATTTAAGTTGGACCACACTGTATTTACTCAATTTAAGGCAGAAACATCACATTCCGGGCAGTAATACGTGCACGGACCTGATGGCAGTCACGACTAGTTCGCTTCTCACACAAAAGGCCCCTAACAGAGAGTGTGCTTCAAGTTTTGTATTGGAAGCTCGAGGGATCCTATTGGCTCTGAGTCGTGTTGCAGGCGGAACGCTATCCTTCGTCGCGCAGCCTGATTGGATCTCGGGATATGTCCATCCACTCCGGCTCACGTCCATTGGTTCTTCAGTTCATCAATGTGTGTGTATGTGGTGTCTCCCTTCCCGCCAATTTCCCTGTGCTATTGTCTCCCTTATATGGTGCTGGTCAAGCATGTGTGACCCGCAGTCCCCCATGGCTTCCCCTCCAGTATTTTCCACTTCATCACGTGACTGGGGTGTACATGTTAATGTGTGACAAGTCCTCAGTCTGCTGAAAAGGGGGGGGGGGGGGGGTTTCGATGTGTGTGTGTCTCTCAGTCATGCGCGGTTTATGACCCTTTTAGTACTTTCGAATCTACCACGTGACTAATATAATGTGTGTGTTGTCATATTGTTACATGCAGCATTTATTTTCTCTACACAGGCACTCGCCGACGAGCTCGCCTCCCTGGTCCGGGAGAGGTAGCTTCATTCCTAGGGCAGCTATTCATCAGGGTTTTTTGAACCGCTCTTAGTCTGGGCTCTCCCCCGAGACCTGTTTGCCTTGGGAGACCCTACCAGGGGCTAATACGTTCAGTGCACCTATATACTGACATTCACGGTTAACACATTAGAACGGCGCAGATCGGGAGCGAGCGAGGGTTTTAACGAAGTTAGCAGAAAGATCCACGTGACACAACATCCGGTCTTCAAAATAAGATGTCGACATTACTGTTACTAACATATAAAAGTAAAAACTGAACAGATTTGGTATCTTTATAGATATACAAATAGATAATTTTCAACATTTAGCTAAAATTATGCTAAAAATCTAAAACATTTACTGTACCAAATTGTAACAGTTTCTAAAAAATAAAAGTACTACTTTTGTATGTTCATAAAGCTTATTTCTGATTATTTGATGTGCTGTAAATATACATTTCCCAAGAGTTCCAGGAAATGGCTGATACAGATGTGTTCAGGACATCTCTGACTTCCCCTACACTAGCAATCAAATTTGGAGATTACATTTTTTAGCAAGAATCAAGTCATTTCTTTAATGTTTGAGGTGCTGTATATTTACTTTTCCACAGAGTTCCAGGATATGACTAATGCAGATGTGTTCAGGACATCTCTGACTTCCACTACACCGGAAGTCAAACAATTTTACTGTACCAATTAGGAGATATTTCAAAGTAAAGGCCATCCATTTTAAGATAAATTGTAATGTCTTTGTTTGAGACTCTGTAAATATACTTTTCTTCAAAGTTCCCCGAAATGACTGATGCAGGTGTCTTCAAGACATCTCTGATTTCCCCTATACTGGAAATAGAACACTTTTACTGTACCATTTAGGAGATATTTCAAAGTAAAAGTCATACGATTTAAGCAAAATCGGTGATCCGAGTGTCGGCTGACTTGTCCGCAGTGACATGCAGGATAACACTGGATCAGGGAGTAAACGTGACTCATGTCAGTAATCAGGAGAGGGTTTATTAAACAGCACAAAAGTCATGATACTTCCACGTGTACACAAAATCATAAATATCCCCCAAACCGAAGCTCCACCCTCCTTCCTTTAACAGGATCAAAATCCTTATTTCAAAGCGATAGTAAGCCAGATTATAGAAACCACATATTAATAAACCATTTACACTTCAACTGAACCATCTACAGTATTAAGACACAAAGATGTTAGTCGCTCTGTAGAGTCAAAACCAACAGTAGAAGTTTTCATTAATCCTGGTTATTGTAGGTATAAAAGTAACCCTATGCAACCTAAATGTGCTATTTACATCTGTCTTCTAAAAACTCTTCTTTACACTACAGTGTGAAAAGGGCCTCAATGAATAACCTTTATCAATTGTTTGGCAAACAGAAAATCTTTCACAATGGGCCGCTGGATTCTTTCCACAAAACACATGTATTCTGTATTATGAGGAACGTATTCCTATACAGTTGAAACTGATCAAAAACAGCACAATGTCTTCCTCTCTGGAAGCAGTGAGTGTTTAAAAGGGAGCACTGTGCTGCTGTATGGGTTCAGAAGGCCTGTGTCTAACTCATGTCACAGATGGTGACGACTGACGTGCTTCTTCTAATGAGGATATAGATTCTCACATCCTTCTTATGCAACAGCGTTGTTGTAAGTCTTATCTAAAAGGAAACGAACGCTCAAAACATATTCTACAATATGCTGACACAGAAGCCTGGAGCTATGATTTCACAAGTTTGATCTGTTTTCAGCGGTGGAATGAAGAGCGCAACAGATTAAAGCTCTCCTCTATCAGAGGACCCACCTCCTCCGATACACAACACCTCTGGTTGAGTATGCACAACCGTGCCATGTTTCTCTTGCATATGTTGGACATTGTCATTTGAATCTGCATACAAATGTCAGGTGTGAGAGACTACGTAGTAGAGGTCTTCACAGGGCCCAAACAGGACCCACAGAAAACTACCCAAACCCAAGACACAAAGTAATTTTCAAAGACACTCATTGTTAGGTAGGAAATAATTAGGCCTTATCCAGAAATAACATGCAAAAAAAAGAGCATTCAATACATGCCACTCACTGTTCATGTAATTCACATTTACAATTGAGTCCGCTCCAATCCATGTGGACGTTATACCTGCTGACAGACCTGCAGTAACAGAACTGGGCCTCGTCTGACCCGATTAGACAGACATGGTTTGGCTCAATTAGAGATCCCATAATGAATGTTTGAGGCGGATACAGACATTTGAACATGTGAAAAGTTAAAAATGTGATTATAAGACTTCCACGAAGACCATCTTGTCCAAAATGCATTTTTTAAAATAACATTTCTTTAAATTTGTTTATTTAAGTGGTCCGTTGGATATACGGACAGTGGGTACAGAGTACAAACTAACTTGATGCTCTGTGATGGAGAGACACGATTTGAAAATAAGCTCAAACATATGGGCGGTCTTAAGGCTCCGTTAATCATCAGCACACATACACAATGAATGTTAGAAAACCTCTACTTAGAGTCAACATGGCCCAGTTATGTGACCACCTGCTGGAAGAATTATAAAATATCCATGTTGTCTTGAATTTCTTCATTTACCCAAACAGTGTAGCTGAAGGGTGGCGTCTCTCTCTCTCTGGTTAGACTGATGTAATAATGCATCAACAATTCCATTCCAACTAAAGCCAGCTACTGACTGGAGCTGAAGAGGTTGTATTTATTCTACAGCTTTCAGTTTCAGTCTTCCTAAGTAATCAAACGAGCCACTAACTCCTGGTTTTATATCGTGTCCTTGTGTCTCACGATGGTCTAAAATCGCCTTCAATACCCAGACACAAGATTAAAAAGTGGATTTATCTAGTTTCAGAGTAATATATTAGAAAAAGAAAAACTGTGTAAATGAGTACTCTTCCAAACACAAGAACGAAGGGTTTCAAATATGGAAATCTTAAACCTAGATTAGAATTATCAATAACTGCATTTTAAGGCCTTAACACATCTGTTGCTGTCTGTCTTTAACCTATTCAAGAAAAAATCAATAACACCGACGCAAAAGCATAAATCATCTTGTGAAATAAAGAAACAAGTCATGGCCACCTACACCAAGAAATAAACATAAATAAATACTAGAATTGGGGATTACAATATTAAGGCAATGCAGTGGCATGTTATTGGTGTTTTCTCTCATGGAATTCTGGACATTTTAAAAGAAAAGCAAAGATCACACTTAATTAAATATACTCATTATTTGCACATGAACAACAAAAATATTTCGGGTTTATGCATCCACAAAACATGACAGCATTTTCTCTGGCTTGAGCTGGACATTCTTCACAGTGGCTCTGGATCCCTCATCCTCGCCCTGCATCACTTCGACCATATTTCCCAAACCAAATTGCAGTAGTATGACCTCATCTGAAGCACTCTTACAGCATATATTCCCCCAGTACAGTCAGTGCAATGCTCACGGTTGCCTCTAACAAAAGGAATAACAACCCCATGACTTGCGGGCAGCTAACATGGCTAGCGCTGTGGCAAAATGAAACAAAACAACTGGAATTTAAAATAAAATTTTAAAAACTCATTACATGACAAGGGAGAAATAAGAAGAGATTAAAGACTGTGGTCCAGAGGATAGGTCACACCTCGCTCTAGTGAATGTATGCCCTGTAGACTGCAGAAATATCATTATCCGACTGGTCCAGTGCCTTAGCCCTCTTGTAAACCTGCAAAGTAATAGAAAACAAAGTTTCAACTGTAATGTACATGCTTCCTCTTGTTATTTGAAATGGTAAACTGATCACTGCATTGGATTTTTCTTGGCTTTTCAATGAACATTTCCAGGGCCTCTCGGTATGGAAAGTCACAAACGTCCTCTCACAACTGCCTGTTTATGCCGTCGACATATTCAACAGAACATTCCTAAAACCAAAACTGAAAAAGGGATTATTTCAGTTTTCGTTTTCAGCAAGAGAGCTACTCGCAGGAGAGCTACTTGTCCCATCTTCACTACCTTGGGAGCATTTAAAAAACGCAGATATATCTGTTTTCTTTCCATGCAACATATTATTCGACGCTCTCTGCCGGCTGATGGGAGTGCTCTCTGCGCGCACGTGTCTGCGTGCATCGCATCGGGGCGGAACTCTGCCGTGCGAGTTACCGAGAGAAAAGTAGAGTTGTAAACGCGCGACCACGTAGAGACAGAAATGACATGCTGTCGGGTAGATACGATCAATAACATAAGAACATTTATTTTGTTTAATAAAAGAACAAGGTGTTGACCTGTTTATAGGAAAGGGAACCTTAAATTACTTCTGTTGTGATCTGACGCAATAGAGAAAATTACAGGGGGGCGCAGGGTTTCTTCAGGGGGGCGCCCCGCCTATTATAACGGTAGGGGAAACACTGTAACTCATGGATCCATTGGAGTTCTATCGCAGCATGTGGAATGTACCCCATTCATTTGAACCCAATAACCTATGAGTACCAAGAGTCTTGCCTTGCTCCTCAGAGCAAGAATATTTTGGTCACAGTTCAGTGTAAAAAAAAAAAGATTACATTTTAATGTTGGAAAAACTTGTCCATACAAAGAAACAATCCTGAATGTTACCTCATTGGCCGCTGCAGCCATTGGGGTTGGATGGTTGGCCATATCGCCCATGGAGATGGCTAGCCTCAGGTCCTTTTGAATATGTTTCAAATAGTAGTCTGGCTTAAAGTTGCCCTGTAAAATATCTGGACAAAGCCGGAAGAAATTTGCCTTCAAACATATAGGACTACATGTCTGTTTGAAATTGACTGACTCAACTTTACCATGCAACATTGAGAGAAATAACAAAAGAATCAGTGAGCAAGGTTCAGTCTTTGTGTGGACTTACTTTGGCATTTCTGGTCCACAAAGGTGCTTGCCATCTGGCCCTGGCACAAGATGTCCAGGAAGGTCTGCTGAGATTGGCCTGTGGCCTGGGCCAGGGTTAGCCCCTCGGCAATGGTGGCCATGAAACTGCCCTGCACCATGTTGAGGATCAGCATCATCCTCGCTGCATTGCCTGCTTCCCCTGAAACCGCATACAGACACATTTGGGGACCCAAATAAGCAACAGTCTCCACACAGAGTCATCCTCAGTGTCCATAACTAATTGGAATTGCCATTTTTCCAGAAAGTAGAAAACCTGCAGTTAAAGTTCTACTAATAAATGACACTATTTGACGCCATCTAGCAGCTCCAGTATCCTGAAACAGAAACTAGACAGAAACCAGACTGGCAAGACCCTGGAGATAGTCACCTACACCATTTACAGGTTTACTATCAAACCCTTTACCCATTACCTGAAATAGAATCATTTGTAATTACCAATTTGTTTTCTTGCAGAGTTAGATAAGATGATTATTACCAATATGTATCTGGTTAGCTTAGCACAAAGTCTAGCCTAGCTCTGTCGACTGGAACAAAATCCACCTACCATCACCTAAGTGTTAACATCTCATTTGTTTAATTCCTACAAAAACTAAAGTGTCAAAATGATAATTCATCATTTTACAGAAGGGTGTGTTCCAAGCTATTTCTTGGGGGAGATCAGCAACTACGTGGAGGCTCGACTAGTTGCCTGGCAACAGCACAGAGCCAAGAAATAGCCAAGAAGTCGTTCAAGTTAATCTTTGATAAAACTATTGTATCTAACGAGCTGCATCCGTACAACCTACATACCCAGGAAGAAGGAGGTCTTGCCCATGGCCTGGAAGCAGCTGCTGCAATCCTCGTAGACAGTCCGGTCTCCGGCTGCCAGGATGACCAGCATCCCATCGTTGGAGAGCTGCTGGCTTCCAGCCACCGGGGCCTCCAGGAAACGGCCGCCCCGCAATGTGATCACCTGACATTCAAACATGGAATAACAATTTAATGTTGTAATATGTATTCTATCCAATAATGGTAGCTGCTACTACTGTATATACATTTCAGATCGAGAAAAGCCACAATCACTTTTAGGTTTAGGATCGTTTCAGGCAATAAGCTTTGAAACCATGCACATTTCAATAGTAAATGATTCTTTACTGTGTACTTAATATGAGGTATGCCGTGAACTGTGTCTGCTCTGGTGTATAGTGCTACTGTTTACCTGTGAGAGTTCTGTGATGGTCTCGGGGTCCACAGTGGACATCTCTACATAGCACTTGCCTGGCCTGATTCCCTGCAGCACTCCACTGGGCCCCAACACCAACTAGAGGGCCACAAACACAAGTAGTTATTTTTACCCATGAGCTAGTGACTCAACGCCACAGGAAGCCGTTAACTGTAGCTGGTACTCACATCCCTGGATGCCTTTGGGTCAGAGACACAGGAGAAAGTGATATCACACGTGGAAGCCACCTCAGCAGGAGTCCGGCCTAACCGGGCACCCTCCTGGATGAACAGGTCGCACTGGAGCACAGCAGGAAGGAGACATTTCTGAATGATCATCATCATCATCATGCCAACACAAGATACTTCTAGACTTCACTCAAACTTTCAAACTCCTTCATCGACACTATCTATATGATATTTGCTTAATATGTTTTATTATGTATTCCAAATACCAGAAGTGAAATATATCATCACCAGTCGAACACTGCAACAGATTACTGAGGTCAACGAGGCCTCATTCATCGGACACAAGATCAGTTTTACTTGTGTTGCACTGCAGTACCTTTTCTGCTGTGCGGTTCCACACTGTGACAACGTGACCCAGTTTCAACAGGTTGGAGACTATACCGCTACCCATCAGCCCCAGACCCAGGAACCCTATCCTGAAGAGCAATGTCCAAACAGAACAAATATGAGCACCCCAACACTGAAATGAAACATTAGCAGTTATAAGTCTGGTTGGTTTGAGCTGAAATCCATTAAGGTTAGTGCTTAATCAATAATTGTCATCCTCAGTGTTATGCTTGTGATCGCTTTTTCTATAAATGTATAAAGTAATTATGATATGGTGTTGTGAGGTTTATAAATACCTTTTATCTGTGGGTGTGATGCTGCCATTGATGGCTGTGCTGTCGGCTGCTTGGATAGATGTTGACCCTGAGTCCTGCAAAGGCAACACTGTCACTTTCTTACTGCAGGAAACGTGAAGCCCTAACCAGCTTGGCTTTGTGTCATCTATGAAACCAAATCAGCCCATATGATGTTATTGAAAACACTACAGTTCCAAATCCAACTTTATAATATGGGTAGATTAAATCAAGCATTCTGATTGGTTGAGAGTGAGTCACGGTTGCACCGTATTGAGCTATAAAGTACTGTAGCTGTGTATTTAGGTTACGTTTATTAACCTAACGGGTGTTATACCCAGTGCCTACGAAGCATTTATGATTTATTTAGGTTTAAATTAAATATTTTATTGTAAGTGTCCCATTGTCATTTTTGTTATTTTAAATCGCAACTTTTATAAAATTAGCATTGTGAATGAATGAGATGGTGTGAGATCCATAGGCTAACAAATGTGATGTTACCAATGCTGTTTGTCTGTTGCATAGCAACAGCCACACGTACAGGGACTATTTTCTGTAGGCTACTGAAACGCGATACACGTTTTGTGGCTACAACTATTTTGTGATAAAAAGGCAGCTTACTATTTACTTAGTATTTATAATGTCGCAGGCCTCCGCTAGGCGTCGGGCCTAACAACACCCTTGAACAGTACATTATTGACGATACAGTACTGCCGTACCTCATTGCTTAAGTAGAAGTACAAAGGAACATTTAAGCAAACGCATGAAATCTGGAACACGTTGACTGGTTAGTTTCAATATTTACCTCTTCAATGATCTTCAGCCGCTTGCTAATGGGTTCCATTGATGGTGCTGGCTGTGAGGAAACAGAGAGATGAACAATATACTCATTCAGTGGGTCTTAAGTCAAAGAGACTACGCACTTTCTAAATTATGTAGTTTAATATGGGATAAAAGAAGAGCTACTAACAAAAAACATTTCCCTCAGAGCAGTCACATCGAGGATCGCCTAACCTCGGGCAATATCTGTTAATACCAATGCCAATATTGTGTATAGTGTTAATGTTTGATTGATTTGTGCATAACTAAGCCAAAAACCGTAATGTAATGAGATTAGCATTTCATACGGTTTTAAAGAACTGGTCATAATCAAACCATCATAGCCTTACAGAGGCTTTTTTCAGTTGGGGTTGAGGGGGTGGGGTGATCTACAGAGTCTCAAACCGACTATTAGAAGAGATCGGACATGACAAGCTAACGGTTAATGTGAGACCCAACCTCTGATGGGGTGAAGATGTCAGCATACTGAGTGTGCTTCCTCTTACCTTCTCAGACTGGCTGAGGAGGAAATGATGGAAATGTGGGTCGTCCTTCACAGGCTGTAATTGAAGAAGAGTTCATTGAGACGGCGTTCTCTTGGCATATCTAGTGACCTGACAGAAACCAATGAGTCTACACCACACCATGCTGACACACCAGGGCCCCCATCATGGTCTTTATACTAAGAAATTTGGGCGGGTATTCCATCCATGGCCTAAAAATGTGGTCTTGCCCTGGAGTGTTAATGATTAAAGACTAAATTAAATTCCTCAATCTTGTTAATTTTCTTAATGAATTTTACAAATCTCTCTTTAAACTCTACAATGCATAACCAGAGAGAACCCTGTTTGTGTTCAGCTGCTGCACAGATCATTCTTGTTAGCCACACTGGCTGACTTTTAGAACACCAATACAGAGCAAGAAGAAGAGTTTACAGCGGATACAAGTGCTCATGCTTTACACAGTTACAAGTAGGTAGGTAGAAGGAAGCTAATTGTATGAAAAGATAGCAGGCAAATCACAAGTTTATCTAAAACAGGTGTCAGTAGCAGTCCTCTAAAACTCAAAGCTTCAGGTACAATGCACCCCTATTAATGTGAACAGCTCAACCCACACAATCAGTCACCATCTGATGTTCTCCATGTCAGTGGAAACGGGTCAATTCTGTACAATACGAGTTAGCAGTGCCTCTACTGGCTGAATGCACGGACACACAAACATTCAAGAAGTTACAAATACAGCGTCCTCTGATTTACGTAAATACTGTGTCCTTCTGGACTCAGTACCATATGGCAACACCAGAGTTGATTCACTGAAGTCACAAACTAATTTGTAAAAATATTTCCACTGACATATAGATCAATAGTTAATGACTCAAATTGTATATGGGGGTGCGTTGTTTTGCTGTCTGTGTGAGAGAGAGAGAACAGGTTTAAGATTCCATTCAGAGTGATCGTAACTGGTCCTGAAGAGCAGGGAGACTCATTAATAACAGTCAATCATAGAAAGCTGATAAGGATGTCACATTTCTGGGTCAGCTGAGTCAAACCTCAGGCTCCCTTTGAGCCCACACATACAGAGTTGGTGACATACGGCAGACAAACAGTTTCAGGTTTGAGCGCCAGACAGGTCAGAAAGTAAAGGTCTGCAATTGCTGGTGATTAAAGTCAAAGCTGAAGGTCAGGTAGAAGAACAGCAGGGCAAGGCAGGCTTTGTGGGAAGGAGTTCACCTACACTGCTCTCCCATTTGAATCCTGAGCCAGGTCCCGCCCCCAGCCTCTCAAGAGTGGACGGCTCGGGGTCAGAGTCAGTTAAGTCCTTAAGGAGGAGAGACACACACATTCATCTTTCTAAATCAAATTGTGAATCCGTAGAGGTCGGTGTCTGCTGTATTGCGGGATGTTCTTCTCTCATATATATGGAGGACACAGCATTGAGGAAAGAACATTGATTTCACCTCCACTGTATTTGGACGTAGGCAGAAATCTCCGACAGGTATTTTGAAATCTGGACCATTAAAAGCAAAGTGATCTGCATCGATGTCAGATGTGTGCTATTGAGACACCATCAGCTCCACAGCCTCTGGTGCTTCACATGTCCGACTTGAAGGGGTAATAAAATGGAGATGGACAATCCAAGTTCATGAAGTCAATTAAAAGGACTTAATGATAGTGAAGAGTGTTTATGTTGTCCCAACAACTCCAACTGAGTAATACAACCTCTATCTCTATGGAGGACTGTGCGATGTTAATTTCACATTATCCAACTAATCAAGCATTGAATCTCATAATTGGGTCAAATTAAAAGATTAAGGGACTTTAATATACAGAAATATTGCCTAGCAAGCTTTTCTTAAAATACTGCTGGTTCTGTGTGATGGCATGAATCTGATGCCTGCAGTGCACCATAGAAGCATCACTGTCAATAGATCTGAGGCTAAACACTTACTTACTAGAATCCATAGTGCAAGACCCAGAATGCATCATTGTATTAGACCGAGCAAGAGAAAGTTACAACGTTGCAAAACTTGGTCTAGCAAGGTTGGCATCACTTTAAATTATAGACCAATATATCCACATTACAGGTTTAGTGGAGACAATTTCATCAGATTGCCTTGGCAGTGGAATCTAATGTCAGGTAATTGAAGGTGAATAAACTTAGAGATCACAGATCTCATTGTCTTGTCGAGTTGGGCGATGAATCTAAATACATTTTCAATTACGATTGTGGCTTCCAATGATTAAAAAAAAAACACAACAATCGATTTAGAATAATTATTGTGCCTCATAGTTTCACAAGGTCTCCTGTATACCAGTGGGATTTCAGCGTGCTCCGAGGGTCAAGGACAGCTGCTTCGACTTGGTCGAACCTCACCGCTTCCCGAACTCGCTGTGCCCTCTGTCTGCAGTCAATGAGCTCAGTATTGACCAAAGTTATCGTGATTACAATTTCTGGCATAATGAAGCGTTTCTATCATCACTTTTTCCAGTCCCCGTTTTGCTGTGTTCTAAATGTCGTATATGTTTAGTATAGCTATTTTACTAATGCTTTACAGGATAAAGTTTGAACTTGACAGCATCCTACCGACCTTCTCAGAGGGGTCCTTTAGGGCACTGAGATCCTCATCATCCTCCTCCAGTATTTTTAGTGGCTTGCTGGGCGTCTTTTTTCCTTTTGAGTCCCCTTTGCCATCAGAGTTCTGTTAAAAACACACAGTTTATGAATTTATGCTGCCATTTCGGCATTTAAAGACATTTATCAGCAGTCTGACAACTGTTTGAATGTAGGACATAAGCAGGTTACACACAGTGAAGAGAAGGGAGAACTGATTTCCCAGATGATGAGTGCACTCATTCTGGAGTGCAGATGGCCTCAACGGAGACCACATGTCCACCTGAATAACAACTCGGAGTATTTCATGAGGATCACTTCATTAATCGTACATTTGATTCCATCAGTTTCATAGCTGGAAACAAGTATGTTCCACATCTGTTTGCTTTGGTTCTGCTGTGGTGACAACAGCGTTTATACTAAATGACCAGAAAACACGACTCAACAATTGTGGTGATTAGGGCTGCAACAACGAATCGATAAAATTACGCCACTCAATAAGTCACGGAGATGTTTGAGTATGGAAAAAACAGTTGAGTTGAGCGCGGAGCAGAGCGGAGGTCGAGGAGAGACCAGCTGAGACCGTAACGTTGACTGAAACACATCGCGGAGGCAAGGCCGTTCAACAGCACAGTAGCAGCTCAAATCATGGCAGCGGCAGCTAGTAGAGGCACTTCCGGTTGAGGCTCCGGTGCCGCAGCCAGTCGGCTGGTTTTGTTCTGTTTTGAAGTGAAGACGTAACGTCCCTCCAGCAGCTCTTCTGCTGTTTACTCGTTATTAGCTTGACAAGTTAGCGCGTAAGAACAATGTGTCTGAACAAAGGGGGGAGGGGGGGGAAGAGAGAGAGAGAGAGAATCCGTGAGTGTTTGTGTGTGTGCGTCTGTGAGTGTTTGTATGTGTGTGCATCTGAGTGTTTGTGAGTGAGTGTGTGCGTCTGAGTGTAGTGTAGAGAACAAGTTCTGACGTTCAAACAAATCCTGTTAAGTTTTCTGATTAGTATTTTTCTTTATAAGTTATTTATTGTTCTGACAGCTCAGGTCCCATTAAACAAAATTTTGTGCACTTTATTTAATAAAAGCCTATATATTTGGCAGTTGTAAAGCATACATGTGTATGTTTGTGTTAGTCCATTATTTTATTTTTTTATTATTACTACAGCTTAGGGATGTTCAAGGAGCAACCTTTTTATGCACTTTCTGAAGATTTTTGCACCGTCAGTTCTGTTTTTGAATAAAGGGTTGGAAAGAATGCTTTTTATCGGATTCATCAAAAAAATAATCGACAGATTAATCGATTATTAAAATAATCGTTAGTTGCAGCCCTAGTGGTGACTAACAGTTCACTAACATTCAATTTTTACACAAGACCAGACTTTTAGGCAAAAAGGAAAATGTTTCACACCTTGTGCTGCTTTCAAAATGAATATTAGATTTCAGATCAGCTCTTTCAGATACATATGACTTCTGTTTTCTTATTCCATAGCTGGGATGTACAGTGCCCTCTAGAGTTACTGGCACCCTTAGTGAATATGAGCAAAACAGGCTGTTGGAAAGATTTATTTGCCGTTTATCCTCTTGGTCTTTCACTTCAAACATTCACAATAATTGTGGCACACATGTTTTTATTGGCATCTAACTAAAGTATAATTTCATTCATATTGTACATTTTTAACTTCCCCTGTTTAATTAGGAACTCTTAAGTGGTCAACTATGAGGTGACACAGGGCAAAGTCATTCACCACTATGGGAAAGACCCGAGAACACATTGACGATGTACGAAGAAAAGTAGTTGAGTTGCACAAATCAGAAAATGGATTTAAGGAAATCTCTAAACAGTTGAAAATACCCATTTAGTTTAAAGCGAGCCTGGAAGAGGATGTGTGTGTACATTAACCCCACTTACCGTGAGAAGGAGGGTTCGAGTGGCAAAATAATCTCCAAGGTTCACAGCTGGAGAAATTCCAGACGTTAGTTAAGTCTTGGGGTCAGAAAGTTTCCAATTAGACGGCACCTACATCACCACAAGTTGTATGGGAGGATTGCCAGAAAAAAAGCCTCTACTGCCAAACAACAACTAAAGCAGCTACATTTTGCCAAACGTTACTAAGACTTTCAATGGGACCGGGTTATGTGGTCTGATGAAACCAAAATGAAGCTTTTTGACAAGAAACAAAGGTGGGTTTGGCGTAGACAGAAAGATAGCCGACCAGAGAAGCACCTCATACTCACTGAAGCGTGGTGGCGGATCTTTGATGTTGTGGGGCTGTTTTTCTTCTAAAGGCTCTGGACATCTTTAGGATACATAGTATCATGGACTCCATCAAATACCAGCAGATATTAAATAAAAAACCTAACAGCCTCTGCCAGGAAGCTTACAATTGGCTGTGGTTACTTCCAGCAGGACAATGACCCGAAGCACACCTCAATATCTACACAACAATGGTTCACCGGCCACAGAAGAAAGGTTTTGCCATGGCCATCACAGTCCCCCGAACAAAACCCCATAAAAAGTATGTGGATTGAGCTGAAGTGGAGAGTCCACAAGCGTCGGAATCTGAAGGATCTGGAGAGACTGCATGGAGGAATGGTCTCAGATCCAGTGCCATGTGTTCACCAATCTCCTCACACATTATAGGAGAAGGCTCAGAGCTGTTATCTTGGCAAAGGGAGGCTGCACAACATTAAATGAAGGGGTGCCAATAATTGTGGCACATATAATTTTGAGATTTTTTTTTTTTTTTTTAATTATACGAATTTTATGTTTCTTTCAATTATGTTACTTCAATTAAAGGTTAGATTTTTGTGAATATTTTTGAATGAAATATTATGAGGATAAACAATAAAATTATTTTTTTTGCATCTCATTTGCTCATGTTTGTGCATACAGTACCAATAATTCTTGAGGGCACTGTATGCAAGGACAGCCAATATGGCGGTAACCGACCAAGTGTGTGATTTTCCGCTTCTTTTTCTGAACTAGCCGTGTTGTATGACATCCCCCTCACCTGTTCTTTCCCCTTTGCTTTCTTCAAGAAGTCTTCCACTGCATCGACCGCCTGCTGGAAACGCTTTCCTTTATTTATCTTGATCATCTCTTCTTTATGGGCATGGTAGGGCTTCAGCTGTTCTACTTTGATCCAGGCACTGGACAGGCACAAAGACATACAGCTCTCACACATTTGTGCATGCAAGGTGAGTCAGAACAGGACCTCACTGTCCATACTTACTGGTCTTCAGTTCCAAAGAATTTCACAAAATGGCATTTTTTGCCCCTGGGCTTTTTCAAGTCCTTGGGAGGGCTTACGACCTGAAACGTAAACAAATATAGTAATCCAACATTTGTCATGCTGATGTTTGTATGTGCCTCTAACCAGCCATTGGTATGTTTTCACTCCTTACCTTCCCTGGCCATGGTGGGTAACGACCAAGCTTCCCCCTGAAAGAAGAGGGATATATTTAGCCATGGCCTACGCCTGTCTTGCTCGTACTGGGCCGCATTACAACACGCTCCAACAATCTGATGATTCGGACGCTTCCTCAGGTTCAGTTTTGCGACCAGAGGGGAACGGGCTTTTGCTGTCAGGACTTCCAAACTGTGGACTTTTATAAAAGACCCCAATTGTATGTGTATAGGTACATATGTTTATACAGGTGGCAAAGCATGTACACAGAAAGAATGTGTGTATGGGGTATATAAATAAATGTAAGCGGCAGGGTTAATTTATCACCTTGTTTTACCACTTTAGTATTTTTTGTGTTGTTATGCATGTCCTGTTTTAATAGTCTTTTTTTATTGTTTTAATGCATTTACTCTTATTGTTGTGTGAATCAAATCAGTTTTGAAAAGTACTACATGAATACATTTGTTATTTATGTTTAAGACACTCCTTAGTATGTACTTGCTGCGGGCTGGGTACTCGTAGACTATAGACCAGAACATGCTCACAGCACTGAGCATCAACAGTCCCCAAACAGACAGTAAATGTCTGCTCAAATTAAATTCTACTTTGATCAGAGTGTCTGGAAGATTTTACAGTTTTAGATTATTCAAAGTCCTCAGAATTTGGCTTATTTTGATACAAATATCCAAGATATCCACAAGTGGGTACAATTCTCCACTCTTCTTGCGGCAGCCCAACCAACTAAACTAATGAAATAAATAATTCATACAATAATCTAATACAGTGGAGGGCATGCTGTTTCTGGCGGTGGAGGCTGTCAGAGCTCTTAATAGATGGTTATCCCAATATCAGTCAGTACTAACAGGGTTCTACTGGTCTCTCAGTTGCAGTGATGTCCTCATGAGTTCTAGAAATATTGTAACAGCAACTAAAGAAGCAACTACTGTAACTCACACTTACCAAACCGCCATATGAGAACAATGCTATTCAGCAGTGTGTCAGTTGGCAATGTGAAAAAGGCAGCTTTAAAAAAAGGGAACACAAATACCAACTTATTGAGTTGCTGGTGTCAATAAAAACCGAAACGTGTCGGTGAATGGTCCTAACAAGGATAGTGGTCCTAACTAGAATATGATGATATTCAATACAGGGAGCCCCGGTCTCTCCACAGAACACATATGTGGTCTTTTACTAAGCGGATAAAACCCCCACGAGAAGGGGCGCTACGGGGCAGCACGACCCGCTACTCGGCCGTTGTTGTCACCCATCTGGGCTAAGAGAGCCAGAGTCCTCCATGGACAACTTGTCCATTACGAGTGACACACGACTGTTGTCTGCAACTGCTAACACGGAAGAGAGTCAACGTGAAGCCAGCTGCAGACCCCGTTAGCTTCATATCCGCTGAAGCTAGGTAGGCTAGCCACAGACCACAACATGGACCGGTGTAACCACCTGTCCAAGCTTTACACACACACACACCAACCGGCCCAATAGAGACCATTTAAAAAGACTGCTCTCTATCCGGAAATACACCAGTCCTCTCCTTTCGGTCTAACCCTTCTCTGTAGCTTGTCGCTAGCATGCAGCTACCGATGGCTGCTGGCTGTCAGCTCGGCTAGCGACTTGTTTGGGTTGACTATCAGCTAACTGACCCAGCACGGGACCACCAACACAAACCATTAAAACAATTAATCAATCACTGGTTTATGCAATGTAAGATCATTCAGCAGGACCGGAGGCGTTGGACAATATTTAAAGGTTATCTCACCAGACCAGATCCCCGATCCTCAGATGTACCGTCGCCATCTTACAACTTTAATAAAACGTCGCACTGACTGAGAGGAAAAGACAACACACCCCCACTGATCACGTGTGAGGGCCTTCCGCTTCCGCTTATGTAACATCCGCTGCTAAGGGTCGTTCGAAAGAGCTGCGCCTCGCCTGGAATCCAGACGAGAGCAGGCGGCAGCAGCAGGGGGCGGAGACGAAACACTGCGGTCAAGTCGGACAGTTTTCAGCTGACTTCAAAATATACACAGGAAGTCACAGAAAAAAGGACTTCCTGTAGTCTACTTGTAGTTTACAGATCACGTTTGGATTTATTCATATGTGTTTATAAATATATGTTCATGTAGAAATGTGTGTGTAGCTGCATGCTTTATTCTTTTTATGTCAAACTGTGAAATACATTACTACTGTTTATGATGTGTGTTGTATAAATAAGCTGTATTATTATCAACCACACACGATATGTTTTCAGATTAAACATGAAACTAACAGTCAACAATCGAGCGTTAAGTATTACTACCACACATAAAATAAGAATTTTCCACAACACGTGGTGTTTGCTGTCAAATCGAAGAGCCAATCCGCTCTCTGATGTGGCGAGAGCCAGGTGTTTCCCATCATGCACTGGGCCACGCAGTCGGTGGAGAGCTGCTGCGGTGCCTGGCTCTAAAATCGACGGCCGCATCGCTCTCGTGAGATTATCGTTGACCACGTGTGCATGACGTCAGAGCAAGTCGGGATCAAGTCGGACACAAATCTAACCGACATGCATTGCGCACCGATCGCCGGCG
Source organism: Cottus gobio (assembly GCA_023566465.1). Classification (NCBI taxonomy): domain Eukaryota; kingdom Metazoa; phylum Chordata; class Actinopteri; order Perciformes; family Cottidae; genus Cottus; species Cottus gobio. The sequence goes on from CM042232.1 coordinate 20,728,052, forward strand.
ATCGATTCTGCGCAGAACTGGCTCATCTCGAACGAACCTAATATCATTGACCACGTGTGCATGACGTCAGAGTGTATGTAACATCCGCCAGCAGCGGAAGTTACATACAACAGTATAAACAATTGAAAGGAAGGAGTTTCAGAAAGGAAACATTGTCCTTTAGAACACACTGACAGTAACAGGAACAGCAGGAGCATCACATGAATTATGAACTTTTGTCTTTGAAGTTTGAATATTTTTTCACTTGATTTATTATTATATTTTAGAAGAGGAATAACACCTTTATCTTCGTCCTCTCTCTGTCACTCTTCTTTCTCCCTCTACCACTCTATTTTCTCCCTGCCTTTCTCTTCTCTTCTTCATTGTGAAGCCGTCCCCGTGTGTCTAATTGGTGAGGAGACTAAAAACAGGACATCTGGGTCGGGTTTCAGCGGACATTGCAATCAGCAATGATTGTTATTTAATTTAATTGTTATAACTGCAAATATTAACTGCAAATATTTTCTATATATTTCAATATGGTTATGACAAATGCATGAAGTTTGCCAGTATTTAGTTTTGAACATGTTTCTAACAGTTTTGAAAACAGTGTGTCAGCATTTGAAAATTGTACTGCAAATATACATTTTTCTGCAGGGAGTGGATTATGAACAAGAAAAGGGTTCAAGGATTCTGGAAAACATGATCATTAAATGCTTTTTGTGTGAAAGCAATGAAACTCATTAAAAGTTTGGTCAGCATATACTTCTGACTGTGTGAAGAGTTTTGACAATGTGACTTTCTGACTAACGCATTTAAGCAATCGTTAAAATAACTGTATTATATGGTTGGGTGGTTCTATGTTCAGCTGTTTTGGGTGGTTCTGTGTTCAGCTCTTTTTAAGAGGTCTTACTGACACTCATTGGTGGAAGGACAGTAAGTATTATTCTGGGAGGAGATTAGTACGTGTGTGTGCGTGTGTGTGCGAGTGCACTTTTATCGGGGGTCCCTGGCTGGAACCAAGCATGGAACACTAAAATTACAATATAACAGGACCACATTTTATTGTGATGTATGAATAAAGTCTCTCATTATTATTATCATTATTTTTATTATTGTTATTTTGGACAAATAGTGACACTCCAGTAGCTTTAGGTGCAGGGCCATCACTGAGCTGTTATTTTTAGATATAAAACACTCTGGGATCTCCATCATCAAATATAGCAAAGTGAATTAAATGACACAAAAACAATTCATACAACCTTTCCAGTTTGATTGGTCTTTTATTGAATGACAGAGCACACATTATTTCCAGTAAACCTTAGAAAACCACACAAATGAATTAAACTTTTAGTACCCGTGTGAGTTTCAATAGAAATATCAAATAAAGATATTCAAAATATATGTCCTCTTCCCTCATACCCAGTGTAAGAAATTAAAACTTGGCTGAGCAAACCTTTCCTACCACATACAATGTTATGTAGTTTGCTGTAATAATACTAATATCAAACCATATATTATGCCAGTACCACAAAATTGAATAGGCAGAAGCAAATAAATACATAGAACATTTAGGAATCATCGTTACAGTAATGCCAAGTCACCATAGTATTAAAGTCAGAGTGGAAGTAGAATAAAACACAAGGAGATTGTTAACAACAGATATGAAACTGAGGAAATCTTGTAGAAACAAATCAAAAAAATTCTTCCATAACATGTTTGTGTTCACTTGTTCTTGCCCGACACCATTACACCAAACTCCTGGATGGATATTTCTTTGTTTATGTACTGCTGAAGCTGGCGATTACTGATGTGCCCGAGGCGCAACGCTTCATCGATGGAGAACTTTTTCCCTGATTTTCTGTCATGAAGAACTGAGGATTCTCCTTTGGGGCCCTTGACCGAAATCTCCTCCCAGTCACATTCCTGGCTTTGCAGGTTGACAAACATCTTCCAGTCAATCAGACCTAGTTTGTAGGCCTCCTCCGGTCGCATCTCCTTGCCTGTATCTGGGTCAATGACCACAATAGACCTACGCAGATGGCTCTCCCTCTGTTCCTTCTTCATTCTCACTGACACCAGGTTCTTTTGAAGCCTCTCGATCTCCTCATCCTTCTGACCGGTAATGCCCCTGAGCTCTGCTAGTTCCTTCTGTAGTGAATCAAGTCTCAGTTCCAGGTTCTTTCCTTCCTCCCTTGGTGCAGACTCAGTGATAAGCCGAGTCTCTTTGCTGGTGATCTCGATCTCGGACCGAAGCTTGCGGATGTCATTCTGCAGCCTTTGGTTTTCTTGCTGCAGACGGCCACTTTCATCACGGATGTAGTCCAGCTCTTTCGAAGATTTGGTGTTTGAGAACTCCATATCAGAGAGCCTTGAGGTGAGGTTGGCCAGCTCCTGGTCAAGTTCTCTCCTTCTCCTTTTCTCCTCTTCCAGAGTCCTCTTTAGGTTCTCAATATCAATCTCAGCCTCTGGGTCCCTTTCAACTTGGACTTTCTCAGTGCGGACAACTCTTTCTTTCACATCGATCTTCTCCAGGGTGAGCTGCTGCTGGATGAGGATATTCAACTCTTTCTCGAGCAGAGTGCGTTTGTGCTTCTCTTCATCAAGCTGTAGTCTGAGAATGGAGTGTTCCTTCTCCTGTTGGGGATCTTGTTGCAGGACTACCTTCTGTTTGACAGTCACCTTCTCACGGTTCTCTTTGTCACGGAGCTCCAGCTCATGAAGTCTGACCCGAAGCCTTTGGATCTCCAATTCTGCATCGCGCCTTGCCCTGCGCTCACGGTCCAGTTCTTCCAGTTGCAGATCTAGGTCAGCCTTCTGTCTCTGCAGTTGGTAGAGCTCTGTTTTCAGGCTCTCCTTTTGTTTCTGCTCATTGCTGATGTTTTGTGAGAAAGTGTTGCACTCTGATCTGAGGAGAGGGTCTTCTTCCATCTTGACCACTTCTTGCTGGACAATCTTCTCACGGACCTGAGACAAATCAATTTTCCTCAGTCTGATCTTCTCTTCTTGGGCTGACCGTTCTCTCTCAAGATCGAGGCGTTTCTGTTGTTCATCAGCCAATTTCCTTTTGAGAGTTTCAATTTCTTCCTTAGTCTTGGGGTCTTCTCTGTACTGCAGTACTTCATTGACCACCTCTTTAGTCTGCACTTGTGGTTTGGTGTCCTTCCATCTTTGAATTTCATCACGAAGTTGGCGGATTTCCATCTCAGTTTTCTCAATCTGGTGTGTTTTATCTACGATTTCATTGCGAAGTCTCTCAAGTTCTCTTTCAGTCTGTGGATCTGTCTTGTATTTGATGACTTCTTTGATGGTCTCTTTGAACTCCACTTGAGGTCCTCTGTTCTTCAGCATAATCTCATCATTCTTCAGTAATTTAAGCTGGGATTCTGCATCCCTGCAGCGCCTCTGTCCCTCTAAAAGTTCAAGCCGGAGATTGGCCACCTCATTCTCAGCTTTGGGGTCAGGGCGGACAATCTCCCGCACCTTCTCCTGAATAACAACCTTAGACTTCTCCTCCTCTAGACTGGAAATCTTCCTTGAGAGGTCAGCCTTTTCTCGCTGTGATGATCTTCGTTTGGCCTTCTCGTCTTCATACTGCCTTCTAAGGGTTTCTACCTCTCTTTCAAAGGTAACATCCTTCTCTACTTTCAGAACCTCTTTGATGGAAATCTTCTCCTCGGCCATTGATTTCTCCTTCTCCATCCTTCGGAGCTTCTCTTGAAGAAATTGGAGTTCATCTTCCAGCTGCTTCCTGCCATCCGTTTCCTTCTGTCTCCGGTCAAGGAGCACCCGGTACTCTGTTTCAAGTTGGGGATCATTCTGTACTTTGATCACCTCCTGTTCAGTGATCACCTCCTGTTCCCTGCTCTTCTCTTCAGCCAAGAGTGTCACCTGCTTTTGTATCTGAATCAGCTCATTGTCTTTCATCAACTTCTGCCTTCTTAGCTCATCAAGCTCTTCCCGAAGCTTGCGCATTTCCTCCTCCTGATCACGATCTCTTTCTATACGCAAGACCTCCTTGACCGTGTATTGCTGTGCCCCTTCTTTGACTTCTGTCTCAAGGCCACGCAATTTCAACTTTAGTACCTCAAGGTCATTGACCAGGACATGGGTGGTGCGGCGCTCTTCTGAAAGTTTCTGCTGGACCTTATGGACTTCCTCATCCAGCTGGGGGTCAGCAACCTTTTTGATCAGCTCCTTCTTGACAATTGTGTCCTGAGGCTTCTGTCCTTCAAGAACATAGATGTCGGACTGGATAGTCTCAATTTCTCTCTCTAGCTGCTCCCTCCTCTGGACCTCATCATCCAGCTGCTTCCTGATCCTCCAAGGTTCTTCTCCTGGGGCAGCAGCATTGACTGACTTGACATTTGTAGACTGGATTAAAGGGGCCTCAGGTTGCTGTTCAGGATAAATCATCATCATTGTTAATATAATATTATTAATAATAATAATAACAACAATAATTATCATGTGAACATATTTCACCTGGTTAAGAAGACTATGGGTAAACTCCAGATTCTGAAGCCTCTGCTTGTTCACAGCATTCACCTCGGTAAATTTTGCCTCAATAGCAGATTCCTGTAAATTACATTGAAATAACATGGAAAGCATATAGAGTAAAACCTTATTACTTCAGTGATTCACAACCTTTTTGGGAAAACTATCTGCTAATATGTACATTACGTACAAAGAAAAGTCAGAAAAAGTCTGAACCAACCACTGACCCCCTGATGATGTCAAGGTGATGTCACCTGTGTTATCTTATATCTTCAACAGAAAGACTGTGTTATATACTTGGAGAATGGTATTTACAAATGTGGATGTTATCAGTCTAAAAAAAGACACAAAAGAGTTGCATTATGGGAAATGTGGGATCATGGGTTTCTGGGGGCATGATTCAGGCTAGGGACTAAAAGTCTGGATATCTCAGTCTCTAATGTGTTGCTTAATCTTTTTTAATATGTCTCTCCTAAGCTCCCCAACATTATGGAAGTGCTATACAATGTTTACTAGAAGTACCCCTTTAAATGTGTATTGGTGGATTTAATGGCCAATCTATGCTGAGAAAGAGCTAGCACAGTTGTGTTTTTCTTAACTTAACTTAGAACCAGTTAGAGGTTATAGAGAGCAGGGATGGAGAAGCCCGAGATAGGTTGTAAATCTCTTCTGTGTACTCTAAAGTACTTGCTTATTTCCTTACAGTCATGTCTGATGTCTGACTCAATTGACAGTGACATGTCATGAATGCTTTAGCTGGTGTGCCTTACCTCTGCCTTGACTCTCTGTGCAGGTGACTCCAGTCTGTTCCTCTTGTATGTCTGAGGTACAAGTCCATCTTCAAGGTCAAGGATAGATCTAAACTTCTCAGTTTCATTCTCGTAGTCCTACAAAGAAGAACCAGTAAACCATTCATCAAACCATCATCGTATTTCATTTCTGCAAATTAAAGGTAGTTATGTAGTGGTCAAAATCAATGAATATCTTACTTTGACAGCTTGTTGGTAAAGCTGGGCATTTTTGGACACGTTGTTCAAGTCAGACTCCTTTCTTGCAATATCAGAGAGCAAGTTCTGAAAAGAAGAAAACAGAGAAGTTCTTTTAAGAGTTTTTCTCCAGCACCACCAACTGAATATTTGTCTAGACCAGGAAATATGCATGTATGACTATGTATTGCCCTGTTGCTCATCACTCTCACCCTCTGATTCTTCAACTTGGTTTCCACTTGTCTTGTGTCATCAGTGTCACGAGGCTCGTAGTTTGGGACACGAGACAGCCAGCTGTTCAGATTGTCATAATCATTGCGGTAATTGTTGGACGCCATCTTTGCTCTCTGCAAGCTTTGAGACCTGCAACACACAGCAAAATAGATAATTATACACTGTCTATATATAGGTCTATATGATATGTGTTTTTGTATTGTTTTGCTCAAAATTTCTTTCCATAAATAATGATTATTATTGACTCCTTTTCTTGACCCTCTTACCTGATGTCGGTCTGCCTGTTGAGGTTATTGAAACGCTTGTTGAGCTTCTGGACATCTCCCTCTTGCCTCTCAATGTCGGGGCAGTGCTCTTGAAATTTGGTGGCCATGTTGTCACAGCTGCTTTTGGCCAAGCGCAGGTTCTGCTCCGTCTCAGCGATAACTGACCTCTTGGACCTCAGGTCTGATGCAATATCCTACCAGAGTGGCAAGGCAGACTAATTAAATATACACTGTATGTTTTATTCAGGAAAGAATAATACAGACAAGTCAATGATAAAATGACACCGTGTGTTGGGGATTTATTTCTTTTAGAGATAACCTTTGCATCTAGGACGTCCTAAATGTTTGAAGGAGTGTAATCATTTTACTAATCTTATACTGAATATTTTGTGATAACAGCATCTTTTTACTTGTATACATCAGGGACATGGGTGTATGTTAGTAAATACAATTTGATTAAGCTTAGCTTTATTTTATTGTAAAGCCCTCAGATGCAAATTTGTATTTGTGATTTTGGGCTGTACAAAATAAACTGAATTGAATTGAATTTGGGAATATGTGAGTACAACATAAAATAAACTACATTTTTTTGGCACATTTGTCTTTGTTTGCAACTCAATTGAATTGATCAGTAAGCCAAATTGTAGTTTTTAAGACTATATTTTTAAATGTATTGTGTCAAGGAGGGGTCCCAAAACCATCTAATACAGGATACATCTTAGTTAATATTGTAACTTTGTGTGGGAACCCATTGTATTTAGCAAATAGGTGGCTTTTAGATCAGTTGCCTGCTTTGCCTCATTAATAATCATGTAGATGTTGAAATATCTCCCACATAAAACAGTTGCAAAGTGGATTTTTTGAATATTCTTCCTTGTTTAGTTGAGTGTAATAGCACACAACCACCAGAAGGAATGTGTATTGGTGTGTGTGTGTGTGTGTGTGTGTGTGTGTGCACATGTGCAGGATACAAACAAAATGGGGACGTGCTGATCAAGTTGTTGCTCCGTAGCAGTACTAGTCATAAAATACACCATGGTGTATCTTAAATGTTAAATTTGCCAGTATGCCCTTTTTAAACCAGAGCCATTGTAATGTGTGCCAAAGAATGAAAGAGGCATCTTACTGCAAGCTCCCGCTGTGTTTTTTCGAGCGTGTTGATGTCAGATGGAGCAACCTCCTCCCTGGCCAGCTTGTTCTCATAGGTGGAGAGTAAAGTCTTTCCATTTTGAAGGGAAGTCTCCAGCTGGTTGGAATTCTTCAGTCTAAAAGGTAAATGCAGTTATTCTGTGAGGAGCATCGTATATAATAGAATAATACATAAAATAGGACTACTGTGAAGTAGGTTACCAAAATAAGCTCATCCATAAGGTTATGCATAATGTGAACCAAAGCTCTAGCTGAGTCAGAATTAGCTGTGCTAAGTTGGGAAATGATAGAAATTACTGAAACTAATTTGGATTTTTTTAAGTGGGGTTTATATGTATACCTTTCTGTTTTGCAAAGGTAAAATTATTGTTTTTGGGAATGTAGTCTGGTGGCTTTAAAGAGAGCAATTTAACTACTTCAGTTTCCTGTTGCAAACGGCTGTTTGATGGCATGGGCGATGGTGGCTGTGGATGGCAGCTGCAATAATCAAGATCAGTTTGTACGATATGAATATTTAGAATATATAGACACTGTTATCTATGCTTCATTTTACCTCGCAGAGCACAGATGGTACCTGCATTAATCAGTTTGTTTGTGTTATTATGTGTCTCTGACTGTGGCCGTGCTAATTGTCATCTAACTACTGTAGGTATACACAGACTATGGCTAAGAATAACATCTATACATGTGTACGACATCATGCAGAAGAAATGTCAGGTTACGTGGGCTTGGGACATTAAAACATAGGGACGTCTACCAAATATTTAATATTTGAATTTGAAAACATAAGAAACACCATTTTAAAGCTACAGAATTATATAAAACCTATAAACAACAATAATAATAATGGACCTGCTCATTAAGGAATACCGCTCTCACAACAATCACAATTACCACAGAAAAGGAGACAGAAATACAAATCAAGCCCCATACTTCTCCTGAGAGCACTGAAGAAGCTGCTCAATCTTGGTGTACTTCTTGTTGGCCTCCTCCACCTTACTGTGAAGTTGAGGAGCGCTGGCACAAGTTGGGTTGGAAACCAAGAAGCTCTTTGCTTCCTGCGCTTTAGAGGACTTCTCTGGTTCGATCTTACTGACAGCAGCAGCAATGTCCTGAAGGGAAAAGTTGGAGTTGGTGAGTTGTGAAAGCATGAATACTCTCTCTGAGCTTTTTGAGCTAAATTGAGAGCTGTGGATGTTGTGTGAAATATCATCGGAATTAAGTGGAAGTCTTTACCTTCATATCCTGCAGGCGGTCGGCGCTGTCCTGCAGTGGCCTGTTCTGCTCTAGTGGCGGGCGCACTCGAGCATAAATGCCCTTCTCCTGTTTGTCCAAGTCACTGACGACCTTGTCCAAACCGGCCATCAGCTGGCGGCACTGCTGCTCCTGTTTGTCTGAGATCACACGCAACATGATGAGCTTCATTATCTGGCATCATCTTTTTTCTTCAGTGGCACATAGTGACCGCTCTGGTCGGCAGTAAACGGGTGAAATCTGTGACTGACATCGACACATTGAACGTACAGAGTAATTGCTGTGTAGCGGACAACCACCGAGAATATCTAAAACTGAAATGTCTATGACACAATCTGAACTAATAAACTTCTTTCAGTCGCTCAATGGTTGAACTCTAAATGTACCCTGAGTCTGGACACTCAGAGTTGACCATTTTTTATGACCTTCACTACGATCCTTCACATTCCTGAGGACATGAGAGCATCCAATTCTGAATAAACAACTTAAAGAATCCATAACTTGATATTCTAGGCCTAGATGGTAGTAAGTACCGTGTTATATATATATTACAACTTTTGAGTTTATAAAAGTTATGTATGGTTAAGTTTGTGTAAACTGCGTTTACAATTCTTATAGTTTCCTGCCATATAAACTGGGTGTTTAATTATTCTTCCTGTAAGTTGTATCTCAAGCTTTTTCATTACAAACACAGCTGTATGAGGTCACAGCATGTTAAATCCAATCAGAACAACAAAGGAATCAAGTTGCTTGAAATGTGTAAGATGTGACAAGTGTCCAAAAAGCTGCAGCTCAGCAGAATTGGATGTGTTCTGTACCTGTAGCTGTGCCAGTCCCTCTCTCCTTCTTGAGCTCAGCGAAGCGTTTCTGCAGAGTTGCATTGCTGCTCGCCATCTTCTGCTTGACAGCTTTTTGCTGGTTTGCCAGACTGCAAGCACACGAAACATAAGAAACTGTTAAAGCTGCACTGGAATCAAATGTAAGGGATTTTTTCATCCAGTAAATGTTGCTCTTGTACGTGTTCATTCACACTCACTTGTCAGAGATGGTCAGGGCCTCGGGGGCAGTGGGGGGGATCATGAAGCAGACGGCCGGGGCAGTGAATTTACGTCCAGCTGCATCCTTCACGTCCCATTTGGCTCCATTGTTCCGGAGCAGAGTATACCTCTCCCCACGCAAAATCTGCCCCTGCACACATCAATTACAGTCTGTTATCTAGTACTGCATCACAAATATAATTTCCACTCAAACAGTCACATTCTAGACAACAAAACTGCTTTCATCAGAACATGGTTGACAGATTACTTAATGACTTTTAATAGGAACAACAGAATTAATCTAAAAAGGCTTTTAAATTAGATTTTGTGACCATTGTGTGTCTTTTGGCAATCAGAGCTCTTATTTCTCTGTGCCTAAAAGTCTTTTACAAAACTATTGTAACTTGAACCTGGTTAAATGACACATAAATTTGTGGTAAAACCAATCTGAAAGCTCCATTTAAATCTGTTATAAATCATTTAAACTGAAATTAATTGTCCACGTCTGAAGCCCTTCCGGAAAACAGTGGATTGCGCCTCCTGGGCTGGTAGTGAGTCACTGCCCCAACCAGGGAGGATCTTTAGTATATACCTGAACCTTTGACTTAATAGTCTATAGTTATTCCAGGCTCTATACAGAGGAGGTTGGCAATGCTACAATAAACTGTTATCTGCCTGAAGTAAAAGAATGTCTCTCCATAAACTCAAAGTCCTTCTTTGCAAGTGTTTAGATGACGTGCCTCTCCAAACAGACAAAGCCTTTTAAACCTGACAAATCTGATTTGTGTCCTACACCAGGTTAATCAGGGCTATTGACTAATTAAAAAATAAAAGGCTCCCAAAAAAGGGATTGCTGGGTTCTAGGATAGAGATGTTAACATCTTCTAGTGAGCTAAACAAATGCATTTTGTACTGCACACGATGGGCAATAATGAGAACCTGGAATCAGTGAGGTCAAGAGACAACCTACACACGATGAGCTTTGTGACACATAAGCTAAGAGCTCCACAGTCTCTTTAGTTAAAGCGCAGACCTCTTCAAATCTCCTGTGTTCTCATCCTGAGGGGTTTAATATGAGATACTCAGAGTGTCAGCCTGAGCTCCGTACTGAAGGCATTTGAATACATTACACCACAAAACCAACAAGTTATAGGCCTAGTACTTAGAGAAAGCAAAGCAAAGACAAAGTGGTAAATCAGGCACTCTTATAGCAGAGAACATCCTGGGATTAGACTGATAGCCAGTGACAGAGAAAATATGGCATAATGTAGATAAGATGAACTGTTTTCAGTTGAAATGGGGTCACTGCAGCACAGAAAGGCAATTAGATGATAAAGATGAAGGAAAAAAGCTTCCAAAGAAGGAATCAGAAGAAAATACTACAAAATGGATTTAGCAAATAGAAAAACAATCTTTTTGGTCTTAAACAACTAAACTGTAAAGATGTTCCTAAATCCTGTCACCAAACTAGGCTATTACCAAGTTAAATAATCTAATCTTAGTTTAAACTAATCCCTGTGATGAACACTTTTTCAGAAGCTTTTTTCTTGACAAGGATCAAGAAGTCACTGAGGATCTACACACTACATACCTCGTCTGTGTCAAACTCGCATAGAGCCTCAACGGGCACCAGCTTTGGGGGGGTCTCCCTGCGGTACATCAGAGGCAAAACCTGCAGGCTGCGCTTCTGAAGAGTCTTGACCCGTTCGTCAAAGTGCTCCACAGCCTTGGCTTGATCCTACACACACACACACACACACACACACACACACACACACACACACACACACACACACACACACACACACACACACACACACAGAGACATAGCATATGTTCTAGTATTGTAGAAGGAGTCAGTGGTACAGTCTGTCAGTATTAAATAAATACTCACATCCAGCTCTGTTATCAGGCCCTCCATCTGATACATATCTTTGAACTCTGGGTTGTACTTCTGGTTGAGATCTGTGTCCATACGCTTCAGCAGATCTTGAGTGTCACGCGCTTCCTTTTGGAACTGGACACACACACACACACACACACACACACACACACACACACACACACACACACACACACACACACACACACACACACACTCAACTTTATCTGTTCAAAAGTGTGAAAGGTGTACATTCTTGTGAGTGGTCATCTGTCCCTGTGTCTAACCTTGTGGTACTCATCCATGTGTTTGAGGTGGTTTTCCTCACAGATGAGCAGGTTCAGGTACTCCTTCCAATCAGCATGGACTGCCTCCATGTGAGCCTGACAGACAACAAAGTGTGTGAGCACTTGAGTGCTAAAAATACACTGAACTCATTTTGTATTCAAAGCACATTATAAGTTTAAGTCTGCTGTGTATGAAGAAACAACAGATATTGGACACATACTGGACTTTGGACATAAATATTTCAGTTGTGTGCATTTACAACATTAAGAAGTGTTGTTCCACACTCTTAAGGGCCACCACAGCCAGAGCTTCATCCACCTTGCACTTTTGGCCTAGACAGGTTATACAAGTCTATAATGTGTCCTTGGATAAAGACACTCAACCCCAAATTGCTCCCGTAGCTGTGCCTACGGTGTGTGAATGTTAGTTAATCCTCATGGGTAGGTGATACCTGTCATCAGTGTGTGAATGATCTAACCACCAAAGAGCACAGGTACACATGCAAAAAGTAAAAAAGGAAGATTAAGAAATGATAGGGATGAATGAGCCTGTACCTCAATTACATTCTTCCCTGGGTGCTCAGAAGCAATCAGCTTCTCTCCATCCTCATTCAGTTTGGTGACAGTGGCCTCCTTGGACTCCAGACATTTACTAATGAAGTTCTGTTGAGGCAAGACAGATGTGCTGAGTAAACTGTGGACCACATTGTTTGGATTGCTAGTGTCCATTAGTGTATGCACTGATATACAATATGCAGCTTGATATTGTGTGCTGTTTGCTACCTCGTACTGCCTCTGGCGAGCGGGGTAGTCCAGGTTGGCGTCGCTCCAGTCATAGTTGATCCTCTCCTCAGCCTGCTGGTCCATCCAGTACAGCTCATTGGTGCAGCACTGCATGTAGTTCCGCAGGCTCAGCAGGTTGCGCTGACGAGCGCTGGAACTGGCCTAACCAGCAACCACATATACAAACATGAGGACTTGGATTCGCTGGAAGCTGCTGTTCTAAGCTACATATATGTGTATACAAATATCTTACAACATAAGTAAAATGGTTTTGAAAAGTCTTTCAAATTATTTGAACAGTTTATGGTTTTGTTTGTAGAAAAATGAGACCATCCTGATATAAACTGGTGCACTCTGTGTTGACTTCAGCCCAGAGTGCACCAGTTTATACTAAGATACACTTTAAAAAAAATCCAGTCTGACTGAGGCAGAACACAAATATGAAGTTTAATTTCCTAAAAAAGCTTGGTGTTTGTGATAAAATAAACTACAGTGTGTGTGTTCATGGTGATGAAGGAACATATAGACATGTATATAGACATATACTCTGGATACACACATAAGTCTTGCTCGTAGCAGCCCTCAGGGTTTCTAATAATGCAGATTTTATAACAGGTGAGATACGGTAAACCTGCAAGGAAGTGTTTTGTTTGCAGACGGTACTGAAGGCACAGAAACTCCTGTGAGAGGAGATGGTGGCGGCCTTCATATAATCCAGTTAATCTGATTAGAAAGACATTCAAACACACAAAGCACACCCCCGTGGGCTCAGAGAGTGAATGTGGGTGTGGTGGTTGATTACCAGTAGTTTGGCGTACTTCGACTGGAGGCTACTGACGTATTCCTGCAGAAAAAGACAAACAAAATGAGGGTCATGTGAGTCATGTACAAATGGAGACTGTTTGCATGCAATGCACCCCACTTTAAATTGTACAATACATAACCATAATTCAATTTATTTTGTATAGACCAAAATCACAAATTTGCCTCAGAGGGTTTTACAATCCAACTAGTATTTTACTAATCCAACTTTTCAGTCGGATACCAACATCTGGGGTATCAGTATCTGCCGATACCAATCAGATATCAGTGTTATATTAATAAACTGTGTGCCTCACTGGGTGGAAGAGACTGGGACCAATCTTTTACGTGTAAGGAAACATCAGGCTTCACTTAAACATTGCTTCTTTGGGCTTTCTGCTTGTACCTTGTCTCCGCCAGATGAGATGTGAGGAGCCAGAGCCTCCACCTCACTGTGGAAGATGTTGTGTTCCTCCACCTCGTTCTCCACAGATGGCAGGTCCTGGCCAAAGCCCTTGTTGTTCAGGTTGTCCTGGGTAGAGAGAGAAAACAACACATTCAAGTCTACTCCACCACACAGTGACAGTTTGGTCGATCAGTATATGTAGAAAGTCAATAGTAGCTCGAAGTGTAAGAGCCAAGGCCTCCAGTATGGATAGTATGAACACTACCTTTTCCGCTTTGGCATTTTCTTAACTTGGTCATCTTTTGATCTACTGACCAAGTTTTCCCATCACCCCCTATATCTTCAGATACATCCAGCTGTTTATTTCTTGTAGCTCAGCTTTGTTAATTCATCAAAGCTGCATGCATTACATTTCTTCAGCTATTCAGGTACACATACTGTATGTGATAGTGTATTAATATCTATTTGAGGAATCAATGTCAGGTCCACAGATTGTGCTGGTCTGGTTCCTACCAGTTTCTCATCCATCATGTTGCCCCAGTTGATGCTGGGCTTCCCCTCAGTGCGGGTCAGGTGGTAGATACGGTCGTGGTCTTCTTTCAGCTTCAGAACTTTTTCACGCAGCTGGTTCATGCTACACACACACACACACACACACACACACACACACACACACAATCATATAAAAGCTGCTATGGGGGATAACCTGCACTTTAATGAATCAGAATTATGCGCATTTCCAGTGCTAGCAGTGCTAGATTATAAAATAGTGGTGGATTTACATGTAGAGAAACCGTGTTTCTAATTTCCCCTGTTCCCCAGTTAAAAAAAACACAACACAAAATTCTCTATAACATATATTACCATAGCACTAATTCCATCAGTACAACAACACAGGCATGTCAGGCGTTCCATTTTTCCCTTCAAGTGTTTTGTAATGTTGACCGATATAGAATACATTGTTGCCTTTATAGTCTATTGAACATTTGTTAATATATTGATGAAATTGAAGCAATTGTGTGAGCAATCAATTGATTAACTAAAGTTAACTCTAACCCTCCTGAGTTGTGTGCAGCTTGCTGACACTAACAAACATGACATGGCTAGTAGTCCAGAAGATTACATTACATTACATTTCATTTAGCTGACGCTTTTATCCAAAGCGACTTACAATAAGTGCATTCTACCGTTTACAACAAGAATCAGAACAAGAATCACGAAGGTACAATTTCGACAAAAAGTTCAACTACAAAGTGCTATCAGTAAGAGCCGTTTCAGTGCTACTAAAGTGCTACTTCCTTTATTCAAGGTATAGTCGGAAAAGATGTGTTTTTAGTTTGCGACGGAAGATGTAGAGACTTTCTGCTGTTCTGATGTCAATGGGGAGCTCATTCCACCATCGAGGAGCCAGGACAGAGAACAGTCGAGACTTTGTTGAGTGTTTAGCTCGCAGTGACGGAGCTACAAGCCGATTGGCAGAAGCCGAGCGGAGCGCACGAGTTGGGGTGTAAGGTTTTACCATGTCCTGGATGTAGACTGGACCAGATCTGTTCGTTGCACGGTACGCCAGTACCAATGTTTTGAAGCGGATGCGGGCGGCCACCGGTAACCAGTGAAGGTCGCGGAGGAGCGGAGTAGTGTGGGTGAATTTCGGGAGGTTAAAGACCAGTCGAGCTGCTGCATTCTGGATGAGCTGCAACGGTCGGATGGCACCAGCAGGTAGACCCGCCAGGAGGGAGTTGCAGTAGTCTAGACGCGAGATGACCAGAGCCTGGACGAGAACCTGTGCTGCCTTCTGGGTGAGAAGTGGACGTATTCTCCTGATGTTGTGCAGCATGAATCTACAGGAACGAGTTGTTGCGGTAATGTTGGCAGTCAGGGAGAGTTGACTGTCAAGGGTCACACCGAGGTTCCTGGCAGTCGGGGTCGGGGCCAAGACTGAGTTGTTGAAAGTAATCGTCAGGTTGTGAGTGGGGGAGACTTTTCCTGGAAGGAAAAGTAATTCCGTCTTGTCAGGGTTAATTTTCAGGTGGTGTGCGGACATCCATTGTGAAATGTCAGTCAGACAAGCAGAGATTCGTGCTGCTATCTGTGTTTCCGATTGTGGAAACGAGAGGATCAGTTGGGTGTCATCAGCATAGCTATGGTAGGAAAAGCCATGCGAGCGAATGACGGAGCCAAGAGAGTTGGTGTACAGGGAGAAGAGGAGAGGACCGAGGACTGAGCCTTGAGGGACCCCAGTAGTGAGAGGACAAGGTTCAGACACAGATCCTCTCCAGGTTACCCGGTAGGTCCGATCACTGAGGTAGGATGAGAGGAGGGAGAGCGCAGTGCCTGAGATACCCAGGTCCTGGAGGGAGGAGATGAGGATCTGGTGGTTCACTGTGTCAAAGGCAGCAGAAAGGTCCAGAAGGATAAGGACAGAGGAGAGAGAGGCTTCTCTCGCAGTGTGAAGCTGCTCTGAGACAGCAAGGAGGGCAGTCTCTGTTGAGTGGCCTGCCTTGAATCCAGACTGGTGAGGGTCCAGAAGGTTGTTCTGGTGGAGGAAGGAGGAGACTTGGTTGAAGATAGCCCTCTCCAGGGTTTTGGAAAGAAAGGGAAGGAGAGAGACAGGTCTGTAGTTGTTGACTTCTGACGGGTCGAGAGTGGGTTTCTTCAGGAGAGGGTTAACTCTTGCCTCCTTCAGAGAGTTAGGGAAACAACCAGTTGAGAGGGAGGTGTTAATTAGATGGGTGAGAAAGGGAAGAAGGTCAGGAGCAATAGACTGGAGGATGTGAGATGGGATGGGGTCAAGGGGGCAGGTGGTTGGGCGGGCAGAGGATACCAAGGTAAGAACTTGGTTGGGGGACAGAGGGGTGAAAGAGGAAAGTGAAGGGGAGGCGGATAATGTTAATGGAGATGTAGTTATGGGCGGGGGATCAGTGAATGAGGAGCGTATGTCATCTATCTTTTTTGTAAAGTAGTCGACAAAGTGGTTCGGTAGAAGGGTGGAGGGAGGAGGAGGACAGGGGGGGTCTAGGAGGTTGGAAAAAATGGAGAAGAGTTTTTTGGGGTTAGAGAAAGAAGATTCAATTCTGGATTGGTAGAACAGGCTTTTGGCTGCAGAGATAGAGGCAGAGAAGGAGGCGAGAAGAGAGTGATAGGCGTGCAGGTCGTCTGCGTGTTTGGATTTTCGCCATTTCCTTTCCGATGCTCGCAAAGTGGCTCTCTGGGCACGGACCGGGTCTGACAACCACGGAGCCGGAGAGGAATTGCGAACCTTACGTGTCGTAAGAGGACAGAGAGAATCAAGAGAGGAGGACAGAGTAGAGAGGAGAGTGTCTGTGGCACAGTTAGGATGCATGAGTGAGAAAGAGTCAGTTGAAGGAAGGGCTGACAGAACAGACGAGGCCAGAGAGGAGGGAGAGAGGGAGCGAATGTTGCGACGGATAGGTGCAGAGTCTGTTGCTGTGGGAGGGTTGTCAGTTCCCAAGAGTGGGAGAGAGTAGGAGATGAAGAAGTGGTCTGAGACGTGAAGTGGAGTTACTGTGAGGTTAGATGTTGCGCAGTTTCTGGTGAAAATGTAGTCAAGATGATTTCCAGCCTTGTGAGTCGGAGGTGAAGGACTGAGTGAGAGAGCGAAGGAAGATAGTAGGAGCACCAGGTCAGATGACTTCTCGGTCTGGATGTTGAAGTCGCCTAGAAGAATGAGAGGGGGGCCGTTTTCTGGGAAATTTGATAGGAGGACGTCTAATTCTTCCAAGAAGTCTCCCAGGGAACCAGGTGGACGGTAGAGAACAACAATGTTCAGTTGAACCGGATGGGTAACCGTCACAGCATGAAGCTCAAAAGACAGTGGTGTAGACAGTGGAAGCGGGTAGAGAGAAAAACTCCATTTGGGGGAGATGAGTAGACCAGTACCACCACCCCGGCCAGTGGGCCTAGGTGTGTGGCTGAAGGAGAAGGCAGACGAGAGAGCGGCAGGGGTAGATGTGTTGTCTGGTGTGATCCAGGTCTCAGTGAGAGCCAGGAAGTCCAGAGATTGCTTGATAGCAAAGCCAGAGATGAAGTCAGCCTTGCGGTTAGCTGACTGGCAGTTCCAGAGGCCTCCTGTGACGAGGTGTTGGGTTTGTGTGGAGCGGGTGGGATGAAGAAGCACGGAAGGATTTTGATGCAAGTAAGAACGAGTCCGAGGTCTGAAGTATCTACGAGGTGATATGTACACGGGTATGGGAGGGAAGCACATTTTCACAGGGAAGTGGTAATGCTCAGCCGCCCCCGAAGACTCCAACGAAAGACTCCTAAGTCTTTATTCTCCGAGTCTTCATACGATGAGTCTTTGCTGACGCTAAAGCTGACGCTTCAAAGCCACGCCTGCTTCTATACCGGTGTTAGCGATAATTATCTATCTAAGATGAAGTACAGATATCACATGCTGCCTTTCAATATGGAGCAGAGCTCTACTCACTCCTTCTCTATCATCTCAGCCTGCGGATGCTGGAGGCGCTTGGCGTTGACGGCGTCCTCATCCAGGCTGCTCAGCAGTTCTAGAGAGCTGAGGATTCTCTTGTTGGTGTCATCCTGATACAGAGGCTGCTTCCCCTCATTAATCTTACTCACATCCTGCAGAAAAACACAGTGGGCGTAGGAAGGTCTATCATCTGAAGATATTTAAATATAAAGAGCTTTCTATCTAACTGTGTATTTGTCAACATTACCAGGTCTCTGGGGCCTTTGGAATACTTTGTTATCAGACTGTACCTTGTTGAGGTTCTGCTCGATGTCATAGCTGTACTTCTCCACTTTATCAGCATTCTTCTGCAGCTTGTCGATCAGAGTGCTCAGTTCTGTGGACGGAGCACTGGAAGACAAACACAGAGGTGAGTGGACACACTGTTGGTTAATTCCAATGTTCCCCACCTTCTTTAGCATCATAGACAATCACTGCTTTTCATGATGTGAACATCAATGCAAATGTCTCAATCAAAATGTCAGAGTTAACACTGAATACCAAACAACATCACAGAGGTCTATTTAATTCACGAGGGCTGTAGCTTGAGTGGTCAGCTGGGACCTATATCTCTTCATCACTTGACTTTACTGTGTTTAAACGTAACAAAATCAAACTTGTCTGTTGGTCTGTTCTCTGCCAAAGATCCTTTGTGAGGGAAGATGCTCCAATATGTGACACCGCTGTACAATTAGAGTGGACACTATCATACAGCCTTTAGCTGGTTTTACTTCACCAGGACAACATTATATAATAACCATCATTAATACATCGAAAGATTATAGTTAATAGTTATGTTACTGTTAACAAACAATTCAATTATAATGTATAATATTTATTAACTATCAGTAATGCTAAAGGTTATGTTAACAGTTTATTATTGCACACAATAAAACATTTACATAGTACAGTATTTACTAATGATTAATACATTTATATTAAACCTTTAAGAAATATTTTGTAAAACATTTAAAAGATAGATATTTGTAAATTTGTTAATGGTTAATAAACATTATTGTGATGCTATTATATAATTACAATCAATGATTCCATTTATAGATGGTTTAAAAAAATATTTCTTAAAGGTTAACAACTCATTTGATTATCAATTATGAAATCTTACAATGTGTTCAACAATAAACTGTTAATAAATAATGTGCTAATGGAATCAGAATGTCTCTTATCATCTATGATACCACATATCATTTGAAAACTAAGAATTTCATATAAAACAAACGGATGATATTATTACTTCCATTTAATATTAAAATAGTTATTAACTTAAGTTTAATTAACTAACAATATATGAATGGTGGTTATTATACAGTGTTACCATAATACACAGCAGTTCAAGAACTGGACCTGACTGGATGGAAAGGATATTATGTAACATTATAGAAGTGAAAACATTTGTATGCACACAGCTGCCATGCTGTCAAACATCGACCATCAATCCCAGATGTGCATCAGTCGGTTGACATCACTCCTTAAAGGAAGCTAGCAGACACATCTAGTCCAATCCCCGTGATGACAATCCCTTTCTGTAACGTGAGCTTGAGAAGTATGCTATCACTCATAGCTTAACATAATACGTCTGTTAGATCACCTACTACATAATGTCTTTTGTTCTTCAACTGACAACTTCAGCCCAACTTGGCCCTAGAGCCTGACTGATAAATAAGCTGATTTCATTGGCTGGTTGGAGGAAATATATGGCGTCTGTATTAATGTTGACTTATAAGAAACAAGCGCTTGGAAGTCAGGGGCGACTGTGGCTCAGTGGTTAGCAAGTCAGTCTTTCAATCAGAGGGTCGGTGGTTCGATCCCAGGCTCCGGTTGTCCATGTCGTTGTGTCCTTGAGCAAGACACTTAACCCTAATTGCTCACCGTTGCTGTGTCTACGGTTTACTGTATATCATGTAAGTCGCTTTGGATAAAAGCGTCAGCTAAATGAAATGTAATGTAATGTAATGTAAAAAGTCAGAAATACCACAAATATGTTTGAGATAATTCCGAAACAGAAATATTTCACAGATTGTCCACCAGATAGCACTGACACCATTATTTCATCTGTGTTACTCTTTTAACAAACTAATCTAGGGACTGGTTATCCAATATTGTGTTACATATTGTCATCAGACTTTTTTTTTATGATTTATTGGTATCCCGTATTAGTGGGCTCTATTCACATTCCTTTTCCAAACCACATTAGCCACATTTTACTTTCTATAAACTCCAAGCATTGCATTTTTTTTATTTAAATAAATTCTTGGTGGAATTCCATTTAACGGTGCAAATTATTTGCAACACTCCTCATATGATTTCACATGACCACAATAAATGTTATGACATTAATGTTCCACATTAACTCCAACTCAAGCAAATACCATCCAAGATATTATCTTCCAAATGTGATTTTGTTTTGTTTGTGTCGGTGACAGACACTGGATACTGACTTTCATTTTAAAGCCTGCTGGTTTTGAAATGAAATAATATCAGACCCGGTTTGAACTGACAATAGAAACAAGTTTGAGCAGGGACTGTAGAGTTCTGCAGAAGCAGCTGCCAGTTAGTCTGCCGAGACCCATCCGAATGAAAAAAACCCTGAGGGAGTTCCTGTCACGTTTTGAAAGGAGTCAAACCATTGGTTTAGACAGAGCATGTGTGGGAACATTTATGGTTTTCAAAGCAGATATGTTTGTTTGATATTTTTGTGTCTTGCTGTGGCCGTATTACATCGCAATGCTGTCGCAGGAAGGGAGAAAAGAAAGAAATGCACAGAATAGCCCTTTCCAACCTGACAGGAAAAGAAGTTGGGGAAAGTGAGGTGATAAATGAGAAACACCTGTGAGCTGGGGGGATCAACTATCACGCAGCATGGAGGTCAACAGAGAGGAGTGAGAGTGACTAAAGGAGGAGATCATTGAAGCATATTGTGCTCAAAAAAGAAAATAGTTGATGTAGACAAAGCCCAGAGGCCCCCTGACCAACTTGGCCCCGAAGCCTGTGCCCAGGTGGCCTGTTCCAACCATGTTTGTATAAGGAAAGGAAATGTACAACAACACATATGCCTCCTTGCTGCCTGTCTTGTACTTTCTCTTGCCCATCTTTCTCTGAAGAGAAACCATGCAACACTGTTAGCTCCGAGGCTTTGGCCACCCAGCCATCTTTAGATTTCGTGCTTGGACTTGAAGCTGTCATTAGCTGCCAGCTTGCCAGATACCTTTCATGCACTGACTACAGACTGAATAAGGAAAGCAGCATGAAGAGAAGGAAGCGTGGAGCTGCATTATTACGATACCACGACTGCCTGTCGGTGGTTATCAAGGTATTCAGCAGTGATTATAAAGGACTTATCTTTACTATGACATCCTCCTTGTCTCATTGCCTGATGAGCAGAAACTAATACTAGCTACAAGCATGCAAATACCATGGTTTGGTAATAACTTCCTTAACTAAGTGTGTCTTGCATTTATTTGTACTGTATTTATTGTTATGTTCCAAAGTACTAAAACAAAGTCCTTGTATTTGCAAACCTACTTGGCAAAAAAAGTGTTTTACATTCTTTAAATAATTAAAGACGTCGTTATTTTTCTCTTGATGGTGGGTGTGACAGAGGGAGTAAGAACAGCTGGCGATGAAAGACAGATTAGTTGATCTTCTGTACTTGACAGAGTCCCCCCTTACTCTGACCCAGTGGAAAGTCTAGAACGGGCTTGGTGCATTGATGTGGAGGGAGAGGCTGGCTGTCATTCTGAGGAAGACATCTGAATACTTATCAAACCAGTTACTACAACTTTACTGCGCAGCCTATCAACCGACCGCACCCTCCTTGAGTTAAAGCACACATTATGCAACCCCATCGACACACTCTCGTTTCGGTCCTGAACGCAGCACGACCCGGACCCCAGCTGACATGCCGTTACATCTGAATGATGAAACGACCTGAAGTCGTGCTGCAAAAAGGAGACTTTTATTCAGCCGACAGTGTGTATGGACCACGTTAGTGTTCAGAATACACACATCAAAGTTTACTAAATAAACTCACACGGTGTGTATAACACTTCGGTCTTTAGTGAATAAACACGGCATGGACATTCATTCGGCGGTATATAGTGTAGCGATTACTTTGTTCGGACAGAACCAAAGATGAAAGTTTGTACATGGAAGTATTAGAAGTATTTCATGACTTTGACGCTAAGCAAGGTCACCTAAAATTGGATTTTGGTGGTCGAGTTTCGGCCGCAGAGGTAGCGTGACACACGGCTATGAGGTGACAGAGATGCCATGGCTCGTAGCCGCCATCCCGTGTGCGAGCAGCACTCACCTTGCAGTCGGCTGCGTGATAGCAGTGCTCTTGGACTTTTTCTTGAACATGTTGACGGGTCTCCTGTCAGCGGCTTCCGACGAGAAGACAATCCCAGCAGGACAGGTGAACCTCGGCAGTGAGTGAGTTCTCTGCTCGCTGCGCTGCTACGGGTGTGTATGTGTACGTCCACACGCCTTCTCCGTGTCACAGCGTCCACTCCCACAGACACTAAGTGTCACACCCAGCGGCCCCGTGGAGACTACCTGTCAGACAGCAGGGACAGGTGGGGCCTCAAGACCAGGACCCGCCCTAGCCAGCGAGGTATTCACAGCCAAGCACACACACACACACACACACACACACACACACACACACACACACACACACACACACACACACACACACACACACACACACACACACACAAACTATGTAAAACAGGACGTTGCAACACACTTCTTTCGAGGACAAAACAAGTGTCTGTTTGTACAGATGGTGTGTTGTAGTGTAACACATTCAGATGGACTTACTATTACACAGTGTATGGTGTAGGACATGATTCCTCTTATTATTTATTACGGATCAACTATGAAGTCCTTTGTAGTCTGTGTGTGTTTGTGTGTGTGTGTGTGTGTGGGGGGGGGGGGGGGGGGGGATTGGCTCTGTAGCTGGGGGGGTGTGGCAGCAAGGATTACACTGGTTGAACCAGTCAGACAATGTTCTGCCTATGTTCATTCTATGTGTGTGTGTGTGTGTGTGTGTGTGAAAGATTTGATGACTCCGTTCTTGCAGGCTGTGACTTCACATTGAACACTGTGCTACGTTTTTGGCATTCGATCAGCATTTTATTTCAAATCCATTTTCACCTCAGTTCATTTAGATTTTTCACATAAGATACTTTTGACTAAATTTGAAACCCATTGACTTGATTGAGTTTTTCACACCTGAAACTAGAACAGAATCAGAATCAGAACCATTTATTGCCATGTTTTCACATTCAAGGAATTTGCATATAGTAGAGGTCCTCTGAGACTCCCCAAAAGCAGTACTTTTGCATGAGCTCTACTTCTGTCTCCGTTGTAGAGGAGTTGCTTATCTTGAGATACAAAGAAGAGGTGGAGTAAGGTGACCTTTCAGCTTGTAGTAGTAGTAGTGTGTTTTATTCAGTCATCACATACAATACAATGTAAAGTAAAGCCTGTATACAATCTAATGAAAAAGGTATGACTGAAAAGGTATAGGCAGAAGCATAAAGCTTATATATTCCTACCCTACGTTTTTAACAGTTAAGTAACTCTCAAGATAATTCTCGACTGTTCTCTGTCCTGGCTCCTCGATGGTGGAATGTGCCCCCAATGTCATCAGGACAGCAGAAAGTCTCTACATCTTCCGTCGCAAACTAAAAACACATCTTTTCCGACTATACCTGGAATAAAGGAAGTAGCACTTTAGTACCACTGGAATGGCTCTTATTGATAGCACTTTGTGGTTGAACTTTATTGATGAAATTGTACCTTCCTGATTCTTGTTGTTCTGATTCTTGTTTGTATTCACGGTGGAATGCACTTATTGTAAGTCGCTTTGGATAAAAGCGTCAGCTAAATGAAATGTAATGTAAAAGATAGTGATCAAACAGATGTCAATTACACCTCGATTAGATCTGATTCTCCAACATTAAGATAATGGAGGCCATATACAGATACATGTTAATACCAGGTGGAAATAGTGTCTCTTTTTCAAAACATCCCTTCAGAGACATACGTTTAGTCTAAGATGGCACATGCAGCTGATGTGACATCAGCACTAGAGATCCCCAGAAATGCTCCACTGGCCCTTTAAGACTCCAAATGACTGAACTTGTAGACTACACTCAAAGCTATTTACACATAAACAAGTGAACGTCGAAAGGAAAATCAAATATATTTGTGACCTCCAGCTTGGCTTTCTCTTCTCACTAACCAATGATGAATTTCTTAATTAATTACTTTTGAAAAATGGCCCAATCAATGTGAGTATGAATATGTATAAGAGCAGACTGAGATGGGAGAAGCAGACAGACATGAGACAACTTTGTAGAATACATTGTCTGGTCCATGTGGTTTTGCTCTTTATCTAGCTGAAGGACAATAACATCTGCTGAGTGAATTAAGTATACAGGCAAAAATGCATTGTCTCATCCATGGATATGGTTGAAATTTGATAATAAGGGTGTAGTGCAGTGATTTGGGGCTAGATGACATTCCCAAAGGCATGCTGAGGTAGTTCAAAAATTGAATATGACATAAGCAGTTTGAAATAGTACAGATAAATCAGAACAACAAACAGTGTACAGAGGGTCCTAATGAGTTAACACGAGTTGTGTTGACCTCTATCTGACCAAGCTCTACTTATCTCATGTCATGTCATCAGAAGCTAACAGCGATATCTTGCAGTGGTGACTTCCCCACAGACCACTGCATTCCTCTACTGATACAAAGCTGAGAGTCGATCAGTGAAGGGAATAGAATACTTGTAATTCCTTAACATGTTATAATAATTCCCTTAAAACCTCCTTTAACCTTTATGACATTAAGAATGAGGTGAAACGAACAAATTAGAGGCAACTCGTATGTAATGAAAAAAATCATTCAAGGTGAACTGTGTAAATGGTGCTCACTGTCCTCAGTTACTTACATTAATGATAAAAAGCTTTAACCTTTGAACCTCATAGGAACATTAGTGTAAAATAACTAATTCATCCAGGTTTAACAAAACACTCTTATTACTTCCTTATTTTAAGTTCTACAGATCACAGCCTTCTTCTGGATCAGGACAAAGACATTTAACTATTGAAAATACAATGATAGGCTTTAGAAAATGGCCGGGAGTGATGACATTTGGGTTGAGAGGCTGATAGTACGCCACATAATTAGTACACTTACCATCAATCATAAAGTTGTTTAGGTTAAGAATGTATTAAATTGATTGTGATAATTGGGTTTATCTTTGCCCTAGTTCTTCAGGTAATGCTAATGCAGCAGAGGCAGGTCTTTGTGATAAAAAGGGTGTAGTCTGGAAGGCGGATACAGGTACTGTACCATGACAGGAACGTTTGTCTGGGCTGTTGAACAGGTACGACAGCATTCCAATCGAGACCACAGGCCTAATGCAGGCCGATTCACTGCCTGGGCTCATGAAGACACTGATGAAGTATAATGGATGAGTTCAATAACAGTATGTTAAATATGCTGCTTCAGGGATGGACAGAGTAGAGAGGCCTAATTGCTTTACTTGATAAGTTTCCTAGATCACTAACAGCTATGAGATGTTGCTCTGCTCTTAACCCTGACCTGACACCTAGAAATAGAAGTGAAGGTAAAAGTCTCGGTAGAAATAGAAGTAGAGGCAGAGGTTCTGTAGAAGAACTGTAGAGGTATGGTATCAGTAGAAATAGAAGCACTGAAGGAGTAAAGATAGATTCCACCTCATCCTGACAAGAAAGGCACCTTTCTTGAGTACCATAAGCTCAGATATAAAGGTTGAAGGCTGACCACAATTGGGAGCTCTGACAGCCTTGAACAGGCTTGGACAAGAATGAAAACTGAGCTCTCACTTTGAGGTTGTGAGGTAGATTATGTGTGGACAAAATATCCAGACTC
Organism: Cottus gobio; assembly: GCA_023566465.1. Taxonomy (NCBI): domain Eukaryota; kingdom Metazoa; phylum Chordata; class Actinopteri; order Perciformes; family Cottidae; genus Cottus; species Cottus gobio. Next base: position 20,754,049 of record CM042232.1, read on the forward strand.
TGACAGGGTTAAAAGCTGGATCACCACATACTGGACACATTACTCTGAGACCTCTGTCCAGTTTGCATCTTTCCCCTTGTTGCAAGTTATCTCTGCATCTGGTGTCCTTCTCTGGCCACATTCCCACTTCCCTTAGGTCCAAGTCTTTCCAAGGAAGTCTCCATCCCTCCATTTGCCATCCATCGACTAGAAGCCTTCCGACTCTCCCACCAGTCCCAGTCACCTGACTCCCACTCCAACTGCCTGACCCTGAACCCTGAACCCTGAAAGCTGGAGCCTGCACCTGGATCCTTATCTGTACCTGTCTACCTGTCCTTCCTGTTTAATAGTGGACTCTCAATTACTTCTTCAGGGATTTTCTATCTATGCAAGTAAACTTATGTTTCTTCACTTTTTCAATAAATGACTTAACAGTCTCTGTCTGCCTGGATTGTATTTGAATCCATTACTCACTGCTTCGCTCTCACCATCCTGACATCCGTATTCAGTTTCTGTGACATTAATACAATTATTCACCTAGAACATTCGGCATCTCACACAAATACCTGTCTGTGAACCAACAAACATGAGCGTGTCCTTAGCAACCCTGCCAGGTGAGTGACACAATGTAGAAGTGGACAGGTGTCTCAGATTCAGTGATACAATGTGTGCAGGTATGACATGGAGAAAAAACTAAGTGGATTCATACCTTTGTACTCGACATTCCACAGGGGGGAGTGATCTTGGTGACTTTAAGGTGTGCCTGGCTGTCAGCAGAGTTTTATTACCTGGAGGAAGTGCTGCTGGTATGACACGTATGACACATGCAGCTTCAGATTCATTGTTGCCAATGTGGTGCCATATGATCGCACCCTCAGATCTACAAACCGCTCGCTCCTCAAGGTCCCCAACACCAGGCTCCGCACCATGGGTGGCCAGGCCTTTTGCTCGGCAGCGTGACGCCTATGGAACAGTCTCCCTGTCCACTAAGGGCAACACAGACACTGGATTCTTTTAAGACTGGCCTAAAAACCTTTTTATTCAGGAAGGCCTTTTTTTGTCTTTCCTTTTAACCTACCGCCTTGAGTAGCTTTTGAGTTAGAGAAAACTATTTAAATATTAAAAGTATATTCTATTCTAAAATATGATGGACCCAATTGTTGATCTGGCAGGGTTGAAGAGATTAGGCCCACTGAGACTATCAAGTGACCAAAGTAACTATTGTAGTAACTGTGATATTTAATGATCAAACCAATCTGTTTGCTGGGGCAATACCACACACAAGGAAGCACACAAATGGTGAAATGGGCAAGGTGTGGATGTCATTCCAAACTCCAAACATCGCAACTCAGGTGTGGCAAACACAGACTGAGTTTCTTCTGTATCACGGACTGAATGGAGAATAAAAACATGTTGATGCAGTGACTGCACTTTTGGTCATTTGATTCAAAGCAGATAGGTGCATTCTTGTTTTCCGACACAAATTGAATCAAAAAACCCCATTGTTGCTAGCGTTAACACACATTTTATTATTATATGATATATTTTTATTTGGTAAATAATCAAATGTTTAATTAATTTATCAATTAATTAAAATATGGCTTTTATGGTGGATATTTATGGTCAACCATGTAACAACAGTAAACACAATAAATGTAATGCCCCACAGAATTGTTTTTCTTTTTTCTCCATAATGAGGGAAACATTTTAATAAACGTATCTGCGAAGTCTTTGCAAAAAGTGTTTGCTTTCCTGCAATAAAGCAACAGTTTGTCTGGGCTTTTTCTTCCCTATTGTATCAACTGAAGGGTGTGTGCAGCATCAGCCTCTCAATGCCAGGTGTGTCCCACTCTTCAGGTTTAAAACTAAACGCATTCCACATTCCCACACAGGCATTCATACAAACAACCTCTCACTTATGACACAAACTATGCCAAACCCTTCGCTGCTTAGCATTAAAAACATAGTCTGTTGGAATCCAAGTGACTCCACCCAGCGCTCAAATATGTGATCCACTCAATTAAACACTCCTGCAGCCTTTAAAACATCTGCTTGATTATCCTTATTACTTGTGTTTAGGTGAGTACTCATGTATCACTCCCATCATAGTAACACAATAAAGTATTATTCTTCTGCAGTGCTGAGTGTGGTGGAAATTAATATAGTTTCCTAATGAGAAGTCATGTACTGTAAGTAGATAACTTGATGAGTCTGATGGTTGTATATAAACTTATTTTATTACAATTGTTTTATACATACAAACATAGTTGATCTGCATTTAACCCACCAATTAACAATGGATTAAATGAGTATGTGCAATATCTGGCCAAAGACTTCCCTTTCCATGTGCTGCTCATTGTTTACGGTCCGATTAACAGCTTAGGATGCAGGACTGGAGTTGGAGTTGAGAGACAACGTGTACGACCGGATTGTTTCACACAAGCTGATTCAGTTTAAACCAATAAGATAATGCATTTCAGCCAATGTGTGAAATTATAACAAAAATAAGACCCTAGTTGTAATAAGTTTGAACTATTCTTTGTATTTGTTCACGTTCCTCTTGGTCTTGGTTTCTATGGACCCATCTGGAACAGTTCAGAGGTTACTGCCTTAGTCAAGGGCAACAGGCCCTTTTCACAGCAGCCCTTGTGACATATCATAGCAGGATAAATACAAGTGTGACGGATCAAATGAATGAGGGGCCCATTTTATTTAGTGTGTGACAGCCAGTGAGCCAGCATGCACAATGCCAGGCCCCTGGCCTAAATGGAACAAGACCATAACCAATGTTATTACTTGCACCTGTGTTTACTGTGCTGTGAAAAGAGTCTCAGTCCCTTGTTCACTCCATGTTTCCTCTGTTGCTACTGGGGATCAAACCAGCAACCTTCCACTCAGAGGTCAGCACACTGAGTGCTGTATCAAGTGGGACTGTATCTAGTGCTGTATCTAGGGCGACTGCTCTGCTAGTGATGTGTCCTTGAGCAAGACACTTAACCCTAATTGCTCACCGTTGCTGTGTCTACTGTATAGCATGTAAGTCGCTTTGGATAAAAGCGTCAGCTAAATGTAATGAGAGAAGTCTCTTCCTATCACTGTCTCTACACACCTGAAACTTCTGAAACAGTCTGAGCAGATAGAACCACACCTCAAACTGGTATGTCAGGTGAGCAGTGTGTGTTTGTGTGTGAACCTGCAGTCACACAAAGGGCGGGGATACTTTCTGTGTCTCCTCCCTCCCAGCCCCACACCCCAGGAGAGACACCCTACAGCCTGATCAGCACTGAAGCCAAGAGCTGCTCTTCTTTGAACATGACTCCACTGCAATGACCCCTAAGTATACAGAATGCAGTACAAAATCAGGTATTTTGAAAGTGAGGAGGAGAACCGAAGAATATCTTGCTCTGCTGATCAGAATAATGAGTTCTACAATATGGGAATAATAAAGCAGGTGCATGCATTGCTCAAACTGCTCTCCTGTTCTTTCAGGTTATTGGCTCTGCTTGTCTGCCTCACCAATGACACCTTCCTTGTAGTCTTTCTTATTTTTTATGCTCAGCTTTTTGCCCAACTGGACTAAAACTATATCAACTACTATATGATTACTACTCATCCTGCTGACCTCCTAATGTTTCATATAGCACCACCATCAGGCCAACATGTCTAACACACAATAAACATCACAATTTCATTCTTTGGAGATCTGACATGCTTGAGTATTATGTTTGGCAATTATCAGCATATTTTCAAATATGATACTCTCACCAGGCATCTTGTATTTGTTTTTTCTATATTTAAAGGGAAGTTAAAATGTTTTGTAATTCATTATGCACATATTTTTACCTTCAGTTGTGGAAATAACATCCAAACATCTTATATCCTGTTTCAACGAAAGACTATAAAAGCCATCCAGGATATGGTCCTTAACCTCAAAGAATGGATAGATACAACCTTTAAAGAAATGAAAGGAAACTGGATAATACTGAGTGGCAGCACTTTATAATAACAACACACTATTTACCATTAGTAAAGCATGAGTAAAGACTTAATTCATCGTTTATAAAGCATTGTTTCAACATGAACACTCATTAGTAACTCATTAGTATGCAATTCATACACAGTTATACATGCTTTATTCTTTATTAATAAGCTTAACTATTATGCATTTCATGATTGGGTTTTCATACCCCTTTTGTAAATTAAGTAATATACATTTCAAACCAATTATTATGGATTTATAGATGATGTACTAATGGTTAACATGTGCTTTATAAAGGTGTTTTAATACTGCAATTCATGATTAATTCAGGTAGTTACTAGTCGTTAGTTAAGTATTAGTTAAGTATTTTGTTTGACCCCATCTAAAGTGAGGACTATCTGCTTTACAACGCATTTATAAATGGCATTGAAATGCCAGCAGTGCCCCAAAGCTAGCAGAAGTCTCAGTTATCTTCTCAACAGAAAAGGGAAATTGACACAAAGTGATAAAGAACAATAGTATGATGGTGATGGAGGGCGATGCACATCAAAGGCACGGGTATTTACTGGCACATACATATTATTGATTATTAATTATGGGTATCTAGCTAATTAGCTAGCTAGCAAGCTTGTCACCCCTTAGAGGTCCTGAGACGGCACACTCCACCTCAGTTGCAAGTAGACCAATCCAGGTGATAGCTAGATACTCATAATGAATAATATGTATGTGCCAAAAAACTCTCAAACATACTCGACACTCGTGCCACTGACGGGCATCTCCTCACATCATCTGGCCGGTGCTTTTTCTGACCCGGACACACGTTTACACTCTAGGACCCTTAACTAACACTTATATACTTAACTAACGAGTAGTAACTACCTGAATTAATTGTGACATTTAGAAATGCTTTGTAAGTCATAGATAGTCCTCACTTTATTTGGGGTCACACAAAATACTTAACTAACAACTATCAACTACCTGAATTAATCATGAATTGCAGTATTAAAACAGGTTTATAAAGCATATGTTAACATAGTCCCTAACCATTAGTGCATATCTAAATCAAATGTATAAATAGGGGGCGACTGTGGCTCAGTGGTTAGCAAGTCCGACTTTCAATCAGAGGATCGGTGGTTTGATCCCCGACTCCGCTAGTCCATGTTGATTTGTCCTACATAATTTACATAAGCAGAACTATGCTTGTATGCAGTGGGCCCACCAGAGAAAAACCTTCATAGAGGCAAATAAGGTGGTGAACAAACACATCTGCCATCACAGTGAATCACAAAACTGTGAGGAGAGAAAGCGCAAAGACTTTGGGGAAGAAGCAGAATTAGTAATGTAATCAACTTCTGGTAATGTAAAACATTACACTAACCCTCGGTACTTTGATCTCACATGTTTTGTTTTTGATTTAAAGATCTGAAAGCCAGTAAGTGAACCTTTGAGTTTAGATGAATTTGTTCACCTGGCCTGTTTTTTTTGTTTTTCTCTTTCACTCATTTTGGTTCTTTAACTTTATTTAGATGTTTTAGAAGGTCACACATTCCTGCACACTGTCAGCACTAAAAGTCAGCTGAAAAGGCAACTTTTCAGTTATTGATCTTCATCAGAATATGACTGACAAAGATCTATAACACAAGTGTCTGGGAACTCGTGATTAATTTAGGATGTGATTGTCTGACTGACCTGAATGTCAAGGTACTCATTAGATTATTCTCCAGTTGACTTGTATCTTTTTACATTTTAGATAAGTGAACATCACTATTGTGATGCTGAATGTAAATGTGTCGAGACTTCAGAGATAGAATAGTGTCCAGAAGAGGGTGCTGCATGTCCAACTGCTGTGTTGAATCCAGTCAGAACATGCCAGTTCACTTGTAACCCTATTTAGAGGATGTAACGCCTCACCTCCAGGAGACTTAATGAACTCATAGAGGATCTTTGATGTGTTGTTTAGTGTTTACTAAATATGAAGCACCTCAGGATGCCTCAACATAAACCTGTAGGATATTAAATGTCATTATTGTCAAAATGAGTATCAGGACATACTTACATTTTTAAAGTGACACAACCATGACAATTGGACAAATGTGCACCGTTTCATTTGAATCAAAGTGTGAACAGACAGGGGATGTAAATTACTAGGAGAATATAAGAAAACTGACTAAATCACATTGATGTTAGAAGAATCACAGGTTTGTCCAAAGGCTTCTATTTTAATATTTTCTGGCCCAGATGAAAATTGACAGTTGTAAGAAAGAATCTGTGGTCGGTCGTCCAAAATGGTGGTTGTGGATGTCACCGTTAGACACGTTCACTGACAACCTGATTCATAATTCTGAAGACAGAGTTTAGAAGCTGCTTCACAAATTTTTATTCATATTCACTGTTGATGCTCTCTAATCTTCGTCTTTTTGTGAAATATTAGGACACTTTTAACTTGCTGCGCTCCAAACATGTGTAGAAGGTAGGTAAATGTCTAATGTCTACCAAATCCTCTGTTCATGTAAAGTTAGGTCACCAGTGCCAGGTTAACATTGAAGGCCTCGCTCAGTTGATAAAAGGTGAAGATAAATGTGTAAGGTAATACAAATTAACTTTGAACTTTCTTTTTTGAAAAATATATATATATGTTTTTTGTATGTGTACTATCATAAACCAATATACCACTAACACATATATGGCCTTATTATCTATCTTCACAAGGGTTTGCTGTATATTATAGCTTTTTAAAATTTTCAAATAGACCTTGTGAATGAGGAGATAATCAGGATTTAATATGAGATAAAAAGCAATTTTGGCTGAAAAATTGGTGGCTCCTAAAAGGTTGGATTGGAGTGCAGACACCCTGGTGAGAAGCATATGGGAGAATGTTTTCACTAACGGCAGAAAGGCTATGATGATGCAAAGCACCAGACAAGCTTATAATACTTGTGTCCGTGTCTATGACTCATTAATTCACAGTTGATGTTAGATTCAATTCAGTTTATTTTGTATAGCCCAAAATCACAAATACAAATTTACCTCTGAGGGCTTTACAATCTGTACACATACGACATTCCTGTCCCGGGACCTCACATCGAATCAGGAAAAACTCCCCCCCAAAAATAGTAAAAACCCTTTCACAGAGAAAAAAGGGAAGAAACCTTCGGAAGAGCAACAGAGGAGGATCCCTCTTCCCGGATGGACAGAAGCAATAGATGTCATGTGTACAGAATCAACGTAACAGAATTACAGCACATTCAATGAATTTGACCGAAATTAGGCGTCCTGGAGGCATCCTAATTAGATGCCCGAACCACCTCAGCTGACTCCTTTTGACATGAACGAGTAGCGGCTCAACTCCAAGCTCCCTCCTGATGTCCGAGCTCCTTACCCTATCTCTAAGGCTGAGCCCGGCCCCTCTACGGAGGAAACTCATTTTGGCCGCTTGTATCCGAGACCTCGTTCTTTTGGTCACAACATGAAGTCCGTGACCATAGGTGAGGGTTGGGACGTAGACCGACCAGTAAATTGAGAGCTTTGCCTTCCGGCTCAGCTCCTTCTTCACCAAGACAAACCCGGTGCAATATGGGGTCAGATCGGTCTCATAATTCACAAATGCACACAGAACAATTCACTAATATATTTGATTTACAAATGCACACAGAAGGATTTACAAATAAATTTGACAAATGTATCTGACTCACAAATGCACACAAAACGAATTCCAATGCACAAATGTGGATTTGTATGTATTTATTTGTGGATCGCACTGCATTCGTGTGTGAATCGCTACACATTCTGTCAGGACCGCCGGAGTCGGGAAGCGAACCCCGGGTCGCTTGAGTGGGAACCCACGAGTTACCCAGTGGGCTATTGAGGACCCAGATGCAGAGAGTAAGGTCACAACTTAGTTTTATTTCTTCGTCAGGCGGGGCTTCACAAAATGCCAACAGTTTTGAGGCGGCAATAACTCAAACACACTTGGTGGATTCCAAAAGCATAGAAACACTCCAAAAGGTAATAATCCAAACAAAATCGTTAATTCCAACACAGGGTAGTAATCCAAACAAAAAGGTAATCCCAAAGCACAGAAGAACAGTCACTAAGAAAAGGTTTAACTGAGGAAGCTATCAAAAAGGGATAGCTCTTGCTCACCCAGGCGAAGAAACAAAAAACAGGTATCCAGAAAGCACTGCTTAGGGAAGCAGCGAAACGGCGGCCGAGAACCGCGTTAACAAGCACAAACTGTTACGAGAGGGTAACGTGGAACACTTCATCTAATCAAACATCGCGATGACGAGTCTAGCACACTACCAGGTATTTATACTCTGGTCAAACAAGGTTGATTGAACACAAATTACAAATGCCAAACAGGTGTGGACCAGAAAGGCAGAGGCAAAGAATCCAGTAGACCTGAAATAGTGTCTTTAGGCCAGCAGAGGTCGCCAATGACCCAAGTGGCGCAACCAGAAGTCCCAAGTCATGACACATTCTTGTGTGGGTTTTTTGAGACTCCCCTGACGTCGCCAGATCCACAAATGCGTTTTTTCAACATAGACCTATCTGTAGCCAATCAGATGTCGCCCTCATTTTCAACCAATCACATCACTGCCGTCCTGCCGTTGCGGAAGCAGCTCTGGAAGTGTTTGTCATTCAGACGCAGTTGTGCGGCTACGGATAATATTATGAACCCAGACATGGGGGCGTTTGATGGTCCGACGTTTGGGGGACTTCCACAACAAGTATAAAGCAAAACTAGTGGTTACTTCAATATATATTTAAACTATATGTGGTTAAATCGCAGCATTCACTTCATTTGCGCCGAATAGGGGGCATGGATTATCTCTGTGACTTGTGTCTGTAAAAATAGTTACCATTTCCGTGATCCAGAAAGAAAGAATACATACATTATCCTTATATCCTTATATGAACACAGACACGGGAGCGTTTGATGATCTGCCGTTTGAGGGACTTCCACAACAAGTACAAAGCAGAACTAGTGGTTAGTTCAATGGTGGAGGCTGAAGTGTGTTGAGCACTGAACCCCCTTGCTTCCCGGGGCGCCTCGCCTCGCGTCTTGGAACCGGTGCCATATTAGCACCGACTTTCGGTACCCAACCCTACTTATGAGCCACCTTATGCTCAAACTTGCTGTTTGTTATGGACAAACCGCGGCTAGCACAGAAGTCCAACAACGAAACACCGCTCAGCTTCAGATCGGGCAAGCCGTTCCTCCCAATCACCCCCCGCCAGGTTAATTGAACTTTCTAATAAAGTGATGTCGATGATTGAATGCCATCCATCCATCTATCCATCCATCCATTTTCCACCGCTTATCCGGGGTCGGGTCGCGGAGGCAGCAGGTCAAGCAGGCTGACCCAGACTTCTCTCTCACCCGCAACATCTACCAGCTCATTCTGGGGGATCCCGAGGCGTTCCCAGGCCAGCTGGGAGATATAATCCCTCCAGCGTGTCCTGGGTCTTCCCCGGGGCCTCCTACCAGTTGGACGTGCCTGGAAAACCTCTAAAGGGAGGCGTCCTGGATGATTGAATGATTTCATAATAAATGATGACGATGATGATGATAAAAGATTTCCTACTAACCAGGGTTGATGAAGGTGGTAAGACAATGATTGATTTAACATTTGAGTAAACTTGATTGATAACTAAAAGAAAAAACGAAATAAGTGATGTTGATGAACTTTAATGGTTTCTTAATAAAAATAAGAAAGAAAAGGTTTGATGTTGATCAGGAAATGATAATGAAATGATGGGTAAAACCAAAGTGTGATAATGATGATCGTTCAATGATTTTTATAAGATACAATACTTTAATTTTACTTTTATAATTATATAAATTATATAATTGATGCTATGACATTGTGTGAAGTTCATGATTTATAATAATCAATGTGTGACTAATCGAACATATAACAAGAAGGGATGGAATATTTCTTGTCCTCTTTTAAAGTATATGTATTAAATGTATGTTAAAGGTTTTTAGCTGTGAAGAAAAAACTTGTGGTTTTGACTGAGAAGAAGGATTGTGCCAGCTCAGCGAGAATGAGGCCGGTGCACCTGGAGGGTAAAAAAGGAGAAGTTTAGGCGAACCACAAGGGTGTCATGAGGGGTGATATACGTGAAGAGTGAGGGTAGTTGTTAGAGTTGCGTTCAGGCGTGATCAGGTCAAGTCGTAGCGATACTTAGGTGCAGTTGAGTTAATTAACTTCTCTGTACTTTCAGTAGAGCCTCAATCTCCTGTCTGCTCAGTTTTCCTTCTCAGTCCTTTAGAGGTTGCTTTTTGTTACTTGTATTAACTGTTCTATCCTTTGGTAAAATAAAATCTGATTGAATCGTTTTTTAAATCAAGTCAGCGCGTCCGTAGTCTTTCTTTCGTCTCCTCCATTCTCTCCAATCGACCCACGTGACCCTGAGGCCGAGCTCTGCGCCGACGCGCACCGACAGCCCCTGAGGTAAGTTTGAGCTACATCCACTACGTCTACACCACTGATAAACCCCCTGAACTAAATGGTACACGTATATATCCTGCACATATAGATTTGGTTTGTAAATCAGTTGTATTAAGGGAGAGAGCCCCTGCCAGGCAGCGCTGTGTTTGCCCGAAGGCGGGGAGAGGGACTCATAACGGTTGAGACTCCTTGCAAGGGGTTGGAGGAGAAGTGAGTGCGTCAAGTTGGACGGTCTCTCTCTTCTCTTCCTCTCTCTCTCTCCCTGTTATTTGCTTTAAAGTTTTTTGAAGTGAATAAAAGCACGAAAAAGAGTTTGAACGGTCTACCGCACCGACCAGCTGTTCAACACAGCATAGCTATGGTAGGAAAAGCCATGCGAGCAAATGACAGAGCCGAGAGAGTTGGTGTACAGAGAGAAGAGGAGAGGACCCGGGAGTGAGCCTTGAGGGACCCTAGTAGTGAGAGGACAAGGCTCAGACACAGATCCTCTCCAGGTTACCTGGTAGGTGCGATCGTTGAGGTAGGATGAGAAGAGGGAAAGCGCAGTGCCTGAGATACCCAGGTCCTGGAGGGAGAAAATAAGGATCTGGTGGTTCACTGTGTCAAAGGCAGCAGAAACGTCTAGAAGGATAAGGACATAAGAGAGAGGCTGCTCTAGCAGTTGGAAGCTGCTCAGAGACAGCAAGGAGGGCAGTCTCTGTTGAGTGGCCTGCCTTGAATCCAGACTGGTGAGGGTCCAGAAGGTTGTTCTGGTGGAGAAAGGAGCAGACTTGGTTAAAGATAGCTCGCTCCAGAGTTTTAGAAAGAAAGGGAAGGAGAGAGACAGGTCTGTAGTTGTTGACTTCTGACGGGTTGAGAGTGGGTTTCTTCAGGAGAGGGTTAACTCTTGCCTCCTTCAGAGAGTTAGGGAAACAACCAGTTGAGAGGGAGGTGTTAATAAGATGGGTGAGAAAGGGAAGAAGGTCAGGAGCAATAGACTGGAGAATGTGAGATGGTATGGGGTCAAGGGGGCAGGTGGTTGGGCGGGCAGAGGTTACCAAGGTAAGAATTTGATTGGGAGACAGGGGAGTGAAAGAGGAAAGAGAAGGGGAAGAGGATAAAGTTTATGGAGGTGTAGTTATGGAAGATATATTAGTCTTTTTTTGTAAAGTAGTCAAAAAAGTGGCTTGGTAGAAGGGTGGAGAGAGACAAGGGGGACAAGGAGGTTGGATAAAATAGAGAAGAGTTTTGGGGGGTTAGAGAAAAGGGATTCAATTATGGATTGGTAGAACAGGCTTTTGGCTGCAGAGATAGAGGCAGAGGAGGAGAGAAGAGAGTGATAGGCATGCAGGTCATCGGCATGTTTGGATTTTCAGCATGGCTTTCTCGGACAACCACGGAGCCGGAGAGGACTTGCGGACCTTTCGTGTTGTAAGAGGACAGAGAATCAAGAGAGGAAGACAAGAGGAGAGTGTCTGTGGCAGAGTTAGGATGCAGGAGTGAGAAACAGTCAGTTGAAGGAAGGGCTGACATAACAGACGAGACCAGAGAGGAGGAAGAGAGGACATATTTTCTTTACTTCACTTGCCACTTTTATTTTATAGTATATATTTTCAAAAGGAAAGTTATCTGTTTGTTGTTGAACCATATATATATATATATATATATATATATATATATATATATATATATATATATATATATATATATATATATATATATATATATATATGATTGCACTATATTTATTGTTATTATATCTTTATTTCAATATTTTTATTTTATGTCAGTGTACATTGTTTATGCACCTTTCACTGAGTGAAATTCATTGTATGTGCACGTACTTCGCCAATACATGATTCTGATACTAATATTCATAGATTCCAATTTTCAATGAAATAAGGTAATTCAACTTTTTGGAGAAAAAAAAGACAACAGACATAAATTAGTGAATCTTTAGGAGATAATGCAAGACTGGCTTTATGTTAGTTTTTTGTGACTTAGTGATATTTTTCTTTAAGATGAGCATTTGTGAATCTATAATCAACTACAGGATCACAGCTGTCACTATTAACCAGACAATACTACAACGTCAAATGTCAGTCAGTGGCGTCATATGGTTACATCACTGACTGTCATTAATTCTCCTAAGCAGGTAGATACCTAGCTCGTGGACAGCGTCCGGCCTATAATTCTTCTTAATTGGAGAACCGTCAAAACTATGGCGCAGTGGCGAGAGACGGAGAGTTATTGCCAACCTGATGGAAAAAGGTCAGTCCGCCCACGTGTCGGTCAGATTAGACCCGGGCCGACAGAGCGTCCCGTTACCGGCGAGCAGTGTCCGTCCCATTGGTCTGAAGGGGAATGAATGCTGACACATCCACGTCAGCGAGGGCGCGCGCGGGCGAGTCGGGGAGCTGGCAGAGTGATGCGTCTCAGGGACGGGGCCACGTAGTTGTACTGCGGGAGTCCACTACAGCGGCGCGGGGGCGGCACACCTGGACCACGTCCGGATAATATGTCTCTGCTGAAACAGCGGGGGAGAGAGCTCGAGCGCTTCGACGGACTGTCGCTCATTTACTGGTATGTGAAACATGTATGGGGCGACTGTGGCTCAGTGGTTAGCAAGTCAGTCTTTCAATCAGAGGGTCGGAGGTTCTAACCCCGGCTCAGCCAGTCCATGTCGTTGTGTCCTTGAGCAAGACACTTAACCCTAATTGCTCACCGTTGCTGTGTCTACGGTCTACTGTATAGCATGTAAGTCGCTTTGGATAAAAGCGTCAGCTAAATGAAATGTAATGTAATGTATGTTGGGCTCCAACACGCAGAAATTAGTCTACAAAAGTTCATTATGAATCTGCAAATGGCTCGTCATGTTTTCACATGCATTAAGACCCACGTGGTTCCGTGAGAGTTTCGGCCGTTCTTGTGAAAACATGTGGCTCACTTGTTATTCTCACAATGTATCGTTAAACAGGAGTCATCACAAAGGGGTCATATCTGAACTCGGGCGGGTTATCCCGTTTAAGCCACACGACCAACACTGTGTGAAGTCTAATATTTCGTTTTTTGGTAATAAAGTATAAAGTATTATTTATTTCACCTGATGAAGGATGTCCAATGCAGCTGTGTGTGATGGTGGTGGCGAGGATGGCGTGGTTTTGTATTTGTTTATTCATTTATTTTAATTCTGGAAATACATACTTAAATTTGAATGTATTTTTCTTGGTCTAATGTAGGATGTTTTAATGTTATAAACAATACAACAACATCACAAGATGCAGTGCATCAAGTATTTCAAAGTGGAAGATAATGGTATTTTGAGTAACTTCCCTGCTTCAGTAGCAGTGATTGTAGCAGTTGTTTCAGTCAGTCAATATCAAACCCTGCAGATTCATTATTCACAGTAACACCAAATGTGCAGTATGATTCAAGTACAATCTATTTTAAATTACACTGACAAAATGAAGAAATGAATGTAATGCCAGTAATTGATTGATTATTATTTTTGTACAATATATAATTATGACACAATATTCAGAGCCAAAATAGTAAAATATTTACCATCTATAAAGTAACAGACAAAGCTAGTCTCTCCTCCGGGTAAGGACTGAAAGAGTTTTCCATATATAACTAGATAAATCAGGATGAAATGTGAAGGATCCCATGGGCAGATTGGAGAGGGGGGTCATTTTGTTCTTGTGAGCTGTCCTGAGGGGAGGAGTCGGTCAGCTGAATGTAGGTGCTGAGTGGGCTGTTGTTGCTAGTCAGCCGGTATCGCGTAAAGGCAAGCTGAGGAGAGGTGAAATGACAGTGTTGGGTAGCCGTCTCTCCCGCAAACAGAACCACCCCCAAAGTTTCCCTCATGATTCTCTCCTCCCAGAAGTTACCCGAGCTCTGGGACTACTTTCTGATTTACGTCTCAGGAGCCCTAGAGTTTAATCCTGACAGCAAAGACATAGACCTGGGACTGTTTCCTCTCAGGATGAACCCCACCATTAAGACCAGGTAGGTGTGACACAGGGAGAGTCAGGGGCAGCGGGGAGGAGGGATGCTTCACACTCTGCTCTACATGACATTGATGGGCTTCACTGCAAACGTTCAGCGATGTTGACAATGAGTCATGTGTGGAACGCTTACTGTCTTTAAAGATGTGCTGTTTCACAGAAATAACAGAAACTGGTTTGTTAAGTTTGTACCACTGACAAGATATACGTCTGCATTTAGTAATAGTGCAAAAAGACTTTGAAACTAATTATGGAGAAGATGGATTTATTGATAACCGTAAGAAAAAGCAGTGCATTTTGGCAAGATTTACGATTTACTTGAAACATAATCTTGGTACTGTAAATTACTGTGCATTACTCTGATAATATTTCAAACGATGTTTTCTTAATATCTGAAATGAAAGGGTGCAGTTGTGACTGTACTCGGGTCGGCGAGGAAGGAAGTCATCCGGACTGATTACTGAATTTGTATTGATGCAATGAGAATGGGATCCACCAGGTGGTCCCCTGCAAAGGGAAGAATGGTTTCTACAGAAGCCATAGATATGATGTAACAGTAACAGCTTGTGTTCTTATTCTGGGACGGCATCAAGCATTAGCAGAAGATGTCATGTGTACTTTGGGCTATTGTTTCCTTCTTGTCTCTGGTTCACACTAACTTATACGAACCAAGAGGAGTTCACATGGAGTCATATGGACTGACAGGTCATTCATTCATTGGACAGTTTTTGGTGATGTCACTGAAGCGCAGCACCCTCACTCATATCTCTTGCACAGAGCATTGTGGGTCAGAATTTGCTTGCATACATGTACATATGTAGGACATCCTGATATTTTTGCCATACTGCCAACGTTGACATACTATGTATTGGGAGCTCCACATTTCTTTCCTGGCTAATAATAGTGTTGGAATGCACCGACAGTTATCTTTGTCAGCAGAGTTGCCTTTGCTTGCATTGTTAGCACCGCTAGACTCTAGCTGTCGGCTCAGCTGTCGCCATGTTAAAAGTTTTAGAGGCAAAAGAAAGGTTCCGAGTTTTGTATTTAGTCCCTTTTAACAGTAACATTCAAGACACATGTATTTATTGTGGACAAGGGGAAGGGAGTTTGGGTGTGAGGTATCACCTGCAGTAGGCAGGAGGATTGGCATCAAATTGCCTCTACATTGTTTATACTAGAAATTTGTCCCAGTAACTATCATCTAAAAAGATAAGAGTGCTGGCTCCATGCTAAGCTTCTCATAGCTTAGCTTTTTTTTACGTTACGTTATCTATTTTAATGTTTTGTCATCTAATGTTGAAAATAAATAACCAGTGAAACAGAGGCAATGAACCGGGGAGGACAGTTACTGTTTGGTCACTACATTTCAACTGCTTTTACTCCCTTTTTGATGATGAACTGTCAAAAGAACAAATCACCATCAGCTGTGTTCTACTGGCAAAGTACCACGCAACAATGACGAGCATGATGATGTAAATCAGATTGATCGATTGCTCGATCTGTGAAAGTTGATGATCAGCAGATGCATTTATAACATTTAACTTTTAAAATCACATACCTGTTATTTTACAGTCCTCTGGTTGGTCTGCTTTGATTTTACACGACACATTAACCCAAGCTAATTGGAACAGAACAGTAGACTGTAAACCAAAGTGGTTTAAGGGTACTGTCTGGTTTTAAGGAAATAATTTACTTTGAAGTATTATATAAAACAGATATCGGAGTCTGCTCACTTTATTGCTACTGTGTCACTGGACAACATTCTAGTGCTGTGTTGAATTGTTTATCAATGGGAAAGGTTGCTTATGGCAGATTATACATGTCATTCCTCTTAATGTAGATGCTTTAATTAAATGTATTGTGTTCTGAAACATTTGACCAGCATGGATCATGAATCACACGCTGCAGCTGCCAACACGGATCAAACCAGATGTTGAGACAGTGAGACAGATGGTGCACGGCTGAGTGCAAATGCTGTTCTTTTTCTCTGTCTCTTCCACTTGAATTTCATATTTTGCTTTTGGCACTCAATGTTTGGGCTAGTCAGAAGCATCCGGCCTATATTGGCCTTTTGTTCAATTTCAAATTCCAGCCCGTCAGTTTCACTCACCTCCGGTACGATGGAAGGAGGTTCCTGCTGTGACACATTTGTATCATTTCCCCATCAGGCGGCTTGTGTTGTGGGTGGATTTAGTCAGCCATTACTAAAACCTGAAATAGACCTCACCTGTCTCAGATTGAAAAAGGTAGAACATAACTTTATTGGTAACTCACAGGGGTGTGTAGACCGGATGGTGAGCAGAACAGTGGCTAGTGTTACAGGAGACTGGGGAGGACTGATAGGGAGGAGATGATCTTGCACTGTTGACTGGTGACCTCTGGCTGAAACAGTGTGGGCTCTGTGTAATTTGAGTGAATTCCTATTTAATGGGATGATGAATATGGTCTAAGTTTACAGTTAGAAAATAACGATTTTGTAATTGAAAGTAGCAAAATATCCTAAAATGTTCTTACCCTTTGCAACCCTAGCTAAGACAGTTCTGGATATTCAGACAAAATCAAACAAACACAGGACTTTCTTTCAAGAGACCGCTGTTCATTTCCGGAGCAAGAGTAAAAGTAAACGTGGACGTTTAGTCACGTGAGTCGTTGGTGTCATTTGTCACGTGACTCGTGTTAGTAGTCAAGTTTACGTCTACCACGATGTTTACCTAAACCAAACTGTCAGGACCGCCGGAGTCGGGAAGCAAACCCGGGTCGCTGGAGTGGGAACCCACAAGTTACCCAGTGGGCTATTGAGGACCCAGATGCAGAGAGTAAGGTCACAACTTAGTTTTATTTCTTCGTCAGGCGGGGCTTCACAAAATGCCAACAGTTTTGAGGCGGCAATAACTCAAACACACTTGGTGGATTCCAAAAGCATAGAAACACTCCAAAAGGTAATAATCCAAACAAAATCGTTAATTCCAACACAGGGTAGTAATCCAAACAAAAAGGTAATCCCAAAGCACAGAAGAACAGTCACTAAGAAAAGGTTTAACTGAGGAAGCTATCAAAAAGGGATAGCTCTTGCTCACCCAGGCGAAGAAACAAAAAACAGGTATCCAGAAAGCACTGCTTAGGGAAGCAGCGAAACAGCGGCCGAGAACCGCGTTAACAAGCACAAACTGTTACGAGAGGGTAACGTGGAACACTTCATCTAATCAAACGTCGCGATGACGAGTCTAGCACACTACCAGGTATTTATACTCTGGTCAAACAAGGTTGATTGAACACAAATTACAAATGCCAAACAGGTGTGGACCAGAAAGGCAGAGGCAAAGAATCCAGTAGACCTGAAATAGTGTCTTTAGGCTAGCAGAGGTCGCCAATGACCCAAGTGGCGCAACCAGAAGTCCCAAGTCATGACAGTACCCCCTCCCCTTAGGGGCGTCCCCTGACGACCCTTGGGCGATCAGGATGATCGCGGTGAAAGTCACTGATGAGGGAGTCGCCAAGAATGTCCCGGGCTGGGACCCACGAGCGCTCCTCCGCGCCGTAACCCTCCCAGCCCACCAGGTACTGCATCCCGCGCCCAACCCGGCGGGAGTCCAGCAGCCGGCGCACGGTGAAGGCGGGCTGACCGCCCGTGATGCGGGGTGTGGGGGGGGGCTTAGCAGCTGGAGCCAGAGGCGAGGATAGGACGGGTCGCAGCAGAGACACGTGGAATGAGGGATTAATCCGTAGGTTGCGAGGAAGCTGAAGCCGGTATGTCACCGGGTTGACCCTCCGGACGACTTTCAACGGGCCGATCCACCGGGGGCCCAGCTTGCGGGTCACCCCACGCAAGGGGATATCACGTGCGGACAACCACACCCTCTGTCCTGGACGGAAGGATGGAGCAGGCCGCCGGCGCCGGTTGGCCTGGGACTGGTTGGTCCTCGCTGTGCGTACCAAGGTCTGCCGGACCTTCCTCCAGGTCCGCCTACACCGTCTCATGAAGTGTTGGACAGAGGGCACCCCGACGTCCTCCTCCTGCTCTGCAAACAAGGGCGGCTGGAACCCAAACAGACATTGAAACGGAGACAGATTAGTAGCGGAGGACTGGAGGGTGTTATGTGCATACTCCGCCCATGGAAGACAAGAGCTCCAGGAGGACGCGTTGTCGGCCACCAGGGCCCTCAGGGTGGTCTCGAGCTCCTGGTTCACCCTCTCCGTCTGTCCGTTTGACTGGGGGTGGAAGCCGGAGGATAGACTGGCCGTCGCCCCGATGATCTTGCAGAAGGCCCGCCACACCCTGGAGGAAAACTGAGGACCATGGTCGGACACTATATCCTGTGGAAGCCCAAACACCCGGAAGACATGGTTAAATGTGAGCTCCACGGTTTCAAGTGCGGACGGTAGCTTGGGCAACGGCACAAAGCGGCAGGATTTAGAAAACCTGTCGACAATCACAAGGATAACTGTGTTCCCCTCTGACACCGGGAGACCGGTAACGAAATCCATGGAAATGTGTGACCACGGGCGTTGTGGGATAGGGAGTGGGTGCAGCAACCCCTGCGGCCGCTGGTGGGGGTTCTTGCTTCGTACACATACGGAGCAGGCCCCGACAAAAGACTTAACATCCTTGGCCATACCAGGCCACCAAAACCGCCTCTGCACAAACTCCAACGTCCGTCGAGCCCCAGGGTGTGCTGTGAGCCAGGAAGCGTGGCCCCACTGGACTACCTGTGACCGTACGGCCTGAGGAACGAAGAGGAGTCCAGGCCTCTCCGGGCCTGGGCCAGGCTCGTCCCGTTGTGCCTGTCTGACCTCGGCCTCCACTCCCCAGCGGATGGCCGCCACGATCCGGGAGGGGGGAATGATGGACCTCTGTTCCTTATCTGGGCTGGCCGAGGGAAACTGCCGGGACAAGGCATCGGGCTTGATGTTCTTCGAGCCCGGGCGGTAGGAGAGTGTAAAGTCGAACCGACTAAAAAACAGGGACCATCGAGACTGTCGGGGGTTGAGGTGCTTGGCGACCTGGAGGTACTCCAGGTTCCGATGGTCCGTCCACACCAGGAACGGGTGTTGAGCACCCTCCAGCCAGTGCCTCCACTCTGCGAGCGCCAGCTTGACGGCCAGCAACTCCCGGTCACCCACGTCGTACCGGGATTCCGCAGGGCTCAACCGGTGGGAGAAGAAGGCGCAGGGGTGGATCTTGCCGTCCTGAGCCCTCTGTGAGAGTATCGCCCCAACCCCGACCTCAGAGGTATCCACCTCCACAGTGAAAGGCAGGGATGGGTCCGGAAGGACGAGAATAGGAGCCGAAGCGAACCTTCTCTTCAGTTCACAAAAGGCCTTCTCCGCATCAGGAGACCAGGCAAAGGGACCCCGACTCTTCTTGGTAAGGGCGGAGATGGGTTCTGCAATGGAACTAAAGCCCCGGATAAACCTCCTATAAAAATTTGCAAAGCCCAGGAACTGCTGTACCCCCTTAACGGACTTAGGAGCCTCCCAATCCCTCACTGCCTTGGTCTTCTTTGGGTCCATCTCAATTTGGGCCTCCCTAAGGATGTACCCCAGGAAGGAGACTTCAGGCCTGTGGAATTCACACTTCTGAGGTTTTACAAAGAGATGGTTCTTAAGGAGTCTCTTGAGAACTTGTCGGACATGTAGGCGATGCTCCTGCAGAGAGCTGGAGAAAATCAGAATATCGTCCAGGTACACAAAAACAAAATGATTAATCATGTCCCGGAGACAGTCATTGATAAGGGCCTGGAACACGGCCGGAGCGTTAGTTAGGCCGAAAGGCATCACCTGGTATTCGTAGTGCCCCGTCGGGGTGTTGAAGGCCGTCTTCCACTCGTCCCCCTTCCGGATGCGGACCAGGTGGTAAGCATTTCGCAGGTCTAGTTTGGTAAAAATGCTTGCACCCTGAAGGAGGTCGAACGCTGTGGACATCAGTGGCAGGGGGTAGCGATTACGGATGGTGATCTTGTTAAGGCTCCGGTAGTCGATGCAGGGCCGCAGGGAACCATCCTTCTTGCCCACGAAGAAAAACCCCGCTCCAGCAGGGGACGTGGACGGACGGATGAACCCGGATGCCAGAGCGTCCCTGATGTAGTCGTCCATGGCCCTCCTTTCTGGACGGGAAAGGGAAAAAATCCGCCCTCTGGTTGGACTGGTGCCTGGCTGTAGCTCGATGGAGCAGTCGTATGGCCGGTGAGGTGGAAGTGAAGCGGCCCGGCTCTTGCTGAACACGTCCTGCAGATCCAGGTATTCTGCCGGTACCAGCGACAGTTCAGCAGGCTCAGGAGGCTCTGGAAGACAAAGGGGAGAATCACTGAAGAGGCAGGTGGCGTGGCAGGTAGGACCCCACTCGAGGATGCGGCCCGTTACCCAGTCAAGATGGGGGTTGTGGCGATTGAGCCATGGGAACCCCAAGACCACCGGAAACTCCGGAGAGCAAATCAGGTTTAGGGAGATCTCCTCCCGATGATCTCCCAGTTGCAGCCGCACCCGTGATGTGACTCGGGTCACGCTGCCGTTCCCCAGTGCTCGCCCGTCAAGGGCTGTTACGGCAAGCGGTGTATCAAGGGAAACCAGAGGAATCTTGAGCCGTTGTGCCAGCCCCCGGTCTATGAAGTTTCCTGCTGCTCCGGAGTCTACCAGAGCCTGGCATGAATGTTCATTCTTACCCCAGGAGATGGAAATAGGGAGATACACCGCTTGGTCCGGAGACTGGGAAGAAAGGGTTGCGCCCGTCACAACCCTCCCCTGGTTGGACGGACCCCCCCTTTTCCCGAGAGCTCGGGACATGAAGATCGGCGGTGACCCGTCTCACCGCAGTACAGGCAAAGGCCCTCACGCATCCGCCGCTCCTTCTCTCTGGCTGACAGTCGGGCCCCTCCTAGCTGCATGGGCTCGGGACTCTCACTTGACTCGGACCTCCCAGAACCTGCTGGTAGTAGCCAAGAGACCCCCTGGTCCCTGCGACGCTCCCTCATCCGGTTGTCCAACCGCACGGCGTGGGCAATCAGAGGTTCTAACTCCCTGGGACACCCGATCGAAGCCAACCCGTCCTTCAGGGTGTCCGACAGCCCGTGGTGGAAGGCCGTTACCAGAGCCTTATCGTTCCATTCACTTTCCTCTGCGAGAGTGCGGAACTCTATGGCATAGTCCGACACGGAGCGCTTGTCCTGCCGAATGGTCATTAGCAGCTTGGCGGCGTCTGGCCCGGTCGTGGACTGGTCGAAGACCAGTAACATCTCTTCCTGAAAATCCTTGAAGGAAGAACACACTGAGCCCTGCTTCGCCCAGACTGCGGTAGCCCATTTCAAGGCCTTGTCTGTGAGAAGGGTAATGATGTACGCTATGCGGAAGCGGTCCGAGGAAAAGGCACGGGGTTGGAGCTCAAAGATCAGGTCGCACTGTGTAAGGAAGCCTCGACAACCCCCCTTGCTGCCATCATAGCGATGCGGCTGGGAAACCCGGGGGTCCGCAGAGGAGTGTGGAACCGAAGCCTCAGGGAGATGCCGTGCTGCGTCGCTCTGGTCCCGTTGTTGCAGGTGCTGGGTGTGGCGAAGTAAGTCCTCCCGCTGGCAAGCCATATCCGCCTGTTGGCGGGCAAGACTCTCCTGCTGGAGAGTCATGCTGTCGCGCTGGGAAGTAAGCAGCGCCTGCTGTTGAACTATAAGCTCCCGCTGCGCAGCCACCTCTGCCTGCTGGCGAGTAGCCTCCTCGAGCGTCTGCTTCCGTGCGGTGAAGTAGTGCTTGCTCGTGCTGATCAAGACGGGTGTTGCTTGCCTGTAGGCTAAGCGATAGAGCCTGCAGCATCTGCTCCATTCTCTCCCATTGCTGGGACATTTGCTCTGCTAGGTCCATAATGATCGCGACGTTCTGTCAGGAAGCGAACCCGGGTCGCTGGAGTGGGAACCCACGAGTTACCCAGTGGGCTATTGAGGACCCAGATGCAGAGAGTAAGGTCACAACTTAGTTTTATTTCTTCGTCAGGCGGGGCTTCACAAAATGCCAACAGTTTTGAGGCGGCAATAACTCAAACACACTTGGTGGATTCCAAAAGCATAGAAACACTCCAAAAGGTAATAATCCAAACAAAATCGTTAATTCCAACACAGGGTAGTAATCCAAACAAAAAGGTAATCCCAAAGCACAGAAGAACAGTCACTAAGAAAAGGTTTAACTGAGGAAGCTATCAAAAAGGGATAGCTCTTGCTCACCCAGGCGAAGAAACAAAAAACAGGTATCCAGAAAGCACTGCTTAGGGAAGCAGCGAAACAGCGGCCGAGAACCGCGTTAACAAGCACAAACTGTTACGAGAGGGTAACGTGGAACACTTCATCTAATCAAACGTCGCGATGACGAGTCTAGCACACTACCAGGTATTTATACTCTGGTCAAACAAGGTTGATTGAACACAAATTACAAATGCCAAACAGGTGTGGACCAGAAAGGCAGAGGCAAAGAATCCAGTAGACCTGAAATAGTGTCTTTAGGCCAGCAGAGGTCGCCAATGACCCAAGTGGCGCAACCAGAAGTCCCAAGTCATGACACAAACTAAGTGGTCTTGTTGCCTAAACCTAACTTTTTGTGAAGACGAAGATATATTTTGAAAATACTTGTGTTGACAGTCCGTCTCTGGCACGTTCAAAACTGACGCTAGAGGGGTATGAAGAGCTTTATACTTTGAAGCTTATATCCTCTGACCAAGCTGCCTTCTTTGACACACTGGTGTGAGAATGTGTCAGCATTAAACATACAGCTGTCAAGGATCAAAGCAGGCAGGATGTTCTCTGTGATGGATTACACACACTAAGAACATTTTAAAGTGACTCTCTATAACTCAAGTGTATGTAACGACTGGATAATGATACATGCTAAAATGCTTAAGAGTAACAACAGCACAATTAGAAAAGGGTAATGGTCTTGCAGTGCATTTAATTATTATATATAGTTTCAGAATTATTTTTCCTTATTTGAAAGATAATTAATATGTTATTATTAGCTTTGCCATTGTATTCAGCCATTTCTGTGTGCACATTTTATTATATTGTTTTATTTATGAATTCACTGACTCCTCACTACTCTTAACCGGCTGGTAGAAGCAGCAAGTGAACAATGCTTGCTTCAGTCTGGGTCCTGTTTCTGCAACAGATTACGGATTGTTCCTCTCATGATTTACAGGCCTCAGTAAGACAATCGAATGCATTATATTACATTACTAATATTTCATGCAGTTTAGAATGGAGTTGAGAAAAGACCTGTACCATCAGAATGTTGCACAAGTAGCTAGTTTACAAGCTAATGTTAAGAAGCTAACTCATCATCGACGGTAGCCGGTGGTTTCCTTGATTGTATTTCAGCCAATGTGTTCTTCCTCTTTTGCCCTTCATTGAACTGTTTACCTGTATTCAACCAAAGCCTGCTCCAACATGATTTGTCAATCATTTTCAAACTACAAACAGAAACCAGAAAGCTTCAGATTCCAACATCTGCATATAAACGCACAGAGCCTTTTAGAGCTTATTCTTGGAATCGATGGGGTCCATCCATCCATTATCTGAACCGCTTATCCTGTTTAGGGTCGCGGTGGGAGCAAATGTTTTGGGATCCTGAAATTCCACCTTATACTGTAGATTTACATTAGTTAAACCCTTTCTTTGAAACCACCCTCAAAGAAAGCACCGTTTATTCAATATATAAATCTATTTTTTTAATAATTTTTGTTGACTTGGTGTCCTTGACTTAATTTTCATGGTGAACATGACCACAGGCTGTGACAGTGGTGGCAGGTGTGACTGGATGCACTTTGACAAGTTATTTACTCGACTCCTGTCTGTGGTATTCAGGCCTCTGGTGGCAACAAACATCACTTTGTTCGGCTGTGACAGAGGAAAACAACATGCTCTCATTAAGTCACCTGGCCTCAGCATCTCTCACCACCTTATCTGGGACACATTGTTCTGATGTACATATGTCCTTTGTTTTTTTCCTGTGAACTCAAGATCAATATCGCTTAGACGTATGTGTAGAATACTGTCTGACTGTCCAGTAGAGTACAACACTTTTTATTTGGAAAACCCCACTGCTGCTTTTATTTTCTGTCTCCCCCTGTGAACGGATTGCTGAACGCCTTTCATTGAGACAGAGAGATAAGACCAGGTGAGGGGAATAGTAGATTACATTACATTTCATTTAGCTGACGCTTTTATCCAAAGCGACTTACATGATATACAGTAGACCGTAGACACAGCAACGGTGAGTAATGAGGCTTAAGTGTCTTGCTCAAGGACACAACAACACGGACTGGCTGAGCTGTAGTTTGAACCACCGATCCTCTGATTGAAAGTCAGACCTGCTAACCACTGACCCACAGTCGCCCCACAGTAGATGACAACATTTCAGAATAGAGTAACTCTATTATTAGTATTTTATTCTTTGGTTGAGAATTTCAGACTAGATGCAAAAAGACCTGCTAAAAAATACTAAACCTATACTTGCCAGTCATCAATAAATATTTTTAGGAAAGCAACCAGAGGTTGTATTAACAAAGCATCATCACATTAAAGCAGCTCCTGAGTGTCAGCGATAGGAGAAACTCCTAACAAATTAAAGAATGTGTTTGATCTTGGAGCAATTCACAAGGCATTTCAGTACCAAGAGAAGTCCCTCAGTCCAACAGAAGTCCTACTCACAGACATGACAATAATGTGCTTCAGGTGATGTATTTTGTAAAAATAGAATGATGTGGATAATTTAATCAGCCATTACATAGGGATTCAATCAGTTTGCCAATAAATCAAAAAAATCGCAATGGAGACAACAATTTGCACAATTCCATGCTACTTGGTAGGAGTGGATATCACCAGAGGTCCCACGATACGATATTATCACGATACTTAAGTCCCGATACGATATTATCAAGATACTGTGATATTATCATGATACTGTGATATATTGAGTTAGGGCTGCAATTAACGATTATTTTAATAATACAGTTTAAAGGGACTTGAGCTGTTAGAACAATAAATAATTTATAAAGAAAAATACAAATCAGAAAACTTAACAGGATTTGTTTGAACGTCAGAACTTGTTCTCCTACACTCACAGACGCACACACTCACAAACTCAGACACACACACTCTCTCTCACTCCCTTTGTTCAGACACATTGCACTGTTATTAACGAGCTAACGCTAACCTGTCAAGCTGATAACGAGTAAACGCCAGAAGAGCTACTGGAGGGACGTTCCTCACTTCAAAACAGAACAAAGGTAGGATTCTGTAGTGACTTACCCTGCTGTTGAACTCCCTTTCTCCTCATTAAGGACTCCAACATGTTTAAGTTTCAACCGCAAATTGTCCCCAAAGGAAAACTTTGTCAACATATTTCATTATCATATGTTTTCAGTCTGTTCATCTCACTTCAATCATTTTTATTGCAGCAAAATGCCACAAATTGACCAACACTGTCATGAATGTTGCACCTGGCAAACTGAACTGTTTGTATTACAGTCTACCAGTGGCGGACCGTGCATTTTCTCCCTGCCTTCTGTGCCGTTTGATATCGTATACATATCAGAGTCAATATGACTAGCGGACCGGCACGGCGGCTACTGGCACGGCGCAGCTAGACTCGCCGGCTCCGTGGTAGCAGCAGCAATATCCATCCATCCATCCATCCTCACCTGCTTATCCGGGGTCGGGTCGCGGTGGCAGCAGGTTAAGCAGGCTGACCCAGGCTTCTCTCTCACCCACAACATCTACCAGCTCATTCTGGGGGATCCCGGAGCGTTCCCAGGCCAGCTGGGAGATATAA
Source organism: Cottus gobio (assembly GCA_023566465.1). Classification (NCBI taxonomy): domain Eukaryota; kingdom Metazoa; phylum Chordata; class Actinopteri; order Perciformes; family Cottidae; genus Cottus; species Cottus gobio. Next base: position 20,780,250 of record CM042232.1, read on the forward strand.
TCCCTCCAGCGTGTCCTGGGTCTTCACTGGGGCCTCCTGCAGCAATAGCGGCTTATAAACTGGTGTAGCTTGTTTATAATTAAATATGACTGCAGATGTAAAATATGAACAGCGGTTCACTCACAAGATGCTTTCACTTAATAAAGCAAAAGTCCATCCCCCTCTATTTGTTAACAAACGTTGTTGTACAGTTTATCGGTACGCTTCAGGTCCTTCTACATGGCCATGAACGCCAGTGACAGCCCAAGTTTCCATGCGTTTTAGGGGCTTTAATGTTTGCATTGTCAGTAAATCCACCACCAAGTCTGTTTCTTCTCCTTCAGCCATTCACCCAGTCAAATTTAGTTATAGCAAAACATGACAAAACAATCCAACAAAACTGTAAAACTCCGCACACTCAAGAGCACCATCCACAATATAAGTATGTGTTGTTTGTGTCTGCACAACACTTTTAAAGACTCACAACGTAAAAAAAGAAAAAGAAAAAAATCAAACGACAACACAAACACTGAAGGAAAGCAGCCGGATAGTGAGGGAGAGAGAGACTCGTAAAGTTGTGTAGTAACCTCAGTATAAAACAATAAAACATAAAATCTGGCGACGTGTTTGTGACACAATGTGTTGAATCTGAGGTATTTAGGATCAAACTGTCCTCCAGAACAAACGCTGCCAAGTGAAGAGACACATCCAAAACTTTACTTTGAAATCCTTCACTGCACGTAAGTGCGGGGAAACTCCGCCCGCCTGGCACAGAGAGGGGGATAATTCTAACCAGAGGTGTGGACTCGAGTCATTTGACTTGGAATCGAGTCAGACTCGAGTCATGAATTTGATGACTTCAGACTCGACTCGACAAAATGTACAAAGACTTGCAACTCGACTTGGACTTTAACATCAATGACTCGTGACTTCACTTGGACTTGCGCCTTTTGACTCGAGAAGACTTGCTACTTCCTATGAAAACTGGGGAAGAAAATGTTCACACGGCCACGCCGCTCTCAGTTTATCTGCATCTGTGAAAAAAATGTGCACCACCTGTATGCATGCAGAGAGCACGCGCGCTGCCTGCACGACATCCAATCACTGTAGTCCCACGTTGTTTTGATTTGACAGTATCTAAGCAGGCACGTTGCAAGACAACCAATGAAGCACAAGCAACAACGCGCCAGTTGGCAAAATGATACCGAAGATAGTTTCGTTTGGCTATAAAAATTACGAGCTAATCGACAAAAAAAGAGTTGCAATTTGCAAAACATGCGGGTCGAAGATTACAGACGGAGCTGCCACAACGTCCAACTTTGTTCGACACCTGAAGTTGCACAAAGAAAGGTAAGTTTTGAACGAATGCTAAGCACCTTATCGGATGTACCGTAACTTACTAGCTAGCTGCTGCATATTTACTGTATCAACGAGAGAGTAAACGCACGTCTCCCTTGCTGGTTCATGCTTACAAAAATAGGGATTTTTTAACCCTGATTATATGAGGTACATGAGTGTAGCACACTCAGATGGAAAACCTCGCCAACATCATGTCAACGTCCGTTTTAAAGTACCATAACACAGTCACAGTAGATCCACCATTAGCCTTCCCTTTTCATATCAGGGGTTGTATTCACTATAACTACCGCCTCGCTATACGGGCGCAGGGTCTGTTATCAAGAAATAACAGACCGCATTCTACATTGGAATTCAACCAAGCCATGTAATAAAATAAAATAATAACGATTATAGTAGTAATGTTCAGAGATGCAATAGATTATTATAGTGCAGTTCTTAACTAATGGGAATATTGTTTAGCTTGTTTTTGGTTTACTTTAGTTATTTAATTTATTCAATTATTTTGTTTTGCTATACTTTTCATGCCAACTTGCCATGGCCCCCCTAGCACCTCCTCGCGGCACCCAGGGGTCCCTGTCCCCACTTTGAAAACCACTGCTATAAAGCATATGACTTCAGTTGCTTGAGAGAAAGGGCTTTCTTATGACTTTTGAAGCAGTGAAAATGTTCTTAATATTGCATACACTGAAACTGAAATGTATTATCGTATACCGTAGTGTACAATAGACAATGAATATTAACACAACAACATTGATATGAGTAAAGAGTATTTTCTCTGTTACAGGTATGAAGAATCAGCCATGGTGGCATCATTCTGCGTCCCCATCGTGCACAAATGACTGACAGACTTTTGGCCAATTTGATCTTTTGCAAATGCAATGCAGTATAGGGGCCTCCCTCCACCTGTCCACAGCACGCATGCGCTCACACACTCACTCTCTGCTCATCACCTGTCCACACAGCTCACTCACTCTCTGCTCATCACCTGTCCACACAGCTCACTCACTCTCTGCTCATCACCTGTCCACACAGCTCACTCACTCACTCTCTGCTCATCACCTGTCCACACAGCTCACTCACTCTCTGCTCATCACCTGTCCACACAGCTCACTCACTCTCTGCTCATCACCTGTCCACACAGCTCACTCACTCACTCTCTGCTCATCACCTGTCCACACAGCTCACTCACTCTCTGCTCATCACCTGTCCACACAGCTCACTCACTCTCTGCTCATCACCTGTCCACACAGCTCACTCACTCTCTGCTCATCACCTGTCCACACAGCTCACTCAAGTCTCTATGGAGTCATTCCAGTTATATTATCAGGTTGGTCCAGTTTTTCAGAAGTGATCATTTTGAGGAGTGAGGATTTTATTGATGACATGTTTAAAAAAAGTTCAGGCTAAAAGGACCCATGTCTATTTGAAAGTTAAACTGTTTTGCAATATGAGGTCAATACAATACAGGACTGAAGTTGCTGTGCATTGTTCTAGTGCAATATGCTGTTGAAATACAAGCATTTTTTGTGAAAATGTTTACTGTATTTGATTAATGTCATTGTATAAAAAGAGGTTTAAATAAATACAAATCTTACAGACATACATGATTTGTATACATTTTATTTCTGTGGTAAGAGGACTTGAAATGACTCGAAACTAAAATGGTAGGACTTTGGACTCGACTTGAGACTTGTTGGCTTTGACTTGTGACTCGACTCGGGACTTGCCTCATCTTTGACTCGACTTGACTTGGGACTCGAGGGCAAAGACTTGAGACTTACTTGTGACTTGCATAACAATGACTTTGTCCCACCTCTGATTCTAACCACAAAAAGTTAGTTAGCGCTAGCTAGTTAGCTCCCCGACAACATTACATTACATTTCATTTAGCTGATGCTTTTATCCAAAGTGACTTACAATAAGTGCATTCCGCCATGAGTACAAACAAGAATCAGAACAACAAGAATCAAGAAGCTACAATTTCTTCAATAAAAACAAAGTGCTACAAAGTGCTATCAGTATGAGCCATTTCAGTGCTACTAAAGTGCTACTACGGTGCTACTTTCCTTATTCAAGGTATAGTTGAAAAATATGTGTTTTTAGTTTGCGACGGAAGATGTAGAGACTTTCTGCTGTCCTGATGTCCACCATCGAAGAGCCAGGACAGCGAATAGTTGTGACTTTGTTGAGTGTTTTCCTCGCAGTGACGGAGCTACAAGCCGATTGGCAGAAGCCGAGCGGAGTGCACGAGATGGGGTGTACGGTTTTACCATGTCCTGGATGTAGGATGGACCCGATCTGTTTGCAGCACGGTACGCCAGTACCAATGATTTGAAGCGGATGCGGGCGGCCATCGGTAATGTTAAGTTCAAACCTTGTGCGATCGCGTGAAGAGTCCAGGATTCAATTAGTTATAATAAAAAAGTATTTAATAAAAAGATGATGATGAACAGAATATAGTTCCGGCCGGGGGTGTCTCACTTCAGGCAGTCCACAGGCCACTCTCAGCCGTGCTGTAAGCAGTTAGCTGTCTGTGTGATTCACGAGAAGGGATAATCGCCCCGTACAAATGTTTGCGCGAGTTGTTAAATACTCTTATTCGCTGAGCTTAAGGCCTTTCCATTGGTTAGTTTCCCAGCGTGCAAGATAACATAACAATAACATAGCATGCTAATGGCTAAACCGCTTCACAGGGGCGGAGTCCTACTCAGGTAAACAGTCCTACTTTCTTACTAGCTTTCTTACTTTCGGTGTTTCCGCCCTCCTGTGCTTCAACAACATAGTCCCTTCTTACGCCATGCTTGTTACAACCCCCCACCACGTGCAACCTCCATTTGCTATGCCCTCCATCTTTAATTTATTCCATTCACACCTAACAGAAAACCCAGTGTCTTTCTACTATGCTACAATACACATCTTCATAATCTTAATTAATATTCCATATTATTATTATTATCCTTTGTAAGTATTGTAATTTAAACATAGACATGTGCAAGTTAAAATAAACTATTACAACTCTACAGTAACCAGTGAAGGGTGCGGAGGAGCGGAGTAGTGTAGGTGAATTTCAGGAGGGAGTTACAGTAGTCTAGGCGCGAGATGATCAGAGCCTGGACGAGAACCTGTGCCGCCTTCTGAGTGAGAAGGGGACGTATTCTCCTGATGTTGTGCAGCATGTACCTACAGGAACATGTTGTTGCGGTAATATTGGCAGTCAGGGAGAGGTTCCTTGCAGTCGGGGTCGGGGCCAAGACTGAGTTGTTGAAGGTAATCGTCGGGTTGTGGGTGGGAGAGCCTTGTCAGGGTTAATTTTCAGGTGGTGTGCGGACATCCACTGAGAGATGTCAGTCAGACAGGCAGAGATTTGTGCTGCTACCTGTGTTTCCGATTGGCGAAACGAGAGGATCAGTTGGGTGTCATCAGCATACCTATGGTAGGAAAAGCCATGCGAGCGAATGACAGAGCCGAGAGAGTTGGTGTACAGAGAAGAGGAGAGGACAGATTTTATATTTTCAACTTTCACTCTTTTTTTTTTTACAGTTTCAAATCTCTTTTTCAGGTTCAGATCGTTTTTTTTTCAGGTTTCTGAGTTTCGGCCCGGATCTGGCGTGGGGGGCATGGTTTCAACTGCATCTCTATCATCATAATGATATTCTACTCTGTGCAGCACACATTCATCCAGATTAAACATGAGTTAACTCTCATTGTGTTACAAAAAGGACCCACATTAAAGTCTTTAATATAAAACATTAGCGATGTGAAACCGCACAGCTGACCGTCATCTCTACGCTGCGTTTCCGTATATTTCTCGGACAGGTGTATGAATGCATAGACAGGCATCAACTTGACATCAGATTAATAAATAGATATATAATAGACGGACAACAGCATTTTGTAATGGATTTATTGACGTGAGTGTTTTGAACAGCACCTACCACCAACTTTCACTTTCACTCTTGTCCTTGGTGTCTCAACCACAGCCTCACGAGCGGATAGGGAAGTTTATATCAAACTGATCTGTTTATAGTCTTTATAAGAATGTGACAGAGAGGCTCAGCAGCACATCTACCTCACGCAAAAATAATAAACCAGTTCATTCAAAACCAGTTCACACACCAGTTCACACAGCATTGCAGCTACGCTGTGTTCAAAGTGGTGTGAAACGTCAGAAATTATAGTGTGGTTTTGGAACGGCACAACCTGCCATAGTGTATTGCTCTTATACTGCCACTCATGCCAAGTATGGTCTACAACAGCTTGCTAAACATAACTGTGTCATTTTGTTTACTGTCAATCCTGTGAATATGCTGTATGAAGGTAGTGAGTCATAAATACCACGTTACCTGAAGGCAACGTGGTTGAGGCCGGTCCTCAGACTTCTTTGTTATGCTGTCACTCATGAGACCACGCACCTGCAGTTGAAACCACGCCCCCCACGCCAGATCCGGGCCAAAACTCTGAAACCTGAAAAAAAAACGATCTGAACCTGAAAAAGAGATTTATTCAACAATTTTTCAGGTTCAAATCTTTTTTTTCAAATGAACAAACATATGGCCTGGATTTAGCTCCATACATCCATGGCCCTCACTGGATCATCCTGTAACACTGGTGCTTTAAGAAGAGTTATCACACTGTTCCCTGACAATGGTGGCCCTGCTGACGCCTGTCCTCTCTTCCTCCTTCTGCTGACATCTGAATCCTGGTCCATGCCATGGTCAGGGATCCACCTCTGTTGCTCTCCCGAAAGTTTCTTCCCTTTTTTCCCTGTGAAAGGGTTTTTACTATTTTTTGGGGGAATTTTTCCTGATCAGATGTGAGGTCTAGGGGACAGGGATGTCGTATTTGTACAGATTGTAAAGCCCTCCTAAGCAAATTTGATTTTGTGATTTTGGGCTATACAAAAGAAACTGAATTGAATGTGTGTAACACACTGTGACAGGGTTCTTGCTCCCGGGGAAATCTCCGACCGCGTTACACAGATCACTCGGAGAGGAGGTTCGTTTAAACTCCAGTAAGACCAAGGAGCTGGTGGTGGACTTCCACCGGGGCAAACGCTCTCCTCCGCTACCATTGAGCATCCAGGGACTGGACATTGAGATGGTGACATCTTACAAGTACCTGGGTGTTCACTTGAACAATAAACTGGACTGGTCCGACCACGCACACACACTCTATAAAAAGGGACAGAGCAGACTCTTTCTGCTGAGGAGACTAAGGTCTTTTGGGGTGCAGGGAGCACTCCTGAAGACCTTCTTTGACTCTGTGGTGGCATCAGCCATCTTCTATGGAGTGGTCTTCTGGTGCAGCAGCATCACAACAGCTGACAGGAGGAGACTGGACAAACTGGTAAGGAAGGCCAGCAGCGTGCTGGGGTGTCCTCTGGATACTGTGGAGGTGGTGGGAGACAGGAGGATGATGGCCAAGCTCTCATCCCTGATGAACCACGCCTCCCACCCCATGCAGGACACCCTGGCAGCTCTGCACAGCTCCTTCAGCCACCGGGAGAAGGTACCGCAAGGAGAGGTACCGCAAGTCCTTCCTCCCTGCTGCTGTCAGGCTGCACAACAAGCTGACCTCCCAGTAGCCCACAAACATTCTGGACTCTCAATACTTGGACACTTTTTTTATCACTCTGGTCACTTTAATCCATTCTGGTGCAATATTTTGTAATTTGTATATTCAATATTCTGGTCACTTTAATCCATCCTGGTGCAATATTTTGTAATTTGTATATTCAATATTCTACTGTACATTCAATTTCTTCTTTACTGTTTATTTTATTATGTTTATTACTGTTTATTTATATTACTTGATTCCTCTTATCTTTACGTTCTGAGCAATGCTGCTGTAATCCTGTAATTTCCCCACTGCGGGACTAATAAAGGATTATCTTATCTTATCTTATCTTAACAGGTTTTATCAGAATCAGAATCAGAACCATGTATTGCCATGTATGCTTACACATACAAGGAATTTGTCCTGGCGGGAAGGTGCATACATTTAACATTTAACAATACACATTTAACAGTTAACGCAGTGCAATAAATGAGGATGAATGGATGAATGAGTATTTACATTGAAACAGCAGCATATCAAAATACCAAAAATACCAAAAATAAGATAAAGTGCATGGAATGTGCATGAGTGTAAGTGTTGTGTGAAAGTGGCAAGTGCAATGCCAAAGTGTTAAGTGTATTCAAGTATAAGGCTATGTGCAGGGGAGTGTCCAGTGGGAATTGTCTGGGGGTGACAGAGTCATTAGAGTCAGTGGGGGACCCGGGCTCTGTTGATGAGCCCGACTGCAGACGGGAAGAAACTGTTTTTGTGGCGTGAGGTCTTGGTCCTGATGGACCGCAGCCTCCTGCCAGAGGGGAGGGACACGAACAGTTTGTGTCCAGGGTGAGAGGGATCAGCTACAATCTTCCTCGCCCGCTTCAGGGTCCTTGAAGCAAACAAGTCCTGGAGGGACGGCAGATTGCGGCCAATCACCCTCTAGGCGGAGCGAATGATGCGCTGCAGCCTGGCCTTGTCCTTGGCAGTGGCTGCAGCGTACCAGACGGTGATGGAGGAACAGAGGATGGACTCGATGATGGCAGTGTAGAAGTGCACTATCATTGTCTTTGGCAGGTTGAATTTCCTCAGCTACCTCAGGAAGAACATCCTCTGCTGCGCCTTCTTGGAGATGGAGCTGATGTTTAGTTCCCACTTGAGGTCCTGGGTAATGATGGAGCCCAGGAAGCGGAAGGACTCCACAGCTTTGACGGGGGAGTCACACAGGGTGAGAGGGGCTGGTGGGGCTGAGATCTTTCTGAAGTCCACAACCATCTCCACTGTCTTCAGAGCGTTGAGCTCCAGGTTGTTTTGGCTGCACCAAGTCACCAGGTGGTCAGTCTCCCACCTGTAGGCGGACTCGTCCCCACCAGAGATGAGTCCAATGAGGGTGGTGTCATCCGCAAACTTCAGGAGCTTGACGGACTGGTGACTGGAGGTGCAGCTGTTGGTGTACAGGGAGAAGAGCAGAGGGGAAAGAACGCAGCCTTGGGGGGAACCGGTGCTGATGGACCGAGAGGCTGAGACGTGTTTCCCCAGCCTCACGTGCTGCTTCCTGTCAGACAGGAAGTCTGTGATCCACTTGCAGGTGGAGTCAGGCACGTGCAGCTGGGAGAGCTTGTCCTGCAGCAGAGACGGAATGATGGTGTTGAAGGCAGAGCTGAAGTCCACAAACTTCATGTCATGTTTTATTGACATGTACAGCCTGGACGCCACTCTGTCGCTCTCGTCACCCCCCCTGCTGCCGCTACTGCGGGGTTTAAATCCCCCCCACACACCCACACACACACAGCCACAGGTGCGGCTCATTCTCCCCGATTGCCCGCACCTGTTCCCTGAGCCGCCCTTCGCTCTCCCCCTCTGCAGCCGCGCTTAACCACGCCCCTGCCCCACACACACTTTGGTCAGCTCATGTTGTTTTCCATGTGCTATATAGTAAATATAAATTGTGTTTGATTTAATTGAAGTATTGGATGAAAAGTCAATGGATTACTAAAGTTATAGCAATTCATCCTCAATGAATGCATGTTTTCAATTTCATAACCATTCAGCTACAGTGTCAAAAAACCATACTGGACCTTTTAATCAGAATCAGAATCAGCTTTATTGTGTTATTGTGTGTTTACACATACATGGAATTTGACTATGGTTTCACGTAGCTCTTCGTACTTACAGTATATACATACACAATAAACAAGATAAATATAAAAAATACATCAAAGACAATAGAGACAAAAAAAGACAATTAAAGACAACAGTAGTCAGAGTAGTGAAAGTAGTGCAGATCTGCAGGCAGTCATTTGTTTTGGATTATTGGAGAACTGATGCCTTCAGGTCTCCAGATTGAAGTGAAAGGGTAAATGGACTGTACTTGCATATATGGACTTGCATAGCTCTTTTCTAGTCTTACAACCACTCAAAGTGCTTTCACTTTGATGGGAGGGGCTACCATGCAAGGTACCACCTGCCCATCCTTTGATCGAAGGACGCCTCTGCTCACCATTGAGCCACAGTTGCAAACATTTGAAGAATGGGGAAGACATCTTATACAGTGCTTTTTATAGGTTGTTTTGTTGTAAACAGTTCAGAGTGATATGCTGCTAATGTGATTTACAGTCGTCCCAGACGTTAGCAGTTTTAAGAGTTGGTGTTAATATAAGCTGATTTACATAAAACAATCTGTTTAGCTGTGTCCAACTCAGTTTCAATTTTAACTTATTACTCGAGACAATTTTGTTTGTATTACAAGTTTTCTTAAAATATATGTTGGAAGATGCAAAGTGCATCACACAGCATTGAAATTACATTAGAAAAACAACAGCAGTATCTTCAGAAACATATATTTATTGTTTAAGCCTTTGCAAACCATGTATGTTGGTATGCAAAATGGTAGAGGCTGGAAAATAAATCTACGATAACACACACTGAAATTTACTTCTGTCATATTTGGTGGTGGGCAAATACCTTTCCTCTGGATAATCTGAATACCTTAATGTCACTGTTGGTGCTAATTATACAGGGCTGTGGATAACAGGACGTTTACTTTTTTTTAACACACCAACCCTGTGATCCCCTTCTTCTATTTTTTTCAAGTTTGTGAGCACCATAAATATGACATTCAGCTCAAATGGATCTCAATCCCACAGCAGAACAAATTGAAACTACCTGCATGGTGAAACACTATGAGATAGACAATGTCCTTTTGGGAATTTTGGGAATTGACTCTCTTAAAAGTGCCAACTAATATACTATATTATACTAATATTAAAAATAATAAAGTTTGTAAACATTAAATAATCTGTACAGACTCATGGACAATACATCATGTACTTTGAATAACACAATGTACAAAAAGAGTGTAGGAGAGCATTTTTTTGCCTATGCCAAAATATTTGTGTTTTACTGTTGAAAATGGAAAATTTAGGAAAAACTTGCATTTATGGGGATATCTCAAATACAGTTTGAAACATGGTTCCCATTTACACCCAGGACTAAAAGGTTTTAAGGGGGTCTTCAGCCTGACCTGTACCATTTTAAACTGCTGCATTATTACAGTATCTCCTTCTGTACTTGTCTCTTACATTTTGCAGACTCTTAAGAGACACTTTGAGAATCTGCTCCATTATTCCTTGTCTGGTAAAAATCAATTCACAGTTATGGGATTCCAATTCACCTCTTATCGACTACTCTCGTCCTCGTTCCCTCTGGTGACGATCGATTGGCTAGGAATTACTTCTTTGAGTTTGATTTTCTCTCCATTAGAAGATGTGGCTCCTGACACAAGATGCTGACTGGATTTGCCTCCAGGGAAGTTTGCTTGTTGCTGATTTTGTTTCTCTCCCCCTCCACTTATTGATGTTTCCTTACTGAGCTGAGTGGTGTGTGGTGTCAAACGTGTCAGACACTTGTCCTGTTCTTCCTCTTCATTTCAAGTCAGAGGATGTAAGTGTGATGCTGGTGTGTGGCCTAACAGTCGTAATTAGCTGAGACAAGCTCAATGCTTTTTATTCAACTGAAGGCTAATTAAGGAATAAAGAAAGCACTCAATTTGAATGCTGAGCGTCGATGAGCCATATTGGCCATTTGTTGTATGTTGTCCTTATACTTTGTTTGAGTATAACAATTATACTTTATTTGCACACAATTCCAATTATAAAAAAAATGATTGATTGTATTTTTATTGATTATAATCTTGTCATTAGTAGGCTGAATGATATTTAATGATCCCATTTATTCATTTACTATGATGGCTAGATTCAGGGTAGAACATTTACATATTTGTTAGGGGACAATTATTGCCCCCACGGACTGAAATCCAGGGGCATTTTAAGGAAAATTGGGGGCACCTTTTGAAACTTTGTTCAAAACAATACATATACGTATTTATACTTACAGTATATGAGCAATTGTCATCAAATGGCAATAATAAGACTAATAGGCAGTAGTCTACAGATTCAAAGTCTTTTCTTAGATTCTTTTTAACAAAAAACAAACAGAAAACATAAATCAGACAATCATATTCAATTGTATTCTTATTTGTAGTTATTTATTGTTATTAAAAAATTGTAAACAACTATTAACAATTTTTTTTCTTTCTTTTTTATAATTCCAAATTATATTTATTGATTTTTTGTTACCTTATTAACATTGTACCTACCTAGTACAGGAACTACAGATAGGACAGACAGAACAAAAACAAAACACAATAAAAGGGCTATATGTAGATTAATTCAATTCAATTTACAAACAAAAAGCTCAGCAGAGCTGAGGGAAAAAAGTTAATTTCAGAAAATTGTTCTGCGAGGTACTGGGTAAAAACCCTTGCTTGTTTGGGGTTAATGTAGGCATCTTCCAAATCCACTCCATGCCGTTCTCCAGATTGACAAGAGTTGATAGTAAGCAAATGGCTTCTTATGTTTAGCAATGTGGTTTAAAACAACTGCAGTCTCAACTAATTGTATTTTACCCAAATAGAGGATTGGTTGTAAACCCCAACATGGCAGTAACTGATGGGGAGGAATGATTCACTGACTGCACTCTGTCAAACGTTAGCTAGCATGCAAGCAAACACACCATCAGAGCTAGCCAACGTTAGCTAAATAACGTTAGCTAGTTAGCAAACTAAATAATTCCAAAATAATTATTACTAGTTGTCACTCACCGTAGGCGATGGCGTGTTGCTTGGTCTCCTGGTGACGAAAGGCCACGTATTTCTTCACGTTTTCGCTCCCCTTGATGAAGTCCGCATAAGAATTCACCTGCGCTGGATTTACAACGGCTTTGGCAACTCGTCCGCAGCTTCGAGATGCCTTGCAAGAAATCTGTGTCTTTTTTTCCTCGTTATCTTCCTCCACCCCAAGACAATCTAGTTTCCGTTTTTTGATGGTGGCTGGGTGTGTGGATTTTATCTTTTGAACCAGAGATGGTGACGGAGTTGGCTGATCCTCATTTCTCCTCACACTCGCGGAGTCGCGGTCACAGGTCTGATCAAGAAACGCTCCATTTTTTTAAAAGTTCGGTTCTTCACGCACACGCAACATCAGTCAAGGCAAATATCTAAAACATTCTATGGCAACTGGACCGGGTCATATAGGCTAAGTTGCTTTTGACAAGTTCATTAAATTATCATAATTATTAGAGGAAATTATGGGGGCATTTTTTGCCCCTCTCATAGTGATATCAGGGGCAAAATTAAAATTCTTAGGGGCAGTTTTGCCCTTTGCCCTTGTGAATTTCCGACGCTGGCTAGATTGTATAATTAATCCGTAGTTCCCATGCATGCCAAACAGTGTTCAGTACAGACCACGCCCTCAATAATGCCCAATTTTAAGCCTCAATAAAATGTAAACGGATGTATGATCCTAAAATAGTATTATTATGCTTTTATATATATTTATACATCTGGCGATTAAAGGGGAGTTGCCATCCCCTTTTTTAACAAAATTATCAAAATGCATGCTTACTGTTAACTTGCCATCCTCCCCCTCCATTCCATGTAGTAGAGAGTCCGCAGTGCACTGTTGCTGAAGTAGCAGACAGATTTGTAATGGCTTCCCTCTGTCAGTTTCATCTTGGATCTGTATTCTCTAAAATATAAACTCCTAAATACTCAATAGTCCCGCTGCTGACTCAATTATTACTACTTCACTAAAAGATACTACTTGATGCGGCCGCTGACAACACTATGAGAATAGTGAGAGTGGATCAACTGTGACTGAGGCTTCAATCCCTGGCTAGTCCATGTTGATGTGTTCTTGTGCAAGACACTTAACCCAACATTGCTCATGTAGGCTGTGCCTCTGGGGTGTGAATGTTACATAGTGGCACTTGCGTGTCATGTAAACCTACCATCGGCGTATGAATGTCAATGATGAGATGCAGTGTTAAAGAGCTCTGAGTGGTCGTAGGACTAGAAAGGTTTCACACAAGTACAGTCCATTTACCATCAAGGTGAATGCTAGTGTGAGAGGATCAGAGGAAAGACTTCAAGTGTATTGTGGTTTGTGTCCACCTTATACAAACATACATTGACAGTATGTATGTGTGTATGCGTTGACCTGAAATTTCTCAACATAGCTTTGTACTTTCTATGTCCATCACATTGCTCCTATTTTACTCTCTCTGATCCGCTTATGTGGCAGTTGGAAAACATGCATAGCTACAGGAAATGTCTGTCAGAATCTGTCAGATGTGCTTTTACATTTTTATCGTCAAACTCTTCATTCTTCTCAGCATCATTTGGAGCAAAACAACTTCTTTTCATTGTCAAAGCTTAAATATGCCTTAATCTCGTCCAGGACTTGACACAAACCTTTCAACTACATATGAACCATTATGTAGCTCATTACTGCATTTTTCCTCAGTCAGTCGAACTTATTTTCTGTCAACTGAATCAGGATTAAATAACATATATAACATATGTATACAGAAAAGACTACTCGGTAGTCTCACTGTGTAACTCCTCACACATACTGTTTACCGCTTCCTCTGAACAGAACGTGCTGTTGCTAACACACCAACTGACATACACTCACCTAAAGGATTATTAGGAACACCTGTTCAATTTCTCATTAATGCAATTATCTAATCAACCAATCACATGGCAGTTGCTTCAATGCATTTAGGGGTGTGGTCCTGGTCAAGACAATCTCCTGAACTCCAAACTGAATGTCAGAATGGGTAAGAAAGGTGATTTAAGCAATTTTGAGCGTGGCATGGTTGTTGGTGCCAGACGGGCCGGTCTGAGTATTTCACAATCTGCTCAGTTACTGGGATTTTCACGCACAACCATTTCTAGGGTTTACAAAGAATGGCGTGAAAAGGGAAAAACATCCAGTATGCGGCAGTCCTGTGGGCGAAAATGCCTTGTTGATGCTAGAGGTCAGAGGAGAATGGGCCGACCAACTTTGACTAAAATAACCACTCGTTACAACCGAGGTGTGAGGATCCGGAGGGCACCACCGCCAGGTGGTGCCAAAGTAACCCTGGGCACGACTAGGTTTATGTTTTTGTGCAGGCAGATGCTGGGCAGCCGAGGAGAGCGCTTCCGCAGCTGCAGTGCATATCGGCGACGCAGCTGCAACTCATTCCCGGCTCATCAAGGGCAGTTAAAGCCAGCGTCCTCCTGGACTCCCGTTGTCGGGTGATTATGGGAAATACCCCTGTCGAGAGGATTCCCTGCTACGAGCCACGAGTTACGCCACGAGAGGAGCGCCGAGCCACGCCGCGGGTCCAGCCACGAGCCAAGCCACGAGTCCCGAGTCCGCAGCCGCACCGCGGACCAAGTCAGACGTCACGGGTCACGAGCCACGAGCCACGTCACGAGCCGCGAGTCACGAGTCACGCCACGAGTCACGCCACGAGTCACGAGTCAGCCACGAGAGCCGCCAGTACGAGCGGCTAAGTATCTTCTTGGTTTTTGTTTTCCCCTTTACCTGGCTTGTGAGTTCAATAAACCTTTTTGTTTTTCCACCTACTCCTGTTCGCCCCGCGTTTGCTTTTGGGTCCTGACCAGCATATCCTGACAGAATCACCCGACCCTAAAAGCAAGGACCCAGCAAGCCCGGGCGCTAGTTAGCAGTTACCGACCCGCGCTTGGAACCAGCCGGCAACTTGTTGTTTTTCTTTTTTGTGATGGACAGCCCACAGCCACTCCGGCTGTATCTTCGGGATGGCCTGGGTTACATTGACCACGTGGTGGATCCCCGGTACAAGTATCCCAGTGAGAGTGAGGAAGAGGATGAGGACCTCGAGCTGGACCGCTGGGCCGGTACCCGGCTGGCGTTTGGTGGGCCCCGGAGCTTCCAACGGGCTCAGAGTTCTGGCCAGGGGGCCAGAATTTCGGGCTCTCGACGTCGGGGGAAGCAGGCCAAGCCCGTTACCTGGGACTCGGGGACCGCCTGGACACCCCTTTACGATCTGCTAGCCCCGGCCCCGGAGGCCAGGACCCCGGGCCCTCGACGCCGGCGAAGGGGGAAGCAGTCCAGACCAGCCACCCGGGACCCGCCGACAGCCGGGACACCCTCTTACGAGCCGCCAGTCCTGGTCCCGGTGTCGACGCCACCGCCGACCCTTTCCCCACGTGTCCTGTCGCCGGTCCGGCCGACTCCTGCTCCACGTGTCCTGTCGGCGCCACCGCCGCCCCCTGCTCCACGTGTCCTGCCGGCGCCACCGCCGACTCCAGCTCCCCGTGTCCTGTCGGCGCCCCGGCCGACTCCAGCTCCCCGTGTCCTGTCGGCGCCCCGGCCGACTCCAGCTCCCCGTGTCCTGTCGGCGCCCCGGCCGACTCCAGCTCCCAGAGTTTCTGCCGCCGTGCCTCTGCCAGCCCCGAGCCCAGTTTCTGCCACCGTGCCGCTGCCAGCCCCGAGCCCAGTTTCTGCCCCCGTGCCGCTGCCCGCCCCGGTCCCAGTTTCTGCCCCCGTGCCTTTGCCAGCCCCGAGCCCAGTTTCTGCCCCCGTGCATCCAGTATGCATCCAGTATGCGGCAGTCCTGTGGGCGAAAATGCCTTGTTGATGCTAGAGGTCAGAGGAGAATGGGCCGACCAACTTTGACTGAAATAACCACTCGTTACAACCGAGGTGTGAGGATCCGGAGGGCACCACCGCCAGGTGGTGCCAAAGTAACCCTGGGCACGACTAGGTTTATGTTTTTGTGCAGGCAGATGCTGGGCAGCCGAGGAGAGCGCTTCCGCAGCTGCAGTGCATATCGGCGACGCAGCTGCAACTCATTCCCGGCTCATCAAGGGCAGTTAAAGCCAGCGTCCTCCTGGACTCCCGTTGTCGGGTGATTATGGGAAATACCCCTGTCGAGAGGATTCCCTGCTACGAGCCACGAGTTACGCCACGAGAGGAGCGCCGAGCCACGCCGCGGGTCCAGCCACGAGCCAAGCCACGAGTCCCGAGTCCGCAGCCGCACCGCGGACCAAGTCAGACGTCACGGGTCACGAGCCACGAGCCACGTCACGAGCCGCGAGTCACGAGTCACGCCACGAGTCACGCCACGAGTCACGAGTCAGCCACGAGAGCCGCCAGTACGAGCGGCTAAGTATCTTCTTGGTTTTTGTTTTCCCCTTTACCTGGCTTGTGAGTTCAATAAACCTTTTTGTTTTTCCACCTACTCCTGTTCGCCCCGCGTTTGCTTTTGGGTCCTGACCAGCATATCCTGACAGAATCAGAAATCTGTAAGCAGATACATCACAGGCCAAACAATCGGCCCGTTCTGAACAGGCATGTTTTCAACCGACACCACACAAGTTATACACATTCCAGCCTGGAACACAACATCCATCCAACATTTATCACTATTTAACTCTGAACCAAAATGTTTGTGGGTAGTATTATTCCCAATGCCACCAGCTTGCCACTTTCACTTACATTCCATGCACATTCCATGCACTTTATCTGATTTTTATTTTTATATTCTACTGTTCAATTGTAAATATTAATTCATCCATTCATTAATTCCCATTTATTGCACTGTGTTAAATGTTAAATGTGTATTGTTAAATGTTAAATGTGTGTGTGTGTGTGTGTGTGTGTGTGTGTGTGTGTGTGTGTGTGTGTGTGTGAAGGTAAAGTACAGCGCCTTAAAGGTCAGAAGTTGCTTATATAAATGCAAATGCACTTACCATTTGTGGTCTTGTTTAGTAGCAGGGTCAAGCCAAACTGGGACAGTCTCAAACTAAATCTGTGTCTTGTTTAAAGTGACTGGATCAACTCTGTGTCTGTGCAGGGGACCAGAGAGAAAGATGTGTTCAGCTCTCAGTGCTTTTGTAGCTTCTCTGACTTCCACACACATCAGCCTTGTATTACTATTTACTGATTGCTTCAGCCGTATCAGAGCTGTGTTCCTGTTGATACTTTTAATCTGAAGGATTTATAGAAAAATGCAGTGTGCTAGCAGAGCTATTCGATATAAACAGGTCTACACAACCAGATGTGGATATATTCTGCGCGAGACAAGGACAAACAGTACAATCAGAGACAGCCACAGTAAGCACACCTCCAACACTTCCTCCTTCGTCCTTACAATGGAAAACACTCGCACTGTGCCAACATGGCAATCATTTTGCTGACCTGTGAGTAACGGTTTTGCTTACCGCTTACCTCAGCACCAGTATCTCCATCTCTGCTACAAAACATACATACAATGCAGTTTAGTGAGAAGCACTGAATGTTAACTAACTGTGTTTGTTTCGCAGACAACTCCATATGTAACAGAGTTAAACATATACTTCTTATTTCTTATTTTCAATGTATTGTATTTTATTTTTGTTTATTATTCAACAATCCTGTCGAGTGTGTGTGAATCTTATTGTAATGTTATGGAAATTGAGTTTTGCCTCTTCCTCCTAAGCTTCCGTATTCCCCTTTTTCCCTCACAATAGTTCTATATTGCTGAGGGTAAGTTGTAGGGAAAATGACGTTGCACTATTTTGTTATATTCTTTAAAAATGTAAGCGTTTATGTTACACACGGTAATGGTCGATAATATGATCATGGTGTCCACCTGTTGTGTGTCATTCAGACGGTTAAAATATATGTTTTGTGTTTGTTTTATTTAGCTCCTTTAGTGCCATTTGTGTTAGCTACTTCCGGCCGCCCTGTTGTATATATTTCCCTGTGTAAATTCTGTTTTGCGTGTTTAGGAAGCGGATGTGCAGAAAGAGAGAGAGACCAGAAGACGGGCGACTGTGGCTCAGTGGTTAGCAAGTCAGTCTTTCAATCAGAGGGTCGGTGGTTCAAACCCCGGCTCAGCCAGTCCATGTCGTTGTGTCCTTGAGCAAGACACTTAACCCTAATTGCTCACCGTTGCTGTGTCTACGGTCTACTGTATATCATGTAAGTTGCTTTGGATAAAAGCGTCAGCTAAATGAAATGTAATGTAATGTAAAGACAATGTGTGTGTTTTATTGTCTTCTGCAGGTATTTGTTTTTCCTTTGTTTAATGTTATAATTTTCACTCTAACTCACGCAGTTATTTATTTTGTCCACCTGTAGTCACTGTTTTCCCCTTGTATGTCATGATTCATGGTTTTGATAAGAATTGTTATAATTTAGATGTAATGTAGTCCTGTTTTTGCACAATAGCTCTATATTGCTGAGGGAAGTGGATGTGCAGAGAGAGAGAGAGAGAGAGAGAGACCAGAGGACAATGTGTGTGTTTTATTGTCTTCTGCAGGAGTAAATAAATGCTGGAAAAATCAACTGGGTCGACTTCTTCCCTGCCCTATTCATATCTGTTACACATAGTCTCTTTCTTATTCTTATACTGCTGGGCTTTTCCTGGACCTGTTACAATGGCTTCTCTCCACTGAACCTGCAGCTTCTTGTCCTCATCTATAGAGGGTAGCCTCGTAACTGGAAACACTTTTCAGGGTATCACCCTTGTCTTTAGTTTATGCCCGTTTTTGTAACGCTGTCTATTACTCTCTCTCTCTCTCTCTCTCTCTCTCTAACAAACATACACACACACACAAAATATGTGTGTGTGCAAGCGTGTGTGCTTGTGTGCCTCTATGATTTGGTATGGCCTTGTTTGATTTCTCTGGGTGGATTGGATAATCCCATAATCTAATAACGACCCACTGTGCAGATTTAGTGATTAAAGTTCTGAGGCAAATGGTTGTTGCCATGGCTGCCAAATAGAAGAAGAGAATATATTTGATAGAGAGCGAGGGAGAGAGAGAAAGTGTGTGTGTGTGTGTGTGTGTGTGTTTGTAGTGGGATGTAGACGCATGCTGAAGTCAAATACAATCTGAATCAAGAACAGCGTATTGCCAAATTGTTTCCACATTCAAGTAATTTCCCTTTGTGTTTTGGTGTAAAATGGTGACAATAAACACAGTAGAAAAGAAAATACAAATACTGCGAAGGTCAAGAATCTTGAGCAAACAGAAATTTACAGTTAAGATATATTGATCTTAAAATAATTAAAAAGCATCAATGATGTACAATTGTATGCAACATCATCATATATGAACAATAGGTGTAATGCAAAAATGTGCGATAATGTAGTGCAGTAAGATTTGAAGACTACGTTGTGTCCATTCGCTGTGATAAGAGTCTGTGTCGTGGGGTTCTGGACCTGTTCTTGTGGTGTGAGGTTGATGGACTGCAGCCTCTTGTTGATTGGTTACATTCTTTCCTGCTCGCCTCAAGATCCTGGAGGCATACAGGTCCTAAGGGAAAGCAGATTGCAGCCAATTCCTTATGCTGCAGAGTGAATGGTATACTGAGAAGGTCTGCCCTGGTCCTTGGCAATGGCAGTGTACTACACGGGGATGGAGGCGGTGAGGATGGACTCAGTCAGACACCCTTGTGCATGTTGGTACATTTATTTATTAATTAAAGGTCCACTACATCTGCCTTCTTTTTGTAGAAAGAAAGCTAATCAACAAGGTTATAAATGCTGTGAAGTTGTCACTTTTAGATACAAACTATCTAACTCCTGTCTGAACTCCAAACTGAGAGCATGCCGACCGCTATCAAAGGTACTGTCGGTAATACACTGACTTGACTGTGTATAAGAATAATGGCTATACATGTTTTCGTTATCAGGCAGGCACCTATAAGGGCAGCTCATTTAGAAAGGGCTTGGGAAAATAGCATTTTGACACTAACACATATGTACTTTGACCTAAATTTGAATATTATAATCAGAATCAGAACCATTTATTGCCATGTTTGTTTTCACATTCAATGAATTTGTCCTGGCGGAAGGTGCATACATTTAACATTTAACAATACACATGTAACAATAAACACAGTGCAATAAATGAGAATGAATGAATGGATGAATGAGTATTTACAATTGAACAGTAGAATATCAAAATATCAAAAATAAGATAAAGTGCATGGAATGTGCATGGAATGTAAGTGTTGTGTAAAAGTGGCAAGTGTAGTGTTAAAGTGGCGAAATATAAGGGTATGTGCAGGGGAGTGTGCAGTGGGAAATTGTCTGGGGGTGACAGAGTCATTAGAGTCAGTGGGGGACCCGGGCTCTGTTGATGAGCCCGACGGCAGACGGGAAAAAACTGTTGGTGTGGCGTGAGGTCTTGGTCCTGATGGGCTGCAGGCTCCTGCCAGAGGGGAGGGACACGAACAGTTTGTGTCCAGGGTGAGAGGGATCAGCTACAATCTTCCTCGCCTTCAGGGTCCTTGAAGCAAACGAGTCCTGGAGGGACGGCAGATTGCGGCCAATCACCCTCTCGGCAGAGCGAATGATGCGTTGCAGCCTGGCCTTGTCCTTGGCAGTGGCTGCAGCATACCAGACGGTGATGGAGGAACAGAGGATGGACTCGATGATGGCAGTGTAGAAGTGCACCATCATTGTCTTTGGCAGGTTGAATTTCCTCAGCTGCCTAAGGAAGAACATTATCCGCTGTGCCTTCTTGGAGATGGAGCTGATGTTTAGCTCCCACTTGAGGTCATGGGTTATGATGCAGCCCAGGAAGCGGAAGGACTCCACAGCTTTGACGGGGGAGTCACACAGGGTGAGAGGGGCTGGTGGGGATGAGATCTTTCTGAAGTCCACAACCATCTCCACTGTCTTCAGAGCGTTGAGCTCCAGGTTGTTTTGGCTGCACCAGGTCACCAGGTGGTCAGTCTCCCACCTGTAGGCGGACTTGTCCCCACCAGAGATGAGTCCAATGAGGGTGGTGTCATCCGCAAACTTCAGGAGCTTGACGGACTGGTGACTGGAGGTGCAGCTGTTGGTGTACACTGTACAGGGTCGAAGAGCAGAGGGGAAAGAACGCAGCCTTGGGGGGAACTGGTGCTGATGGACCGAGAGGCTGAGACGTGTTTCCCCAGCCTCACGTGCTGCTTCCTGTCAGACTGGAAGTCTGTGATCCACTTGCAGATGGAGTCGGGCACGTGCAGCTGGGAGAGCTTGTCCTGCAGCAGAGACGGGATTATGGTGTTAAAGGCAGAGCTGAAGTCCACAAACAGGATCCTGGTGTAGGTTCCTGGGAAGTCCAGATGCTGGAGGATGGAGTGGAGGGCCATGTTGACTGCATCGTCCACAGACCTGTTGGCTCTGTAGGCGAACTGCAGGGGGTCCTGGAGTGGGTCGGTGAGGGTTTTGAGGTGGGACAGGACGAGGCGCTTAAAAGACTTCATGACCACAGAGGTCAGGGCGACGGGCCTGTAGTCATTGAGTCCTGTGATCCTAGGTTTTTTGGGGACGGGGATGATGGTGGAGGCCTTGAAGCAGGCTGGTACATGGCAAGTCTCCAGGGAGGTGTTGACGATGTCTGTAAACACCGGGGACAGCTGATCAGCACAATGCTTCAGGGTGGAGGGGGAGACAGAGTCCGGGCCGGCTGCTTTTCGGGGAGTCTGCTTTTTAAAAAGCCTGTTGACGTCTCTCTCCCGAATACCGAGGGTCGTCACTGTGGAAGGGGGGCGGGGGGCGCGCTGTGAATGGTGGTACAGAGGCGTGAGCCCCTGATGGGCTGGGGGAGGGAGGGCTGGTGGTCTATGGCTGGTTGATGGGGCTGTGGGGGATGGCGTCAGGACTATTCCATTATCTTACAAATCTACAGGAGAACTCTTCTCAGCTCGTCTGCCAGGCGGAGGTCGTTCATGGAGTGGGGGGTTTTGGGCTTGTAGTTGGTGATCTGTTTGAGCCCTCTCCAGACCGAAGCAGAATCACTTGCTGAGAGCTGGTGTTGCAGTTTCTCAGAGTACAGTCGTTTAGTGTCCCTCACTGCCCTGCTAAACCTGTATTTCGACTCTGTGTACAAGTCCTTGTCCCCACTCCTGAATGCCTGGTCCTTTTGCAGCCCTAGTTTCCTGAGTTCTGCTGTAAACCAGGGTTTGTCGTTGTTGTAGCTCACCCTGGTACTGGTTGGAACACAGCTGTCTTCACAAAATCTGATGTAGGAAGTCACAGCCTCTGTGTACTCATTCAGACTGTTGGTAGCAGTCCTGAAGACATCCCAGTCTGTACAGTCCAAGCACGCCCTATGATCCTCCAGAGCCTCACTGGTCCACTTCTTGAACTTCCTCACCACACGTTTGCAGAGCTTTAATTTCTGCCTGTACAATGGAATCAGATGGACCATGAAGTGGTCGGAGTGACCCAGTGCAGCTCGAGCTGCTGATGGTGATGGTGGTGTAGCAGTGGTCCAGAATGCTCTCCTCTCTAGTCGGGCATTTAATAAACTGTTTGTATTTAGGGAGTTGATGGCTGAAGTTACCTTTGTTGAAGTCACCAAGAACAATAACTAAAGAGTCCGGGTAGGTCCGCTCCACACTCCGTATCTGCTCGGCCAGGGTCCGCTGTGCCTCTTGCACGTTGCCCTGCGGTGGCATGTAAACTCCGCAGAACAGCTGGAAGCACGCCAGTCCGGTATCGATCCACAGAGCCAGGTCTCCGTGAAGCACAAAACGTAGGATGAAGAAAAGCCTCTGTCTCTCCCCGCCAACAGCTGGAGCTTGTCCAGTTTGTTGCACAGTGAGCGGACGTTGGAGAGAAATATGCCCGGCAGTGATGTGCGAGATCCACATTTGCCGCTGGTCCGTTTCCCTCTCCTGTGGCATCTCACCGCGTGAGTTAAGGTGAGCACACTGTGGCAACCCAGGGGGACAGCTGGAGCACAGGGGGAGGATCCCCAGGCTCCAGCTGGGGGAGGTAATCAACGGCAGGTACTTCCCCGTGCAGGTGCTGCAGCCAATGGGAAGATGGCAGTGGACACACCTGCAGGCAATCCCCAATCAGGGGAATATATCTTCAGCTGGGAAGCAGGGGGAGGGGAGGAACAGGCGGCCACAAGGAACTGCTGAGCTGTGGAAGAGGAGCCGCGTCGAACAGGAGGTAACAGGACATTAACCTCTCGCCTCTGCTCTGCCCCTAGGCTGGAAGACCCGACTCACCCAAGGAGTGAGGTCACCGGCCCCGGACGGGAAGAACTTTGGGTTAAACTTACTCCATTCCCCGTTCCCCCCCAGCCTCGTTATTAAAGAACTCTTTTTGTTAGCCCACTACTGTCTCTGAGTCTCCTGTTTTGTGCCTGAATCTTGCCTCCCAGACCCTGGGGAGCCACATTTGGTGGAGAATGTGGGCACGGTGATCCATCGCTGAAAGATTCAGGACAAAATAGGCACTCAGAGAAAGAGACACGCAGGGCCATGGAGAACGCCCTGGCAGAGCTGATCCAGACGCAAGCCCAGCAGACTCAGAGCCTCAGAGCATTACAGGATGCAATGACAACTCTGGGTCAGCATCTGGTAACACCAGTGAGGCTTACGCAGCCCAGTAAAGTGCTCACCAAGCAGACTGGTGACGATGACATTGAAGCCTACCTGGAGATTTTTGAAAGAACGGCAAAGAGGGAGCGCTGGCCCGAAGCAGAGTGGGCGGGGATACTGGGCCCTTTTTTGACAGGCGACGCCCAAAAAGCCTGCAGGGACCTCTCCACCGCCGACATGGAGAGTTATGAGGCCTTAAAAGCATCCATCCTAGCCCACTATGGCCACAACCTCCAGACCCGGGCGCAACAGTTCCACGCCTGGGCCTATGATGCCACCTCGCCAGTGCGGCCGCAGGTTGCGACCCTGATACGGCTGACCCACAGCTGGTTAACCATGGGGGAGGGACCCCCAGCCCTGGACAGAGTTGTAATCGACCGGTGTATCAGAGCACTACCAGGGGATGCCAAGCTACACGCCTCCCATAGCAGCCCAAAAATTACCTGGTGGAGCTGTTGGAAAACCACCAGGTCACAGTGGAACTGGTGCGGAGCAGTCAACACGAGCCCGTACAACCCGGCCAATCGAGCCCCGCCGGAGACCAGCCCAGGGCGAGGAAAGGGGATCCAGGGACCACTCCCCCCGCCAGATTACCCGGGTCGGGAAGCCCCGGACACCACCCCAACGTCGACCCCTCGTTAACCAGGACCGCCGGAAGTGCTTCGCCTGCGGCCAAGAAGGCCATTTGGCTTGGAATTGCCCCAGGAATGATATACCGATGCCGACCGCGGGCCCATCAGACCCCCAACGGCAGACCAGCAGCTACCTGACGACCTGCTGGGCCCATGAGGGCGCCAGGGCCCCAAAGTTCCCTGTTAGGATAGGTGACCAGGATGCAGAAGCCCTACTGGACTCAGGGAGTGCTGTCACGCTCCTGCGGCCAGGGCTGGCAACTGGCCCCAGGGGGCCCCCTATCCCAGTCTCCTGCGTCCACGGGGATTCACGGAATTATCCCACCACCCTCATTAAGGTTAAGACCACAAGGGGCGCCTTTGAGGTCACGGCGGGAGTGGTGGATAACTTACCGGTACCAGTGCTGATTGGTAGAGACTGCCCCATATTCTGGCGGTTGTGGGCCCACCGGACGACGGATGACCGGAGAAGCCAACCCCCCAGACCACGGGGTACCCGGACGGCCAGAAAGGAACATGCCTGCGCAGCCCCCTCAAGCCCGGCCAGTTCGTCGGAAGGGGAGATGGAGGAGGAAGTCCGGAACCCGGCGGAGGCCCCAGGGAGGGAGAGCCCGCAGGGGACGCAGGCCTCAGCGAGCGACGTATTCTCCGAGTTCCCCTTGGCGGAAGGGGGACATACGGCCAGCCCCGGGAAGTTTGGGACCGCCCAGTTAGAAGACCCCAACCTGGAACAAGCCCGACGGGACGTGGCGGTGATCGAGGGGAATCCGGTACAAGGGGTGAGTGTTACCACCCTCCCACATTTTTCGGTGAAGAATGGCCTTCTCTACAGGGTTGCTAAACGGGGGGACCTTGTCACTGAACAATTGCTGGTCCCAAAATGTTATATTCCAACAGTGTTGTATCTAGCCCATTCACACCTGTTGGGAGCTCACCTGGGGGTCGAGAAGACCTATGACAGGATCCTGAGTCGCTTCTACTGGCCAGGGGTGAAGAGGGCGGTCCAGGACTACTGCAGAAGCTGCCGTGAGTGCCAGAAGACCGCGCCAAAGGTACACTACCAGAATCCCTTGATCCCGTTGCCCGTGATTGATGTTCCCTTCCAGAGGGTCGCCATGGATATCGTGGGGCCCCTGCCAAAGTCCAGCCGGGGGCACCGGTACATCCTGGTCATCATGGACTGCCACCCGGTATCCAGAGGCAGTCCCACTACGCACCGCTAGTGCGAAGGCGGTGGCAAGAGAACTATTCCTCCTCTGTAGCAGAGTGGGCATTGTGAAAGAGGTCCTAACGGACCAGGGGACCTGCTTCATGTCCCGGGTGGTGAAGGAGATGTGCAAGCTGTTAAAGGTGAGCCAGATCCGGACCTCGGTGTACCACCCCCAGACGGACGGCCTGGTAGAACGGTTCAACAAGACGCTGAAGCAGATGCTGAGGAAGACGATCGAGGTGGACGGGAAAAACTGGGACCAACTAATCCCCTATGTCTTGTTTTCAATCAGGGAAGTCCCCCAAGCGTCCACAGGATTCTCACCGTTCGAGTTGCTCTATGGGCGGAGACCCCGGGGCATGCTGGACCTGGCTAAGGAAGCCTGGGAACAACAGCCATCGCCCCACCGCTCCGTGATAGAGTACGTCGGCCAGATGCAGGAGAGGATGGGGAAAGTGAAACTTACTCCATTCCCCGTTTCCCCCCCAGCCTCGTTATTAAAGAACTATTTTTGTTAGCCCACGACTGTCTCTGAGTCTCCTGTTTTGTGCCTGAATCTTGCCTCCCAGCCCCCGGGGAGCCACAACACCTTTAACAAGAATGTCCAGAAGTTCCACGGAAGTTAAAAAACTTGTAAGTAAATCTGCTGGAGTTGTTCCCCTGATGTTCATGAGCTCATCTCTGGTGATAGAGCTCCGGGAATCGCAGCAGAAGACTGAATTAAAGACAAAAACAATACAAAACAACGAGCACCGACACACAGAGGCAGCCATCAGCGGCGCCATCTTGTATCATCAACACAAAAGCAACGCCATTGGGAATTCTTCAGAATGGGATAAAAACAAACCAAACATAATGTTACTGCCATTTAAGCAAAGTGATCTTTATTGGGATGAACTTTCTACCACTCCAATGGGCTTTACACACTGGTTACCTACTGTTGTTTTTGCCATGAGAACTTTTGCTCAGAGCGCAATAATGTATAATTTGTTTTGGAACAAGGTTAATATTGTTCTGATCGTTACCACCTCGCATAAAGGCATCAACCCATCAACCCATCACAGGTGCTGAGTTGCTATGTGTATGAAACAACAACATGGAGCCCGAACCAATACTTCAAACTGTATTACTCCATTCAACCTTGACAAAGGCCGCTCAGACCAGATCCACTCTTCTGTTCTTATCTTTCACAATAAAAGCCGTAGACATATAATATTCATGGCCGAGTATTTCACATATTTCGTGTTGTTTATTTGGCACACCCCTGGTGTGTAAATATATCCATTTATCCTGAGTATATATATATATTTAACTGGTCCAACTGGAGCCAATGGCTACATCATATACATCATATACTTTATACAACATCACCAATATTTTGAACTCATGTTTGCTCTAATTGGGTTCTATTAATAAGCCATCGTAAAATTTTCGCTACATTCATACCTTATGCATTAACTTACATTATCTTTAATTAATTGGTCTGGTTTAGCCTCAAAGGCCATCACCAAGGAACCAGATTTTTTATACATGACCAACACTGGACTATTGATCAACTGCTTAAATGTCTTCAATTATGCAATGACGAGTGGCTATAGCACTGACATGTGTGAAAGGGGATGCTATTACAATGATTGTGCGATTGTGTGACTGTGGCTCAGTGGTTAGCAAGTCTGACTTTCAATCAGAGGATCAGTGGTTCAAACCCTGGCTCAGCCAGTCCATGTTGTGTCCTTGAGCAAGACACTTAACCCTAACTGCTCACCGTTGCTGTGTCTACGGTATAATGTATAGTATGTAAGTCGCTTTGGATAAAAGCGTCAGCTAAATGAAATGTAATGATTGATGGCACAATAAATTATTTGTCTTGCAGCTTTGTTCAAAATGGGGCCTTGAGCGTATGCCAGCTATTGAGCCGACTATTTCGTCCCTCATAGTTTTTCCAGCAGCATATCAGCAGCTCACGCTCCAGACCCCATGGGTACAAGCTTCCATTAAGATACCGGCCCCCAGCCTTCAGCTGGGGCAAGATGATCACCCTCAACGCGCTCCTGGCCAAGGTTGCAACCAAGGTAGTGGACCCCCGTCACAGCCTGTGAGGTCAACCGGGCCACAGACTTCTGCTGGTGGCCCCCTTATGGTCAGCCAGGACTTGGTTCTCCCTGTTGCACAGACTCTGCTGCCATGGCGCCTCCCCGACACGAGGGACCTCCTATTGCAGCTCAGGGGTCAGATCTGGCATCCCGATGATAGCTGGCTTCAACTGTGGGTCTGGCCGCTAAAGGGTCTGGCCGCTAAAGGGTCTGACTGGCTGCTGAGCCAGTCGGACCCCCCCACCCCCCCTCTCCACACCACCACCACCACCACCAAAAGATAATTATCACAATCTCTATGGTTCCTCTAAGCTTCTCAGAGCTCTTCAGCTTCTTCTAGCTCAATGTTTTGCTTTTAGGGAAACAGCTGTAACAATTTACCAGATCAATTTACCAGATCAAAAAGGTGAGTGGATATTGGACTCACAAAGATGGCTCCTAATGACTGGTTATGCTACGGGATGAGACAACCATTTGCCATACCAATAGAATAGGGTGATAAATAGGAATGCTGTGTTTTTGTCTTGCTGTAGTTCCCTCAGCTGGGAAAATAAAACCTGTTAATTCAGCTAATTACTACTACCTTGTGACACAAAACAAAGATGACGCTTTATTGACAAGAACATAAAAGAAAAATCACATATTGTGTACACCTGCATCAAAATAAAAAGGAATACATTTTTGAAGACCCTGGAAACCCAAAGCTCATTTTGAAAAAACAGAACGCACAACCTCAACAGTGAAGTCAGACCATTTTTGGAAACACCCAGCAGCCTTCAGCTTTTTTGGTTCAGGTTTAAAGCACCCTTCAGTTCTTTAAAGCCCCACAAAGATGCTTTGAAGAACTGCTAAGCTGCTCTCGGTAGATTTCAAAAAATGCGGGATTTCATATGTTATGTAATCCAGTGGCTGATCAAAGTAAACACAAGTCACCCAAATTAAATGCTCATTGACAGAATTTAGGCGGCTTACCTCAAACATTGGCTTTCCATTTGAAAAACGTGCAAACAAACCAAAGCAACCCATTGCAATAGCAGAGAAGCTGCTGATGAATGTAAGGCTTAAGGTCTTGAGTGAGAGAGTCACGTCCTTCTGAGAAGCTGTCAGGTCGATGAAAGGAAACACTGCATGGGAAACAACTGCAAATGCAACTCCCAAATATTGAACGTGAACGTGTTTTTCTTGAATTGAGAGAGCATTTAGTTCAGCTTTAGAACTTAACCGATAAATGCCCTTATTTATGTGTTAAGTAAAGTGTAAATTAAGTGTTCCACTGATCAAAGCTGCAGCAAAAAACAGTTTAAAACATCCAAATTAGTTCCATATTTGAATCCTTTCTCAACAAGAGTTATGTAAAGAGTTATGGGTTCAATGCATATGGCATTTATAATATAAACTGATATTTATATCAAAGAAGAATGTGCATCTCACACATACTTCAGACCATGATACACACTATTCTATAGCCACAATGTTTTCCCAGTCAAGACAACCATGTGTTAAGAGTCAAATTTAAAAAAATGTATGTTGTCAAAAGATGTATTTATTGTTAGAATGGACGGATAAACATACAGACAACAGACAAACAAACCAATTAAATAAATAATTACTGTCACTTTCTTAATGAGGCAGGCAGGTGAGGGAAACAATATTGGCGTTAGTCCCCACCAGCAGGATTCCTGCTTGCCAGCACGGATGTGGGGGAGATCCCAGACCAGCCCGACGTTCAGCAACCTGTGTCACATGTAGTCCTACATTTCTGCCCATTATGCACTGACTGAAAATATGTGAATACATCCTATTCACAGACACCCTGTGTAGTATAAACAGCATATTTGTGTCCATTTGTGAGTATCTTATGTTCTGTTTTCTAAATGTTACATTGGAAGTTTGAAAGGCTGGAATGTTTTTTCCATTCTAAAATATGAAACGTAGCTGGAGGACAACTGTTATTTCAGAGAAGGATTGTGTTACCTCACCAAGATGATGACATTTGGTTGTAAAATCATTATGCCCACACAGCTGTCCCAACCGAGCCTTTGGGTGTTATTTCAAAAAACACTTTTACTTTAGAGAATGTGGTCCCTAATCACTAGTGTTGAAGACCTGAGGATGTGGAATTAAAACCTTTTGAACGACTGTGTTGCAGCTGACACTAAATAGTGATTATCTTCACAAGTACAATGTATATTTGAATAATTTCAACAGCTATAGTATACAGAAATCCCTTGTGAACATAGATAATATGTGTTCGTGGTATATTAGTTTATGATAATAGACAGAAAAAAAGAATAAAAAAAAACATTTCAAAGTTAATTTTTATTATCTTAACGATATTCCCAAAGGCTTTATTGTATAGCATGAAGTTAAGTATTTTTAATAATTATTTTAGTTCAGATATTTCGAGAAATCACGGCAACTCGGCTGCCACTGAAAGCTCCATAACTTCTACGGGCTTACTCGCACCTTGTTTCACAACATCCGGTTGCTACGTGGCCAGAGATATTGGTAGAGACCAAGGCCCGGATTATTCATATTTCAGCCAAAAGTAAATACATTTTCATTTTTTTTGCTGGACAAAAATTACATTCTTGTGCGAATCTTTGCGAGGCTTTGTTTGACAGCTGTATTGGTGAACTCAATAGGTTCTAAGAATTCCAAAACAGTAGAGTTTTCGTGTGTGGCTTCTTGCTAACGATTTTAATCTGCATTTCTTAAAAACTCGGGGTGCATTCAATAAGCCACTTCAGGGTCACGTTTAGTTATATTTGTGTTTAATGTTAATGTTTATGCTGCAATTGTGTTCCTTTATTCACATATTATATGTTGACTATTAAGCTCAGACTTTGCTGAATCTTTTGTATATTGAAATCAAATGGTCCTGATGTTGATTATTGGTTCATATGACCACCTGAAAACATGACTAGAACTCAGTTTTAGGGGCTCAGTCCCCCAAGGGGTTCTATAATGCTGGATCGATTAAACTGAATTTACTGAATGAACATCATTTTCATTCACTATTCTCAAACTGTCATGTTTCACCAATAAGTTCCTTGTTGCGGTCATGCAGAGACATTTTTATCACATACAGTATGTGGACCAAATGAGATGACAGCGAAAAACAGCTACCACAGTGTTACATTTAGCCAAGCTTACATCCAGGCTCGAAAGGCTGTCTGGAGTTCGTACAAGACCGCTGGATTAGGCAAGAGGCTGGACAGACTCCAGCTTCTTCTAATCTGAACGGTTGGGTAAACATCAGGACCTTGGCCCGGCTTCAGAGGAATCCAGGTGTAAACTGTGATGATTGTTATTGGGCTATATTTTGATTTGCAAAACCTAAATACAGTAGTACCTAAGTACAGTGTTACAATAAGTAAAACTGTGTATCTCTATATTGTAATTAAAGAATGTTAACAAAAAATGTAAGCTGCAGTCGGCCGGAAAGACCTGGCAAGCCCAAACGTGTAGTGAGGGTGAACTGGGAACGTCTGGCGGAGGATCCTGTCCGGGAGGTCTTCAACTCCCACCTCCGGAAGGACTTCTCACACATCCCGAGGGAGGCTGGGGACATGGAATCCGAGTGGATCATGTTCAAAGCCTCTATTGTGGACGCGGCCGCTAGGAGCTGTGGTCAGAAGGTCATCGGTGCCTGTCGTGGCGGCAACCCGAGAACCCGGTGGTGGACACCGGGGGTGAGGGAAGCCGTCAAGCTGAAGAAGGAGGCCTTTCGGGCTTGGTTGGCCCAGGGGTCTCCTGAAGCAGCTGACAGGTACAGGCAGGCCAGAAGGACTGCAGCTGCGGTGGTCACGGATGCTAAAACTCGGGCATGGGAGGAGTTCGGGGAGGCCATGGAGAAGGACTTTCGGTTGGCCTCAAGGAGGTTCTGGCAAACCATCCGACGACTCAGGAAGGGAAAGCAGGGCCTTCCCCAGGCTGTTATCAGCGGGGGAGGGGGGCTGCTGACCCAGACAGAGCATATCGTCGGGTGGTGGAAGGAGCACTTTGAGGAACTCCTAAACCCGGTCAACATGTCCCCTGAACAGGGGGCAGCGCCTGAAGACTTGGGGTTGGATGAACCCATATCCCTGGCAGAGGCCACTAAGGTAGTCAAAAAGCTCCTTGGTGGCAAGGCGCCGGGGGTGGATGAAATCCGCCCTGAGATGTTGAAGGCGCTGGACTTTGTTGGGCTGTCTTGGCTGACACGCCTCTTCAATGTCGCATGGGGGTCGGGCACAGTGCCCATGGACTGGCAGACCGGGGTGGTGGTTCCCATCTTCAAGAAGGGGGACCGGAGAGTGTGCTCGAATTATCGGGGTATCACACTACTCAGCCTCCCGGGAAAAGCTTATGCCAGGGTGCTGGAACGGAGGCTCCGACCGTTTGTCGAACCTCGGATTCAAGAAGAACAGTGCGGGTTTCGTCCTGGTCGTGGAACAGTGGACCAGCTCTTTACCCTTGCAAGGATACTGGAGGGGTCCTGGGAGTTTGCCCAACCAGTCTACATGTGCTTTGTGGACTTGGAGAAGGCTTTCGACCGGGTCCCTCAGGGCTTTTTGTGGGGGGTGCTGCGGGAGTATGGTGTGCCGGACCCGTTGCAACGGGCCATCCGGTCTCTGTACGCCTGCAGTAGGAGCTGTGTTCGTATCCTCGGCAGTAAGTCAGATACGTTCCCGGTGGGTGTTGGCCTCCGCCAGGGCTGCCCTTTATCACCGGTCCTGTTCGTGACTTTCATGGACAGGATATCTAGGCGCAGCCGTGGGGCGGAGAATGTCAGGTTCGGGGATCTCAGGATAGCCTCTCTGCTGTTTGCAGATGATGTGGTCCTGTTTGCCTCCTCGGACCATGACCTCCAGCATTCACTGGGGCGTTTTGCAGCCGAGTGTGAAGCGGCGGGGATGAGAGTCAGCACCACGAAATCTGAGGCCATGGTGCTCTGCCGGAAACCGGTGGATTGCTCCCTCCGGGTGGGGACAGAGTGCCTACCACAAGCGAAGGAGTTCAAGTATCTCGGGGTCTTGTTCACGAGTGAGGGTAAAATGGAGCGGGAGATCGACAGGCGTATCGGTGCGGCTGCAGCAGTAAAACAGGCGTTGCACCGGGCCGTCTTGGTGAAGAAGGAGCTGAGCCGAAAGGCAAAGCTCTCAATTTACTGGTCGGTCTACGTCCATACCCTCACCTATGGTCACGAGCTTTGGATCGTGTCCGAAAGAACGAGGTCGCGGATACAAGCGGCCGAAATGAGTTTCCTCCGTAGAGTGGCCGGGCTCAGCCTTAGAGATAGGGTAAGGAGCTCGGACATCAGGAGGGAGCTTGAAGTCGAGCCGCTACTCCTTCGTGTCGAAAGGAGTCATCTAAGGTGGTTCGGGCATCTAATTAGGATGCCTCCAGGACGCCTCCCTTTAGAGGTTTTCCAGGCACGTCCAACTGGTAGGAGGCCCCGGGGAAGACCCAGGACACGCTGGAGGGATTATACCTCCCAGCTGGCCTGGGAACGCCTCGGGATCCCCCAGAATGAGCTGGTAGATGTTGCGGGTGAGAGAGAAGTCTGGGTCAGCCTGCTTGACCTGCTGCCTCCGCGACCCGACCCCGGATAAGCGGTGGAAAATGGATGGATGGATGGATGGTAAGCTGCATTAATCAAATTTTTGTCCACTTGGGGAACATTAGGGTCTGTGTGAAAGTAAGTCCAGTGTCCACTCGTTTTTTTTTGGTGGAGGTTTGGTCTCCACCAACTCCTAAGAGAAAAGACTCTTTAGCTGCTCGACTACGTTGACCAGTGATGGGCTCTAAAATTCCTCCCACTTTGGATTTAGATTGTGTTCTACATCTAAACGGCTAAAGTAAATTGGATTGTTTGATTCTGTCTTGAATGCTGCACTAATTTATATTTAATATTAGAAATGGATTAAAGGTCTATGTGTAGTGTAAAAGCTGTCACTCACTGAGAATTATCACCAGCTCCGCCATTCCCTTCAGCTCTCTGGATAATAATCCCCATGGTGGATAGCTTTTTAGTATTGTCTGTTTCCAGCATCTCGATGAATGCTAATGTCTATTGGATCTGAGAAGTGTTGGCCCCATAACAAGTATATAAGTGGTTTTCAGTTATGAGTTCAGAGGTTGTTCTGCTGCCTTCAAGTGGCCAAACAAACTAAACAATAACATATCAAATCAATCAATTTATGCAGCTTCAAATGTATAAATTAATCAAAGTTACACAAACAGAGGGAGCTTTAATTAAGCAATTAGGAACGAGAGGCAGTACTGTATCGTACAAGGGTGTTGTTAGGCAAACCCTTGAACAGTACATTATTGGAGATACAGTACTACCTCAAGTACATTATTGCTTTTATAATACGGCCGGCGACATTATAAATAAGTAAGTAAATAGTAAGCTGCCTTTCAGCACAACATAGTTGTAGCCACCAAACGTTGTGTGTCGCGTTTCAGTAGCCGGGAGAAAATAGTCCCCGTACATGTGGCTATGCAACAGACAAACAACATTGGGAACATCACGTTTGTTAGCCTAGCTAGATCTTGACCATCTCATTCATTCACATTGCTCATTTTATCCATTCATCCATTTTCGTCCGCTTATCTGGGGTCGTGTCACTGTGGCAGCAGGTCCAGCAGGCCGGGCTGCTGGACCTAACAGAAGATGACCTGCAGTGACCTGCCCGAACCACCTCAGGAGTAACAGCTCAACTCCAAGCTCCCTCCTGATGTCCGAGCTCCTTACCCTATCTCTAAGGCTGAGCCCGGCCACTCTACAGAGGAACTAATTTCGGCCGCTTGTATCCAAGACCTCGTTCTTTCGTCACGACCCAAAGTTCGTGACCATAGGTGAGGGTTGGGACGTAGACCGGTAAATTGAGAGCTGAGCCGGAAGGTCGGTGCAGCGCCCGTTTTACTGCCGCAGCCACACCGATCCACCTGTCGATCTCCCGCTCATTTTATAAAAGTTGCCTTTAAAATAACAAAAATGACAATGGGACACTTTTAATAAAATAATATTTAATTTAAACCTTCTAAATCAATCATAAATGCTTCGTAGGCACCGTTAGGTTAATAAACGTAACCTGTTTCAACTTAATTAACTAAAGTTACGAGTTACTTGGGACATGATTTCTCTGCTTCCAACTGTTATTCACTCTCAACCAACCAGACTGCTTGATTTCATCTAACCGTATTTTAATTAAGCAATAAGGTTTGAGATTCTGAGCCGGAAGACGAAGCTCTCAATTTACTGGTCTGTCTACGTCCCAACCCTCCCCTATGGTCACGAACTTTGGGTCGTGACCATAAGAACAAGGTCTTGGATATAATCGGCCGAAATCAGAATCAGAACCATTTATTGCCATGTATGTTTACACATACAAGGAATTTGTCCTGGCGGGAAGGTGCATACATTTAACATTTAACAATACACATTTAACAGTTAACGCAGTGCAATAAATGAGGATGAATGGATGAATGAATATTTACATTGAAACAGTAGCATATCAAAATACCAAAAATAAGATAAAGTGCATGGAATGTGCATGAGTGTAAGTGTTGTGTGAAAGTGGCAAGTGTAATGTTAAAGTGTCAAGTGTATTTAAGTATAAGGCTATGTGCAGGGGAGTGTCCGGTGGGAATTGTCTGGGGGTGACAGAGTCATTAGAGTCAGTGGGGGACCCGGGCTCTGTTGATGAGCCCGACTGCAGATGGGAAGAAACTGTTTTTGTGGCGTGAGGTCTTGGTCCTGATGGACCGCAGCCTCCTGCCAGAGGGGAGGGACACCAACAGTTTGTGTCCAGGGTGAGAGGGATCAGCTACAATCTTCCTCGCCCGCTTCAGGGTCCTTGAAGCAAACAAGTCCTGGAGGGACGGCAGATTGCGGCCAATCACCCTCTCGGCAGAGCGAATGATGCGCTGCAGCCTGGCCTTGTCCTTGGCAGTGGCTGCAGCGTACCAGACGGTGATGGAGGAACAGAGGATGGACTCGATGATGGCAGTGTAGAAGTGCACCATCATTGTCTTTGGCAGGTTGAATTTCCTCAGCTGCCTCAGGAAGAACTACTCCTTGTCGAAAGGAGTCAGCTGAGGTGGTTCGGGCCTGCTGGACCTGCTGCCACTGCGACCCAAATGGGACGAAGCGGACGAAAATGGATGGATGGATAAAATGAGCAATGTGAATGAATAAGATGGTGCAAGATCTAGCTAGGCTAACAAACGTGACGTTCCCAATGTTATTTGTCTGTTGCATAGCAACAGCCACACGTACGGGGACTATTTTCTCTCGGCTACTGAAACGCGACACACAATGTCTGGTGGCTACAACTATGTTGTGCTGAAAGGCATCTTCGGGCCTAACAACACCCTTGACCAGTAGATTATTGTTCGATACAGTACTGCCTCGAGTACCTTATTGCTTAATTATTGTAGCTAAAGCAAACAACAAGCTTGATTTCTAAATACAGTGTAGCATATAACATGTGTGTAGTTTGGAGAAATGTGCTTTACACGTGGTGCTTACTATTTGGAGTATGTGAGTCGCCGTCTTATAACAGCCTATATTTAGCACATTGTTGTGCCATATGGATTTGTGTGTATTATCCTTTTGCAATAAGCTTATCATCTCTTCATTAAATGGTTCTCTTCATATCTGCTTGGCAGTTGTGGTGCTTCATGAGAGGGAATACACAGAACTAATGTTAACAGCAGAGTCCAATATCCAGGCTTTCCACAAAAACAGAGACATGTTCCAGAGGTTGAAGGTGCCTCTAGGTTTTGCCAGGTATGTCTTCAACTGTTTCACAGTCTGCTCCGCCAAATGTATTGTCAGATAGCAGACAGGGATTATGAGGCTGCGCTGAGCTGATGGAGTATTCTACGACATTTTCACATGTATTTAGCTTGGTTGTAAACATATAGTTATTGGTTTTTGAACCTCGCGATCATGTTTATTGTGGACCTACAGATACATCCAGAGGTGTTGTATGAAGGTGTAGGCTGATCATGTTTTGCATTAAAGCTGCCAGGAGTTTATATTTTCTGTCAATATTTAGTAACTTTGACATTTTTCAGTTTTTCTCACATTTAGTAAGTTCTACTAAATGTGCAGTTTTTTATTGAATTGGATTAGTTTGATGAGAATGATTGTTAGTTCGGAAACAGGTGTTAGACCTACTGAACTCCACTAAAACCCAGGTTTATTGTTTATTGTACATTTTAGCACCTTTAAATGAAGGTGAGCAACATAACCTCAAATGTTTTGTGGGATGTGACTTATATTGACATAAAAGTGGATTAAACACACACCGATGGCCATGGAACAGCCATGCTGTGTGACTGAGCCACTGCTGTGATACCGTAAGATGATTTAGGAAACGAATGGATGGGAGATAGTTCAAAATAAATGATCTAAGATTGTTAACCTGATGGATGTCATTCAATGAGAGCAGTGTTGTAAATCAGTTGTCCACAACCTTTTTGCCTTGTAACCCTTTAAAACAAGACAATATCTACTCAAAGTTTATGTCATACAGTGTGTGGGTTGTGAGTTCAATCAAAGGAGAATCCCTCCTGATGTCCGAGCGCCTACCACAATGCACATGTAGACTGGTTGGGCAAATTCCCAGGACCCCTCCAGTATCCTTGCGAGGGTAGAGAGCTGTTCCAACAATATCCTCTGTCTGGGTCAGCAGCCCCCCTCCTCCGCTGATAACAGCCTGGGGAAGGCCCTGCTTTCCCTTCCTGAGTCGTCGATGGTTTGCAAGAACCTCTTTGAGGCCAACCGAAAGTCCTTCTCCATGGCCTCCCCGAACTCCTCCCATGCCCGAGTTTTACCTTCCGCGACCACCGCAGTTGCAGCCCTTCTGGCCTGCCTGTACCTGTCAGCTGCTTCAGGAGACCCCTGGGCTAACCAAGCCCGAAAGGCCTCCTTCTTCAGCTTGACGTCTTCCCTCACCCCCGGTGTCCAACAGGCACCGATGACCTTCCGACTACAGCTCCTAGCGGCCGCGTCCACGATAGAGGCTTTGAACATGATCCACCCGGATTCCATGTCCCCAACCTCTCTCGGGATGTGTTATAAGTCCTTACGGAGGTGGGAGTTGAAGACTTCCCGGACAGGATCCTCCGCCAGACGTTAGACCAAAGGAACAACATGTATGAATTTTGAATATATGAGTAGCCCTTTAATAATCTCATAACCCCAACTCCAGAAATTTGGAAGGAAGTATAACTCAGTAGAGGAACATACTTGCAAGACTGAGCCAAATTTAGTACAATAAACATAATCACCATCACGTTAATATTTCTTTTGTCTATAGAATAAGAATACATTTATATTCATTACATAATTGATTGATTGATGGACTATCATTGTTATTTGCAGCCTGAGCAAAGACAACAACACACACTACTAGGGGCTTAAATGACAATGCAAAGTCATGATGTCTGTTGAGGATTAAAATAGGGTTTCTAAATGGAGATACGCAGTAGCTCTGCATGGCTGAGCAGATGTTGGTGCAGGACGAGGACACCTTTTTATTCAACATGTTCAAAGTGAAATCATAATATATCTTTGTCATTGGGTTATTATTTGTTTATATAAATAACAATAGATTTTTTAAAAATATTTATTTGACAAGCTGGTAAATATGTATAATTAATTACTGCCATCCACTCTCCTATACCTTTCCCTGTAATTCAACTCCAGTAACAACACAGAGCCGTACGGTCCATAAGCAGAGGACAGTGACCGGTACCACGTGGATCCCGACCCGGTGCTTTCTGAGCCCTTTTTAATTTTTCGGTGACTTTGGTTATGTAAGAGATTAAACGTGTGAGTGAAGGTGGAGATGTTTGCAGCGGGCAGTGTGCTTAACGGAGCGCGTAGACACAGCATCATGAGGCTGCTCGCAGTGGGCTGAAGGCTGGGAAGCTCCGACCGACCGACCGGAGAAGCTGGCTCCGGAGTCAAGATGCCAACCTTCTCAGTCATGTATAAAGGAGCTGTCATCATTAGCAGGTAAAGTGTTCCTTACTGGAGAGGTGGCGAGAGGGAGCCGTTACTGAGAGGAAGCTCGTACGGCGCCCGCGCGCTAGCGCTGTTGCTCGGCACGAGAGGGACGGTTTGATGTTTGGTGAGCTTCGTGTCTAAGTCTTATCTCCGGTGTCCTGCTGGGAGCAACACGGTGACCCGCTTAAGGCTCGTGAGCAGGTTGTCTCTCCATCCGTCGTCGTGCCGCTCGTGCGCCTCGCGCCACGGGAGGCTGTTCTAGTGGGTTCGCATGGCGAACTCTTTTGATAATGTTCTTCAAAAGAGTCAGCCTACTTTTCTTGTTGCATCGCGGTCTGGATAACTGGATGACTACGAACCAAAGTAAACTCTCCTCCTGATATCTCAATCATCTTTTAGCAGTTTTTATTTCCACATTTTGATGGTGGACCTATAAGTTTATAATTTATTTTCTCCACTTATTATTTGGTCCTTAAAACATTAGAAAAATATTAGACAAAGAAAAGCAGGTCATTCTCAGATTTGAGAAACTGAAACCGTCAAATGTTTGACAGTGTTGTTTGTAAATGTTTGATCCAGCTATTAATGGATTATCAAAACAGTTCAATTCAATTTATTTTGTATAGCCCAAAATCATAAATTACAAATTTGCCTCAGAGGGCTTTACAATCTGAACAGATATGCAACATCTTCTGTCCCAGTGACAGAGACATACAGTAAGTAGTCTGTTTGTCTGTCTGACTAATTGTCCTCCAGGCCAACACAACAAGGAACAGGGGCGATGTTTCTATGTATACTGGATGGTCAACACTTTATATTGTGTTAATTATATACAAACTCTTCATTCCATCATTTAACTTGTGCACACATTTTCTATTGTGGGTGTGTAAAATATGTAAAAATGGTTATAATGATATACATAAAAGTTATGAGAATTATGACATGGGAATTGAAAGTGAATTGTTGTGCTTCGATGAGGATCTGAGGATTATGTTATTTTAGCTTGTGCTTTACCACACGAGCATGCACAGAAGTGATATATGTTCTATCCTGTAAAAAGCAAAATGCGAAAATATAAAATAATGAAAAACATTTCCAAAAGCATCTCTCTGGTGTCAAATGCATTTAACATGCCTTGTTGAATGGAAACAAAAGCATTCTAAAAGTTAATTCTTGGCCATAAATCCTTTTGCACCCGAGCCATTTTAGGTAAAAATTGCGAATGGTTTTTATCTCATACTAAATCCTGATTATCTCCTCATTCACAAGGTCTATTTGAAAATTTTTAAAAGCTATAATATACAGAAAGATATAAAAACAATTGATTTCTCGAAGAAAATATTTCAAAGTTAATTTCTTTTATCTTAACTATCTTAACAAACCCTTGTTATTACTATATAAAATAGCTCAATATTGTAGGAGTATATGTGCGAAGGTTGGCTTTAATTGAGTGAAGTTAAGTATTTTTAATAATTATTTTAGTTCAGACATTTTTAGAAATTCGGAAAGACCGATTTCTTTGAAAGTACCACAGCTCGTCCTATGGTACTTGAATACGTCTCGAAACATTGCACCCGGGTTCAGCCTAGACAGACCTTCAGTTTGCGGTCAAGCACTGCAGGATTATCCATATTTCAGTAAGTCAATTTTGTTGCTGGACAAAAAAAGGAAATTTTTGTGCTTGGTCTCAAAGAGGCATGCTTGGTATTGAACTCTAAGGATTCCAAAACCTTTGAGCTTTTTGTTGTGGCTTGTGGCTAGCTTAATCGTCATTTCTTCAAAACCTGGGGTGCATTTTGAGTCAGTTTGTGGGTCACTTTGAGTCACTTTGAGTCATACTTATGTTATGTCATATTGACTTGTGAGGCCATGCTGTGTTTTTTTTTTTTAGGGCTTGATTATTTTAATAGGCTCTGTAACCCCAAATTCTATAGCCGCTGAACCCCAAAAGACCCAATACTGAAGGCAGCGGGGTGCATGAGAAAGATATCCTGAAGATATCCCCATTACAGCTTTTATATACACTTTTAGACCAAACACAAAATATGTGTGTGAATAATCCATCCATCCATCCATTTTCACCCGCTTATCTGGGGTCGGGTCGCGGTGGCAGCAGATCCAACATCTACCAGCTCATTCTGGGGGATCCCGATGCGTTCCCAGGCCAGTTGGGAGATATAATCCCTCCAGCGTGTCCTGGGTCTTCCCCGGGGCCTCCTACCAGTTGGACGTGCCTGGAAAACCTCTAAAGAGAGGCGTCCTGGAGGCATCCTAATTAGATGCCCGAACCACCTCAGCTGACTCCTTTCGACATGAAGGAGTAGCGGCTCAACTCCAAGCTCCCTCCTGATGTCCGAGCTCCTTACCCTATCTCTAAGGCTGAGCCCGGCCACTCTACGGAGGAAACTCATTTCGGCCGCTTGTATCCAAGACCTCGTTCTTTCGGTCACGATCCAAAGCTTGTGACCATAGGTGAGGGTTGGGACGTAGACCGACCAGTGAACACCTGTAACACCTGTTTTACTGCTGCAGCCGCACCGAATGCTGGAGGTCATGGTCCGAGGAGGCAAACAGGACCACATAATCTGCAAACAGCAGAGAGGCTATCCCGAGATCCCCGAACCTGACATTCTCCGCCCCATGGCTGCGCCTAGATATCCTGTCCTTGAAAGTCACGAACAGGACCGGTGATAAAGGGCAGCCCTGGCAGAGAACAACACCCACCGTGAACGTGTCTGACTTACTACCGAGGATAGGAACACAGCTCCTACTGCAAGCGTACAGAGACCGGGTGGCCCGTTGAGACGGGTCCGGCACACCATACTCCAGCAGCCCACAAAAAGCCCAGAGGGACCCAGTCGAAAGCCTTCTCCAGGTCCACAAAGCACATGTAGACTGCTTGGGCAAACTCCCAGGATCCTTGCGAGGGTAAAGATTCACTGGTTCACTGTTCCACGACCAGGACGAAACCCGCACTGTTCTTCTTGAATCCAAGGTTTGACAAACGGTCAGAGCCTCCCTTCCAGCACCCTGGCATAAGCTTTTCCCGGGAGGCTGGTGTGATACCCCGATAATTCGAGCACACTCTCCGGTCCCCCTTCTTGAATATGGGAACCACCACCCCGGTCGGCCAGTCCATGGGCACTGTTCCCGACCCCCATGCGACATTGATGAGGCGTGTCAGCCAAGACAGCCCAACAAAGTCCAGCGCCTGCAGCATCTCAGGGCGGATCTCATACACCCCTGGCTCCTTGCCACCAAGGAGCTTTTTGACTACCTTAGTGGCCTCTGCCAGGGATATGGGTTCATCCACCCCCAAGTCTTCAGACGCTGCCCCCTGTTCAGGGGAC
Organism: Cottus gobio; assembly: GCA_023566465.1. NCBI lineage: Eukaryota > Metazoa > Chordata > Actinopteri > Perciformes > Cottidae > Cottus > Cottus gobio. Next base: position 20,822,188 of record CM042232.1, read on the forward strand.
ATGTTAACCGGGTTTAGGAGTTCCTCAAAGTGCTCTTTCCACCGCCTGACGATATCCTCTGTCTGGGTCAGCAGCGCCCCCCCCCCCCCCCCCCCCCCCCCCCGCTGATAACAGCCTGGGGAGATGACTTAGTTGTGATCACATCAATGAAACTTGAGCTGTTGGTCAAGGATGCATTATTGTTTACAATAAAAATGTGCTTGCACACGTCGGTCAGAATTGGACATGCCCATAAAAGGAAGCTTAGCGTGAGACTTTGACTCTTAAAGCATGTTTCAGTATATTATAATAAGGCCCGACAGTTCTTCCTGTCTTCAGACTTCATGAAGCTGCCTTCCTTCAGAAGCAGTGTTCTCGTTTAAAGTTCAGCGTTTCTTCGTTTAGCCCCATTGTTTCACTGACAGCAGTCTCATGTTGCTACTGATAAACACTCTGCATCTAAAATATTGATAATCCTCCTTCTCGTTCGGGTGGCAACCACACAGGGAAGTGTGCATGTCATTGATGAGAATATATCTCAAAACTATGAACATGATATTCTCTAAAAGTGTTGCTATAGACTAGTTTATGTTTTACTATGTATCTTAAATCTTACATCCTCTTTTATAGTGTTCAGTCTGAGCAAATGTATGTTCTGTTCTGAGTCAATGTTAGATGGGTTAGGAATAAGTCGGGCTTAACCAGTGTCCAAAAGACAAAATCAGAAATCAAAGAATTCAAAGTCCTCATATCAAACCAGACCAATGTTTATTTCAAATGAAAATATCTTAAAATATGCACATTTTTGAACTATCTTCTATCAAAAAACTATCAAAATGAACTAATTATTGAATTTAAGAAAAGTAGAAAAAATTAAAAGCTATCTGTGGAAGAACATTTGTTTCTTGATGTCCTGGTTCTCTTTTAGTGAGGGATTCATTGTGTGTATTGTAGTCTCACTTCTCAATAATGTAGCAATAAGGAAATAGGAACAACCTAAAACCTTAAAGACATAAAGAATAATCAACACAGTAAAAACATACATTATCATCAGCTCTGATAAACACATTGTACTCTATCTGCTCAGCTCCAAACAAAACACACAGTTTGACCAGATTCTTTCTGGACAAAGACGTAGGTTCCCAAACTAAGCTAACAATGAGGTTGTTCGGGTGGAGAAACATGATAATGCAAAAGGTTGCCTTAATATTTAGTAGTAGATCAAGCATTATAGTTGTATTAGTGTTTAAAGAGTAATTTATTGATCTGAATACAAAATGGATTGATTGCAGATATTGTTTGACTGGAGAAGTTTGGATACTACTTGGTACTGGGTTATATTGGTCGATACTTTAAAGGTACAAGAGTGCCTTGTAGCAACTTGAACTACTTGTGAAAGGCAAAGACAAGATCACATATCAAGGAAACCTCATACAGCGATATATCAACATCCTCGTTTAGACACCATACATACAACTTTTGTACTACTGCTCTGTCTTTATAGCATACATTCAAGTAACATAAATTACATGTATTTTGTATAGTCCAAAATCACAAATTACAAATTATCCTCAGAGGGCTTTACAATCTGTACACATACGACATCCTCTGTCCCGGGACATCCATTAATGAATAGGAATAATACAGCAAAGCCAACAGTTTTACTGGTACATATTAACTCCATATCCAAACATAACTCCAAAGGGATATTTTCAGACGTCCTAAATAAACATATGTAGGGGTGAGACCTGTTAAAAAGAAGACTGCCACTGCCTCCACTGTGAAGACTGTTCTAAAGATGGATGCTTTATTCTCTGATGTGTGCGTGTCCAAGGTGGCAGCAGCAGTAGCAGACACACACTTTTTTATTATCTTCTTCTTATTCAACAATGCTGTAAACTGAATATATGTTTTCCAGCCAACATTCAGTGTTGGGTGCTCTTAGTAAAAATGTACATGGAGTAAAATGGTATATAAACCCCTCTGAGTCCATCCATCCAGAGGTGTATTCATGCAACTCTGACCAAGTGATGGTAGATAGTGTCAACAAAAAAGAAAATACTTACTGTGTGAATCCAGGATTACTGGATTACTGTTACTATTTTCTACTTGGGTCCCTCAGTCTGAATTGGAAGTATTTTAATTCCATACTACATGCTAATTTTATACAGTATATACAATACACCAGGCCTACAGCTTTTGGCTGGACTGCAGCCTCATATACATTGAGTCTGTCTCTGACTAACTGAGTGAGTGATGAAGTTACAACATTGGTTGGTCGAGTGATTGAAGTTCCCCAATTGGCCATTGCTCTTTCAAAATTAATTGGGTAGTCAATTATTCAACATATACGTAGATTAACCTTGTGATGTGACATGCTACCTTTGTTTTCTTTAAGAAAAAATATTGTTGGTACTATTACAAAATGGCAGATGAATATTTGATATACAGGAATTCACATTATAGACTCTACCAATGACTATCCCTGTAACAATTGAGTACATTCACTAACGGTCCGGACATAGGTTCCAACTTAGTTTTGTTGCAGTAAGTATACACAAAATCAACATATTAAATGTTTATCATAAATATGGTAAGAAAAAAATAAACATATGTATACTATAATACTGAATACACATTCAATACTCTGTGAAAAGTTGTTTTATTGCTGTTGAGCTGTGAGCAAGCCCCTTCATTTCCTTTGTGCAATGCATTTTGGGAGAATAGAATAAACACTCTGAATCAGAACCAAAGATGTAACAGCAACCACATGCATCCATAGCGTCTCACATGAACAACTCTGGGCCTCCAAAACTCTCTTAAGTGCTCCAGCTGGGTGTTTTCAGTTGGGAAAACAGGCTTTGGTAGACAGAAGCTGTAAGGCTTTCTCAGAGACACTCTGACACACACACAAAACTCTGTATTCATCACAGAGTCAACGTCCTTTACAGGATGTAGTCAGTCTGACTGACACTTTGCAACTGAAATCAAGGGAAACCAAGTACAGAAGTAGTTTGTGATCTCCTTATTTTCTCCTCTCTTCTGTCTCTTGCTCCCTGTCTCCATCCTCCTCATCCCTCCATCTCTAACAGGACACTAATGGGTCCATACGGAGTAGACAGAGCTGTTCATTCCATGGAGTTTACAGATTGTGAGAACGGCCTGGGTAAGTCTTTTTTTCTCTCCTAAGCAAACATGGATAGAAGGAAATTCTTCTAAAAAAACATGTAGGTACTAATGTGTTTCCTCCAGATCATAATATCATAATGTTCTATTTCTATTTCACTTAATATAAAGCATTCACTGGTTTAGAGACAGGGTAACACAACTTACTCCAATTGGGTTTGGACTGTGGGAGAAAACTGGACAAAGAAGAGGAAACCTACACTGAAGCAGAGAGAACATGGAAGCTCAGCACATCAAATAAAACACTTAACCCTCACTGAGAGAGAACATGGAACCTCCTCACATCAAATAAAACACTTAACCCTCACTGAGAGAGAACATGGAACCTCCTCACATCAAATAAAACACTTAACCCTCACTGAGAGAGAACATGGAACCTCCTCACATCAAATAAAACACTTAACCTTCACTGAGAGGCATCCTAATTAGATGCCCGAACCACCTCAGCTGACTCCTTTCGACACGAAGGAGTAGCGGCTCGACTTCAAGCTCCCTCCTGATGTCCGAGCTCCTTACCCTATCTCTAAGGCTGAGCCCGGCCACTCTACGGAGGAAACTCATTTCGGCCGCTTGTATCCGCGACCTCGTTCTTTCGGACACGATCCAAAGCTCGTGACCATAGGTGAGGGTTGGGACGTAGACCGACCAGTAAATTGAGAGCTTTGCCTTTCGGCTCAGCTCCTTCTTCACCAAGACGGCCCGGTGCAACGCCTGTTTTACTGCTGCAGCCGCACCGATACGCCTGTCGATCTCCCGCTCCATTTTACCCTCACACGTGAACAAGACCCCGAGATACTTGAACTCCTTCGCTTGTGGTAGGCACTCTGTCCCCACCCGGAGGGAGCAATCCACCGGTTTCCGGCAGAGCACCATGGCCTCAGATTTTGTGGTGCTGACTCTCATCCCCGCCGCTTCACACTCGGCTGCAAAACGCCCCAGTGAATGCTGGAGGTCATGGTCCGAGGAGGCAAACAGGACCACATCATCTGCAAACAGCAGAGAGGCTATCCTGAGATCCCCGAACCTGACATTCTCCGCCCCACGGCTGCGCCTAGATATCCTGTCCATGAAAGTCACGAACAGGACCGGTGATAAAGGGCAGCCCTGGCGGAGGCCAACACCCACCGGGAACGTATCTGACTTACTGTCGAGGATACGAACACAGCTCCTACTGCAGGCGTACAGAGACCGGATGGCCCGTTGCAACGGGTCCGGCACACCATACTCCCGCAGCACCCCCCACAAAAAGCCCCGAGGGACCCGGTCGAAAGCCTTCTCCAAGTCCACAAAGCACATGTAGACTGGTTGGGCAAACTCCCAGGACCCCTCCAGTATCCTTGCAAGGGTAAAGAGCTGGTCCACTGTTCCACGACCAGGACGAAACCCGCACTGTTCTTCTTGAATCCGAGGTTCGACAAACGGTCGGAGCCTCCGTTCCAGCACCCTGGCATAAGCTTTTCCCGGGAGGCTGAGTAGTGTGATACCCCGATAATTCGAGCACACTCTCCGGTCTCCCTTCTTGAAGATGGGAACCACCACCCCGGTCTGCCAGTCCATGGGCACTGTGCCCGACCCCCATGCGACATTGAAGAGGCGTGTCAGCCAAGACAGCCCAACAAAGTCCAGCGCCTTCAGCATCTCAGGGCGGATTTCATCCACCCCCGGCGCCTTGCCACCAAGGAGCTTTTTGACTACCTTAGTGGCCTCTGCCAGGGATATGGGTTCATCCAACCCCAAGTCTTCAGGCGCTGCCCCCTGTTCAGGGGACATGTTGACCGGGTTTAGGAGTTCCTCAAAGTGCTCCTTCCACCGCCCGACGATATCCTCTGTCTGGGTCAGCAGCAACCCTCCCCCGCTGATAACAGCCTGGGGAAGGCCCTGCTTTCCCTTCCTGAGTCGTCGGATGGTTTGCCAGAACCTCCTTGAGGCCAACCGAAAGTCCTTCTCCATGGCCTCCCCGAACTCCTCCCATGCCCGAGTTTTAGCATCCGTGACCACCGCAGCTGCAGTCCTTCTGGCCTGTCTGTACCTGTCAGCTGCTTCAGGAGACCCCTGGGCCAACCAAGCCCGAAAGGCCTCCTTCTTCAGCTTGACGGCTTCCCTCACCCCCGGTGTCCACCACCGGGTTCTCGGGTTGCCGCCACGACAGGCACCGATGACCTTCCGACCACAGCTCCTAGCGGCCGCGTCCACAATAGAGGCTTTGAACATGATCCACTCGGATTCCATGTCCCCAACCTCCCTCGGGATGTGTGAGAAGTCCTTCCGGAGGTGGGAGTTGAAGACCTCCCGGACAGGATCCTCCGCCAGACGTTCCCAGTTCACCCTCACTACACGTTTGGGCTTGCCAGGTCTTTCTGGCCGACTCCCCCGCCATCTGATCCAACTCACCACCAGGTGGTGATCAGTTGACAGCTCTGCTCCTCTCTTCTCCCGAGTGTCCAAAACATACGGCCGCAGATCAGATGATACGATTACGAAGTCGATCATTGATCTCCGGCCTAAGGTGCTCTGGTACCAGGTACACTTATGAGCCACCTTATGTTCAAACATGGTGTTTGTTATGGACAAACTGTGGCTAGCACAGAAGTCCAACAACGAAACACCACTCGGGTTCAGATCAGGCAAGCCGTTCCTCCCAATCACTCCCCGCCAGGTTTCTCTGTCGTCGCCCACGTGAGCGTTGAAGTCTCCCAGGAGAACTATGGAGTCGGCAGGCGGCGCCCTTTCCAGGACCCCTCCCACCAACTCCAAGAAGGCCGGATACTCCGAAATGCTGTTTGGTGCATAAGCACAAACAACAGTCAGAGCCTTACTCCCCGCAACCCGTAGGCGCAGGGAGGCGACCCTCTCGTTCTCCGGGGAGAACTCCAACACGGCGGCGCTCAGCCGGGGACTCGTGAGTATCCCCACTCCCGCCCGGCGCCTCACACCCTGGGCGACTCCAGAAAAGAACAAAGTCCAACCCTTCTCCAGGAGTTTGGTTCCAGAGCCAGCGCTGTGCGTGGAGGTGAGCCCAACTATATCTAGCTGGTACCGCTCCACCTCCCTCACCAGCTCCGGCTCCTTCCCCGCTAGCGAGGTGACGTTCCACGTCCCTAGAGCTAGTCTATGTCGCCGGCGATCGGCACGCCCAGGCCCCCTACCCGGCCCGCCGCCCGGTCTACATAGCACCCGACCCCGATGTCTGTCCCTGCGGGTGGTGGGTCCACAGGGTGGCTGCACCATGATGTTTCTTCGGGCTGAGCCCGACCGGGCCCCATGGGCGAAAGCCCGGCCACCAGACGCTCGCCGACGAGCTCGCCTCCCGGGTCTGGCTCCGGGAGGGTGCCCCGGTTTCCCTGGTCCGGGCGAGGTAGCTACAGTCTTTGGGCTGCTTATCATCGAGGTTTTTTGAACCGCTCTTAGTCTGGGCTCTCCCCCGAGACCTGTTTGCCTTGGGAGACCCTACCAGGGGCAGATGCCCCGGACAACATAGCTCCCAGGATCATTGAGCCACTCAAACTCCTTCACCGCGTTAAGGTGGCGATTCGCGAAGGAGTGAACCAATACAACGAATAACAAATACAGGTCTTAATATCTGCTTTAAAAGTTGCACTAGTCAAGACACGACAGGACAATGGGACAGCACCTGGAGGTTAGAGTTAAGTTTCAATGAAAGCATGTCTTCATCGGAGTTGCAGAAATGGTGGAAGTTCAGATGAAGGCATGTTTTTGTTAAAATGTTGGTCGCCTGACTTAACTCAAATATTCCAAAACAGTATTCATGGGTGCAGCAAAGCAATCTGTTACAAAGCTGTTGTGGTGAGAGGGTTTGCAAACAGTTGCTCATTTAAAGGTATTATGAAATCACATGTTTGTGAACACATTTAAATTCACCCCTTGGTTCCTGCTCAACAAGAAAGGGAGAGAGAGAGAGCGAGCTAGCAAGTGATTTAAAAGGGAGGAACTGTCGCTGGTGAGATTGATTCTAAAGCACTAATAAACACATCCACATCTCCTCACAAACCTTAGGGCAGGGGCCGGATTTTGAATGAAAGCAGCCCATGGCAGCTTCTTCCTGCAGTGGTCTGCTCTCTCTGTACCACAAGGCGCTGTGGGGTGCGACTTCGTGGTGGTTTTTGACCTGTGAATGAGGACAAGCTGTCCCCAACAAAGCAAAATAAGAAGACAATCCAAGCAGCCGGCAGGGTCTCTGTTGATCGTATGTTCAGTTTTTGGTCTCCACCAACTCCTCTTTAGCTGCTAAATGCTCCACTATGTTTACTGGCTCGTCTCTGGCTGTGTCTCTCTGCTTTGTGCTGCTGATCAGGTAGAGCACAGTGAGTTTATTAGAGCTTTTCACTGGAAACAGCAGCCTGCTGCTGGAAACAGGGTGATGCTGAACCAAAACACTAAATTTGTTAAAAGAAAAACCATGAGCTGAAATGCTGGCTTCAGTTCTCTGAGTGACACACATTATACACGTGGTCACATGGTCCACTAGTTATGATTCTGGTGGCCATTGTCTTTTTTTTCCACTCAACATATATGCTCCTGTTAGTTTTTTAGTTTGTTGGGTATAAGTGGTGTAGCAAAATAATGATATCTACTATGTTAGATTGTTCATCACAAAAATACATTTATTTATTAATTTATGTCCAAATCACATGCTCAGCTTATACTAACAACATAATGTATGTAAGGGGCGACTGTGGCTCAGTGGTTAGCAGGTCCATCTTTCAATCGGAGGATCGGTGGTTCGATCTCCGGCTTCGCTAGTCCATGTCTATGTGTCCTTGAGCAAAACACTTAACCCTAATTGCTCACCATTGCTGTGTCTACTGTATAGCATGTAAGTCGCTTTGGATAAAAGCGTCAGCTAAATGAAATGTAATGTAATGTATGCAGCCCTGCTCAATCATCCTCCGCTATCTGGCAATGGAGTCTGATTTTGAATAACTGAAGTCCCACTTTTAAAGGGATTTTCTCTGCAGTGTAGGTATCCTTGTTAAGTATCAGAACGGTAGCCTAGCAGGAGAAGTAGGTCATGTGGCAAAGCCCTAACCCACTTAACTCAGCTGGGTTAAGCATGCAGGGAGCTGCTGTTGTTTTTATCCGTTCACCATCACACTGGTGGAGCTTGTGCCTACACAAGTGAAAACCCCGCCCACCGGATGGGGAAAACAATCGGCATCACAATATGACACCAAGGGCTGAAACTAAACAAGATGCCTGTTGCAGCTAGAAACTTTAGATTTCAGCATGTCAAAGGATTACTTAGCAGGTACTAAAATAATGATGGTACAGGTGGTACAGGTTTGCTGTTAGTAAGCGGATGATAGCCATGTTTTAGCAAGTTTATATAGTTAGCTAAGGCACTTCAAACCTAATACTTGCATTGCTTTCTGATGTATCTACGTTCCACTATACCTGAGTTAGACTATAAGACTGAAGAATGGAGTCTGTAACGGTGCTGAATTATGAATATAATGGCATCGGATGGGCTTTCATAGGCTTAAAATAACAATTCAGAACTACAGACCTCAGACATGAATACATTATGTAATTCATAAACGGTATATGTCATCGTAATGAGCCTATGTGCAGTTGATACGGAATATTAAGCAAATTGAAATGCCATGCCAAGTTGGGACGTGGGATTAATTTTGTCTCTATCTATACTGTACATTAATGCATCAGACAAATTCACTCCCCCATCAATAACAATTACACCGTTACAGTTTGACACTTCACAGTTGTCTTAAGAGCATTAAAACAAGCATTAAAGGAGGAACTAAGGAGAGAGGTGTAAGAATTGCTGAGGTTTGTGTGTGGGTGTGTGGGTGTGTGTGTGTGTGTGTGTGTGTGTGTGTGTGTGTGTGTGTGTGTGTGTGTGTGCGCCCACAGTTTAAGCAGCACACAGGTGAGAAGCAAAGCAGCTTATAGTTGTCCAAGCATGTGCAAGTGTACATGCTGTTCTAATACATAAAGCCTAACGACCACCGCACTGAACTCCTGACGCCTCCACAGCAGAGTGTCTGTTGTCCACGCTGCAGCTACAGTCCTGCTGTCCTATGCTGAGGACAGCACATGCTAATCTCTTTGTTAATGCAGCTGAAAGCTGCACCACCTCAGCAAGGTTCACAGTGAACATCATCAGTGGGCTTCAAAGAAGCACTTTTTAGTCTGAAATGACACTTTGTTGAAGTCAAAGTTGATGGATAAAGTGTTCCATTATATCTGACCAGATAATTGATTTATTCAAAAGAAATTCAGAAAATGTACTTCAGTAATGTACTACTGTTTTGTTTGTCATGTGTTTTCTGTGTTACAAACGGGCTCCTGCTGAATTTGGCTGTGCATCCCTGTGTTGCATAGTGACAATAAATGATTGTTGAACCCTTGAAACCCTTGATACCCTTAAATCTACTAATATGTTGTTCTTGGTGGCTGTGGCTCAGGGGGTGGAGGTCTGCACTATCACAAGGTTGATGGTTCAATCCCTGGTCCCTGGTCTACATGTGCCCTAACCGAATCCCTAATTGCTCCCGATAAGAGTGTGTGTGTGTGTGTGTGTGGTGTGTGTGTGTGTGTGTTAATTGTGTATCGCTCCTGTGAGAAGATGGCACCCAGTGTATGAATGTGTGTGTGAACTTGTGTTGTAAAGTGCTTTGAGTGGCTAAGACTAGAAAAAGTGCTCTATAAATACAGTCCATTTTCCATGTATCATCTAGGTTATTATAAACCATTTTTAGAAGCAACTGTGTCTTTTTCATCACATTTAATGTTGTGATCTTTACAAGGTCTTAGAGTGTTGGATCTTGTAAACATGCCCTTGATGAATCTTGAGCAGGATATAATGATTTGGAAAACAAAATGTGCTGCTGAAGCGCGAAGAGAGGCATGGCTTTTATATTATGCATTAGTATGATGTTTTTCTTATCTGAAGATAGGCTCGTTGAGGACAGTGCTTTGAGGCTGAGGAGAACAAAAGAACAAGATACTCTTTTCCTCAGAGAAGAGTAAGAAAGGGAGGGAGTACTTAGACAGGGAACTTCATAACCTCATTCTTCCAAGAGACGATAATTAACGCACCACTTGGCTCCAGACCTAATTAGTGTTACCATTTTGTCTCTGTGGTAAGAGGCCAACAGCAACCTCACACTGAAGGAGCCCTGATCAAATAGTTAAATAAGAGACTTTAGAGGCTCCGCTCCGTACACTTCAATGTATTCACTTCAAGCACAGAGGTGGAACACATGTTAGCAGAATAGCTCAGTCAACCGTTACTACTCTTGGCACACTGGATCAGAATCAGAACTGTTTATTACACATATAATTTGTCTCTGTGAATGGTGTATAACAATTACCTTCGCCACCACTCAGCTGCTGCTAAGCAGCCAGACAGCTTGGTGAGTCTATCTTTGATTTGGCCCGATTGTATGAAGTATTGTATATGCCGACTTTGAGCCCGTTGCTTGTACCTCACCGCTTGTTTCTGAGTTTGAATGAAGTGTGTTTGACGAGGCTCTACAGCTCTTTGTATTCATTCAATCAAAGTGGTCTTTGCAGACTCACCTGGAGGTGACCTGCTGACCTGGTAGTTTGTAATTGCTCTTGACCACACGTTCTCACATCAATGTAATCAATAATGCAGTTTGCAAATGGTTTGCATCTCATATTAAATCCAGATTATCTCCTCATTCACAAGGTCTATTTGAAAAATGTCAAAAGCTATAATATACAGAAAACCCTTGTGAAGATATATAATAAGACCATATATGTGTTAGTGGTATATTAGTTCAGACATTTCGAGAAAGATCGATTCTTTTAGCACCATAACTCGTCCTACGGTCCTCAAATGCATCTGGTTCCACCGCAGCTGGTTTCCATCCAGGCAGACCTTCAGTTTGCGGTCAAGCACTGCAGGATTATCCATATTTCAGCCATAAGTAAGTCCATTTTAATTTTGTTGCTGGACAAAAAAGGACATTCTTGTGCTTGGTATTGGCGAACTCTGTAGGCTCTAAGGCAGTGGTCACCAAACCTTTTAAGCTTGAGATACCTGACCTCTGCATTGTTGAGAGGCAAGATCTATCTATTGAGGTGTTGAGAGAAAAAGACTGTCCAGACTGTACTTACAACTTGAGGCTTTTTATTTGGTCTAATTGTAATTTAATTAAATCAAACACTATGGTCCAGCTTTCAAATTGATGTGACCAAGAACTTAATAACTTACATAAAAAGAAAATTATTTGTTAACCGCACACAATATGAACAAGAAAAACACATTTGCAATGAGCAGCTGGATGAACTACCAATATGTTGTATTTATCAACTGAACTGAATGCCCTCAGAAGTCATGTGACTCAAGTCAGTGTGATGTCTGTGACTGAACACTGTCTCTGACTGAACTCTGTCTGTGACTGGACACTGTCTGTGACTGGACACTGTGACTGAACACTGTCTGAACTCTGTCTGTGACAGAACACTGTCTGTGACTGAACACTGTCTGTGACTGAACACTGTCTGTGAGCCTTGTAGTTCGGCTCATAAGCACAGACAGTCTGAGGCAGTCTGTGAGGTGTCTGTCAGTAAGCTGCGCCTGTACTTTGATTTGGTGATTTTCATCTGTGAAAATGCCATTTCAGAGGTAAGTTGATTCAAAGTAGGCACTCACTGTTAGTGCACATGCGCTGAGGAGAGGAAACTTCTCTCTGCTGAGTCCCCAAAAGTCACTGTCCCTTGACCTGGCTTTCAGCTCTGTCGTTTTGCATATCAACCTCCTCCACGTCCGCACTTTGCGAACGTCCATCCATCCATTTTCCTCCGCTTATCCGGGGTCGGGTCGCGGAGGCAGCAGGTCAAGCAGGCTGACCCAGGCTTCTCTCTCTCCCGCAACATCTACCAGCTCATTCTGGGGGATCCCAGGCCAGTTGGGAGATATAATCCCTCCAGCGTGTCCTGGGTCTTCCCCGGGGCCTCCTACCAGTTGGACGTGCCTGGAAAACCTCTAAAGGGAGGCGTCCTGGAGGCATCCTAATTAGATGCCCAAACCACCTCAGCTGACTCCTTTCGACATGAAGGAGTAGTGGCTCAACTCCAAGCTCCCTCCTGATGTCCGAGCTCCTTACCCTATCTCTAAGGCTGAGCCCGGCCACTCTACGGAGGGAACTCATTTCGGCCGCTTGTATCCAAGACCTCGTTCTTTCGGACACGATCCAAAGCTTGTGACCATAGGTGAGGATTGGGACGTAGACCGACCAGTAAACACCTGTAACACCTGTTTTACTGCTGCAGCCGCACCGATACGCCTGTCGATCTTCTGCTCCATTTTACCCTCACTCGTGAACAAGACCTCGAGATACTTGAACTCCTTCGCTTGTGGTAGGCACTCTGTCCCCACCCGGAGGGAGCAATCCACCAGTTTCCGGCAGAGCACCCTGGCCTCAGATTTCGTGGTGCTGACTCTCATCCCCGCTGCTTCACACTTGGCTGCAAAACGCCCCAGTGAATGCTGGAGGTCATGGTCCGAGGAGGCAAACAGGACCACATCATCTGCAAACAGCAGAGAGGCTATCCCGAGATCCCCGAACCTGACATTGTCCGCTCCATGGCTGCGCCTAGATATCCTGTCCGTGAAAGTCACGAACAGGACCGGTGATAAAGGGCAGCCCTGGCGGAGGCCAACACACACCGGAACGTGTCTGACTTACTGAGGATACGAACACAGCTCCTACTGCAGGCGTACAGCGACCGGATGGCCCGTTGCAACGGGTCCGGCACACCATACTCCCGCAGCACCACCAACCAAAAGCCCAGAGGGACCTGGTCGAAAGCGTTCTCCAGGTCCACAAAGCACATGTAGACTAGTTGGGCAAACTCCCAGGACCCCTCCAGTATCCTTGCGAGGGTAAAGAGCTGGTCCACTGTTCCACGACCAAGACGAAATCCGCACTGTTCTTCTTGAATCCGAGGTTCGACAAACAGTCGGAGCCTCCGTTCCAGCACCCTGGCATAAGCTTTTCCCGGGAGGTTGAGTAATGTGATACCCCGATAATTTAAGCACACTCTCCGGTCCCCCTTCTTGAAGATGGGAACCACCACCCCGGTCTGCCAGTCCATGGGCACTGTTCCCGACCCCCATGCGACATTGAAGAGGCGTGTCAGCCAAGACAGCCCAACAAAGACCAGCGCCTTCAGCATCTCAGGGCGGATTTCATCCACCCCCGGCACTTTGCCACCAAGGAGCTTTTTGACAACTTTATTGGCCTCTGCCAGGGATATGGGTTCATCCACCCCCAAGTCTTCAGACACTACCCCCTGTTCTGGGGATATGTTGACCGGGTTTAGGAGTTCCTCAAAGTGCTCTTTCCACCGCCCAACGATATCCTCTGCCTGGGTCAGCAGCCCCCGTCCCCCGCTGCTTTCCCTTCCTGAGTCGTCAGATGGTTTGCCAGAACTTTCTTGAGGCCAACCGAAAGTCCTTCTCCATGGCCTCCCCGAACTCCTCCCATGCCTGAGTTTTAGCATCCGTGACCACCGCAGCTGCAGTCCTTCTGGCCTGCCTGTACCTGTCAGCTGCTTCAGGAGACCCCTGGGCCAACCAAGCCCGAAAGGCCTCCTTCTTCCGCTTGACGGTTTCCCTCACCCCGGTGTCCACCACCGGGTTCTCGGGTTGCCGCCACGACAGGCACTGATGACCTTCCGACCACGGCTCCTAGCGGCCGCTTTGAACATGACCCACTAGGATTCCATGTCCCCAACCTCCCTCAGGATGTGTGAGAAGTCCTTCCGGAGGTGGGAGTTGAAGACCTTCTGGACAGGATCCTCCGGCAGACGTTCCCAGTTCACCCTCACTACACGTTTGAGATTGCCAGGTGTCTCTGGCCGGTTCCCCCACCATCTGATCCAACTCACCACCAGGTGGTGATCAGTTGACAGCTCTGCTCCTCTCTTCACCCGAGTGTCCAAAACATACGGCCGCAGATCAGATGATACGATTACGAAGTCGATCATTGATCTCCGGCCTAAGGTGTTCTGGTACCAGGTACACTTATGAGCCACCTTATGTTCAAACATGGTGTTTGTTATGGACAAACCGTGGCTAGCACAGAAGTCCAACAACGAAACACCACTCGGGTTCAGATCAGGCAAGCCGTTCCTCCCAATCACCCCCCGCCAGGTTTCTCTGTCATTGCCCACGTGAGCGTTGTAGTCTCCCAGGAGAACTATGGAGTCGGCAGGCGGCGCCCTTTCCAGGACCCCTCCCAGGACCCCTCCCACCGACCCCAAGAAGGCCAGATACTCCGAAATGCTGTTCGGTGCATAAGCACAAACAACAGTCAGAGCCTTACTCCCCGCAACCCGTAGGCGCAGGGAGGCGACCCTCTCGTTCTCCGGGGAGAACTCCAACACAGCAGCACTCAGCCGGGGACTCGTGAGTATCCCCACTCCCGCCCGGCGCCTCTCACCCTGGGCAACTCCAGAAAAGAACAACGTCCAACCCTTCTACAGGAGTTTGGTTCCAGAGTCAGCGCTGTGCGTGGAGGTGAGCCCAACTAGATCTAGCTGGTATCGCTCCACCTCCCGCACCAGCTCCGGCTCCCTCCCCGCTAGCGAGGTGACGTTCCACGTCCCTAGAGCTAGTCCATGCTGCCGGCGATCGTCTTGCCCAGGCCCCCTGCCCGGCCCGCTGCCCAGTCTACATAGCACCCGACCCCGATGTCTGTCCCTGCTGGTGGTGGGTCCACAGGGTGGCTGCGCCATGTTCTTTCTTCGGGCTGAGCCCGATCGGGCCCCATGGGCGAAGGCCCAGCCACCAGACGCTCGCCAACGAGCTCGCCTCCCGGGTCTGGCTCCAGGACGGTGCCCCGGTTTCCCTGGTCCGGGCGAGGTAGCTTCAAACCTTGGGCTGCTGTTCATCAGGGTTTTTCTCTTAGTCTGGGCACTCCCCCGAGACCTGTTTGCCTTGGGAGACCCTACCTGGGGCTAATGCCCCCTGACAACATAGCTCCCACGATCATTGAGCCACTCAAACTCCTTTACGTTAAGATGGCGATTCGCGAAGGAGCTTTGCTAACGTCAATCAGACATAATGGGCCTCATTCTTGAACGCAGTTATGCTGCGTTCACACTAAACGCGGTTATGCTGCGTTCACGGCAAACACAGTTATGCTGTGTTCACGCCAAACGCAGTTACGCTGTGTTCACACCAAACGCGTGTGAACGCAGCATTAGGAAGACATTTCTTCTGAACCACACTTAACGCGGTTTTCCGGACAAATTTGGCATTCATGAAAGTTTTCTAATCTGGGATTTGTTCTGAACTTGGCCCAGACTTTTAGAACGCTAAACACCTCTGCACCGGTGAAGTTAGGTCTGCGTTTACTCGACCGGTGCTCGCCTGTGGAGTCTGTCGATTGTGCACACGTCTCTTCAGTTGCATGCCCTTATAAGGAGCTGGCGGGGGGTTTCTGTATACAAATCAAGGTGCACAAGAACGTGAGACAATTTCCTCATTCGGGGGAGCACAGCTGAGAACATTTTGGCTGTGTAACAATCCATTTTCAGGCGTTCATGAATCAGGCGGAGATCTTTTCTGACGTTGGTCTGTAAGAAAACATTTTAGAAAGATTTTAGACAGGTGACACCTTGCATGGTAGCCCCTCCCATCAGTGTATGAATGTTAGTTAGTCCTGATGGACAGGTGGCAAATGCATGGTAGCTCTTCCCATCAGGGTGTGAATGGGTCAATTCAATTCAATTCAGTTTATTTTGTATAGCCCAAATCACAAAAACAAATTTGCTTCGGAGGGCTTTACAATCTGTATACATATGACATCCCTGTCCCAGGACCTCACATCTGATCAGGAAAAACTCCCCAAAAAAATCGGAGAGCTCCTCTGAGGCTGTTTTTAAAAGATGAGAGGAGAAAGGTTTTCACAGGGAAAAAAGGGAAGAAACTTTCAGGAGAGCAACAGAGGAGGATCCCTCTCTCCGGATGGACAGAAGCAATAGATGTCATGTGTACAGAATCAACGTAACAGAGTTACAGCACATTCAATGAATATCACAGAAATTATTCATGCAAGGCATGGACCACGACCCAGGCAACCACGATTCAGGCCAGCAGACGGAGGCAGAGATGAGAGGCATCAGAGTTAGTGATGTGCATTGATGATACATTAATTCATCCATAAGGATAGAGAGAGGAGGAGAAAAGGAGAGAGAGAAGAGGAGAGAGGAGCTCAGTATATCCTAAGATATCCCCCTGCAGTCTAGGCCTATGGCAGCATATCTAAGGGCTGGACCAGGGCCGACCTGAGCCAGCCCTAACTATAAACCTGAGCCAGCCCTAACTATAAACCTGAGCCAGCCCTAACTATAAGCACTATCAAAGAGAAAAGTCTTAAGTCTACTCTTAAATGAGGTGACTGTGTCCACCCCCCAAATTGAAAGTGGAAGCTGGTTCCACAGAAGAGGAGCTTGATAACTGAAGGCTCTGGCCCCCATCCTACTTTTTAAGACTCTAGGAACCACAAGTAGCCCTGCATTCAGTGAGCACAGCTCTCTGGTTAAATAATATGGTACTATATGCTCTGTAGTGGGGTAATATGATATTATAAGCTCTCTAGTCGGGTAATATGGTACTATGAGCTATCTAGTGGGATAATATGGTATGAGCTCCTTAAGATATGATGGTGCATCACCAGTTAAGGAGAAGGATTTTAAACTTCATTCTTGATACATGTTAGTGTTAAAGAGCTTTTGAGTGGTCAGAAGACAGAAAAGATCTTTACAAGTGCAGTCCACTTACCGTTTGACTAACCAACGACTCACAGACAGGCGGTTCAGATAATGGATGGATGGAAGTTTACTTATATGACCCTCCCAGTCCTCTTCTGTAAGCAGTATGCCAATAAAATGGCAGCTGCCGACTATATCACAATATTGAAATTCCCATCTGTACCAAGTTATTATTATTAATTTATGTACTGTAATTAGCATTTGATCCATCTGGATTTCTTCAGCATTTCATTGTGTAGCTTGAAATAGTGATATTCAGTAATGTAGTGGTGACTTAAGCGTAGTTTGCCAGAAAATTACCTTATCACTGCCCCTGTATGGTGCGCAAGGGCTCTGCAGTGGTCACGCTGCTTTGTTTTGCAGCCAAATCAAATAGTTTCTTCATAATGCATTTAATACTTGACTTGTTTCTCCTCTCAACAGGAATTAAAGTGATTGGTGGAGTGAAGGAGCTAACTGGAGAAGAGTTTGGAGTCTACGTCAAGCGGATTTTACCAGGTGGCCTTGCTTCCAGTGATGGTGAGTAGCGTATCCTCCAAGGTACGTTTTCTTGTCAATACTTCCCCGAATTACTTGATTATTTTCAATTCAAAGATAACCATTCTCCAAAGAAGACAGAAGTGTAGGAAATAACCAGAGGCAGTGAAATGCCGTCGTGGATCAGCTCAGGGTGCTGTGTCCTGTATGAGGTCTCCCTAACATCCTCCGTTTGTAGTTCAAATCAAACACTGTCACTCAGAGCCGATTTGGCGTCCCATTCATCGCAGCCAATTCCACCACCAAGCATTGCGTTCACTCACTTACATAGGAACTGCTTTATATTTTTGAGATTAAGCTATAAAGATCACACTTAAAAGAAACAGTATTTCTTAAAATTATGATTTATATTATTCCTCAAACAACTGAATAGTCTTTCCAACTTTCCAATTTAAAGTGGGATGTTCTGACGTTCACTCTATCTATTTATTTGCTTTTATGTTGACAGCAACACAGAAAACAGTTTGTTTTATTGGCTACGAATATATTTTGTTGTGGGCTTTTTAATTAAAAAATATATTAATTTCGAAATAATAATATTGAAATAGTAAAATATATACATTTAGATTTGTTTTCTTCCCTCCTGTGATTTCGCACCTATAGATGGATGGCTCTCTAACATTCACCTACCTCCTATATCACGGACCTGCTCTGCTGTCACTGGTTATTCTTACTTTATCATCAATCATCTGTAAATGTGCACCTTTGTGAAGGTAGTTTTCAAGCCACGGGCAATATGTTCTACTGAGCCTGCATGTGGCAGATGAAGGGAAGCCAAAGGATCCCACAAAGAAACTAGCTGAGTGTACAAAGTGTAGAACACAAAAGAGAAGGCACATCTTTAAACATGCAATGTTTATGTGTGGGATGGTGACAAGGCACAATAATGATTATCTCACTCCCATTGTTGGAGAACAAGAGTGTAAACAAGACTGTAAAAAAACATCGGCATGTTGTGTTTCATGGCACTTTACTGAAACAAGGGTTTGAAGCCTGGATTCTTATTTATTTCTGGAAACGTGTAAAAAAAAAAAAGCCTACCTGCTACTCCTTTGTTGGGTCTTGTAGGTGTGATATTTAGTAAAGTAACTTTATATTGAATACATTGTTTGGTCAGTCAGCAGCAATAAATCAGGTGCAGCAGCTATTTGTAGAAATGTCCATTCTCTCCTCCCGCATTTTACAAGAACGCCTTCAAATACATATTGCATGAAAGCAAACACAATTTTCAGCGGTGCCACTTGTCTTTTACTTTACCTGCACAAAACCTTGGCTGTCCTTTAGTGCACAAGGACAAATGCAATTCAACAGCGCCTAAAAGGCGGCCGCAGATACCCCCCTACGTGTCTCATGAACTCATAAGGAATATAAGTGAATGACAGTGGACCTGGAGTGAAAAACTTCATGAATACATTACACCACAATACTGGCATGGCCTACTTTCTCTGTGTTGTGCATGATGGATATAGGGCACATAGTCAAATCATTACAGCTTGACATTCTTTGATTTTTGTTTTATTAAGCAGTTAGAACAGCAGAGCTTTTCACAAACAGTTCTTATTTTAAGTTCATTCCTTATAAATAAAAGAACTGCATTTTTCTAAATAATTATGTAATTTATGTAATTCCCTCGTCTCTTTTTTGAATGGGTTTCTGGTTAGATGCCTCAAATAATGGATGTGGTTAACAGAGTTCAAAATATTGTAAGGCTTTGTTCTTTCATAAAAACACGCCGGTAGATACCTCTTTTGTGAATATAAAAGCTCTTAGGTGTCTTAAAAAAGGCAGGTGCTAATGAGTAATTGAGACAACTAAACATCCTGATGCCGACTAGTCCACCTTCACAGCCTCGATGTGTGTACTCATGGCCATGGTGTAGTTTGCTTATAGCCTAACAATAGCTTTGACCAGTTCTTCTTGTAGCTGATACCTCCACTGTGTACCAAAGGACTAAAGACCAGCTGACCTTTCTCTGACCTCTGACAGGAAACCTGATGCCAGGGGACCAGATCTTGGAGGTGAACGGGGACAGTCTAGTGGGAGTCACAAGTGACAGGTAGTCCAGTAAAGAATTACTGCTCTTGTCATTCATTTAAGCACATGATTGACTGAGGTGGTGCTGATAGAATAATGTAACTGTGTGTTTGTTTTTCAGAGCTGTGGACATCTTGAGAGCAGCCTCTGCAACTAATCTCATGCGCCTTCTCATAGCCAGAGACGAGGAAGCAAAGTAAGCAGTATCCATGTAACAGTACTTTGATGTGGTTACACAATGGTTCTCCCAGGGCCTGTACTGGATCCACCAGGCCTCTGTTTAGTGCCACAAAAGCTACAAAATACTGAATTAAGTTTTCTGTTAAATTATAAATAATTCACTCAACCATGACAAATGTGTCCTCTCAAAAACAGTATATAATACATATTACGTTACATTTTAATTTACATGTCCTACAACACAACATGATCCTTAATTGTAAGTTGCCAAAGGTTCGAGGGAATTTATAATTTAAAAGAGCAAGACAGTTACACATTAACATGTCGGACCTTATTTTCTGAAATACATGATATATTCTGTCACTAGGTATTATCCTCAATGAAGAGACTCTGACACAGAAATGACATGCAGAAACGAGACGTCAACGGTGGGAATAGCACCGTGATAGCCACCAGGAGCACACTGGAGTTATTGTGCAGATCCTAATATGAATATGTAGAACAGCATGCATGTGGGTGCTGACAAGTGGCATCCTAAGATCCCAGTCTTTGTGGTGGAATGACAGCAGACTGAGGAGAGGAGCTTAACCTAGGGCTGTGCTCCTGGCGAGATGAGTTAATCCGTGCTCTGTGTGCTTTAACTACCCTCCCAGAGCAGAGGACAGAGCTGGAGGGGAGGAGAGCGGATGGAAGGGGAGGGGGGTTCAGGGATTATGCCGTCTGTCTGTCTCTAACTCCCCCTCAACAGACTTCCTGTTCTTCTTTTAAAAACAAGTCAGAACTAGCTTAGTGATAACTACATGCTTAGCAGCTGCGCCAGCTTTTAAACATTTAAAGAAAATCAAATGACGTTGCTGTTATCATAACCTCAGGAAAGCCTTCTAAGGGTCAAAACACCAAAACCATGACAACCAGAAGCAACAAGAGTCAACGGATGTTCTAGCTCTCCTATTGACTGTTTTGTTGAGAGCTCAAGAGACAGATGGCTGATGTTGACAGAGCACCAGAAACACAGTGTGAACA
This sequence comes from Cottus gobio, assembly GCA_023566465.1. Classification (NCBI taxonomy): domain Eukaryota; kingdom Metazoa; phylum Chordata; class Actinopteri; order Perciformes; family Cottidae; genus Cottus; species Cottus gobio. The sequence goes on from CM042232.1 coordinate 20,842,918, forward strand.
CAGAGCAGGGACTTTAAGTAGGAACATTAGTAAAAGTCAGTGAGTGAGAGTGTTGTGTCCTAATGTGGATAATGCAAACATTCAAATACTTTTGTTGAGCACATCTACATTTATTTTCTTTGCGTCATCATTTCTCTACTGAATAAAATGTCCCATTCTACACTCAGTATTGAGACACAAATATAATGGTGAATACAACTTTCACAAGGTATGGTAGCATCAACCACCTCTGACCAGGGTCTGACAGCTGCCCAGCTCTGTTCACAGATTCTCAGGCATTGCTTTTAGATGTTCTTCATGTTCAGGCTGGTTTTGGAGCTCGTCGGTTAAACGCTGTCTAATCGTGATACTTATATCTTTATCTTTTTAACTAGTTTTCATCCTGGATATATCCTTCAAACATATTTTGAACCTTCTGTCTTTTTTTCTGAAATGAGTTAATATTTCTTCAGGTAGAGCAGTACTGACAGTGTGGGCTCCATGGTAGATCTGACATCTTGATGGAATAGCAGTGGGGCGGTGCTTAGACAAGGGTCAAGTTGATCACAAATTAATTAATACAGATAGAATGGTTAGTTGTGATTTTCTAGGCAACCAGCTACCGTGGTGCTAACCTAGAAGCTTAGGTGGCTGTGCTCAGCTTGTGATTGGCTAATTTAGGTGTATGGGGGCTACCTTGATGTTGCAGCTCTTCTCTCCCTGATCACTACTGTGCAATATCTGAACGCAAGATGGCAGCTATATCTTTTGGCTTTACTTTTGTACAGTGGGAGGAAGTGGAGAGGTGTCGTCCATCTATAGTTTATGCCTTTAATATGTTTGCTTTTAAGTCACATCAAGAAGCAGTTAAGATGTGATGTATTCTGCAATAAAATGGAGTATGTGGTCATTATATATTTAGAGGGATTTCATTTCATTTCTGAAATATGGGTATGACTTAGCGAGTAAGAGTCTCTGGAGAATCACAGCAGGACAGTTGTAGAGGACTGTTGGCCTCCACAAATGGCAACCTCATCCACATTGTTATCATACCTTAACACCATATTTTAATAAAAACCTTGTTTACACACCACCTCTGTTAGCTGCAACAACACACTAGCTAACAAGTTCAAGAGCGGTCAGTTGATTGGATAGAAAAGTGCAAGATGACTTAGACGAAACGATTCTAAGAATGATCAAAATAATTAGTGTGAGAATCTGTCAGATTATAAAAACTGCTTCATAGTTATGATTATGGCCAGGCACTTCAGTGTGAAGTAATGAGCTGGCCCTGCTGCTGGCACCTTTAACCTTTTAAAGGGCTGTCCAGGAACAATTTGTGTCCTTATTTCTCCTGGAGCCAATGCAACTGCTTTTCATAATCTGCTTTATATGGCTCTTTATATTCATCATCCTCAGGGGACATCATATTGTTGTGTTCAACACAAACAAGGTGTTAAGCAGATACCAAAGCGTGACATAGTTTAATCAATTTGTCTAAAACCATGATAATAAGACTGCTGTGCCTTCTACATTACAGACTAACTGTGTGACATGCAGATTTAGATAGTGTTAGTGTTTTAGTAAATATGAAATACATTTCCTCAACTCTACTATATCGATTTCTTATCATACAAATGGCATACATGTTGGTGAAAACTGATAACAGATTGAGAGTATTTGACATAATCTGGTCAACTGATCTAAATGTTTGTGCCCAACACACTGTAAGGTTTTAGATCTAAATGAACCACGTCTATGAATTAGACTTAGTCTTAGACTCTAGGATTAAACCAAGTGCAGTTTTATTCATGCATTAAGGTGCACATTTTAAAGATTTTTAGTTAAAACTTGAAAAAGTAAGAGGGTCGACGTATCAAATGGGTCCGTGTGTGTGCTGTAGAGCTATCTACTGCTAGCCAGCTAGCCCCGGTCGTCCGGACTTCTAATATCGCTTGGTCCTGGAGAGGAGATGGTGAGTCCCTGTAGCGTCCTGTCTGTTCTCAGTCTAACATGACATGACATAGACGGTTTGTAAAAGACCATCCATGACCCATGTACATTTGAGTTTGTATATTGTATCAAATCCAATGTGACAGAATTGACACAATGAAAAGCACCCTCCCCTCTCCTCCACCAGGATGCTGCTTCCCCGAGAGTAGAGCGTGAGGCAGCTCCAGTTAGCAGTTAGCTCTAATTCAGCCAGAGCAAACCCTGACACCGGGGGTCTGATCCCGGGGGACTCTCTGCTGAATCAGCAAAATCTCAGTTATTGCCGTTACGCAGTTTAAACCCAGCGCTCCACCAGCTCCTGTGACTCCCGCCGCCTGGGTTTGTGCTGTCTAAATGAGAGTTGCTGTAGTTGCTGACTGGGCTTCAGTCTCACGGAGCGGCTGAGTGCTGGCCGCTCTCCTGTCGCTGGGGTGGTCTTTTGGCAACTATACACACAGACCTTCCTGCTAAATAGCTGACCATATCTGAAATGAAACCCCAGTAATGATTTAAAAGACTGTATTTCTCCGTAACTATTATATTTTAGTTGTAGGCATCAACTCAAGGTTAGTTCTGGTTCAGACAATGTCTCTCTGACAAACTCTTATCCCGATAATGTTTCTCTTTTGTTTCCCTGAATAGGAGAGAATTTGCTGAGTTGCTGGAGAAGTATGGATCCAATGGTAGCACAGGATCAACACGCAACTCTCCCATACAGCAAGGTAGGCAAATCCCCAACTTAGTCCTTTGTATGATACATTACATATTCAGTTTTTTTAATTGTAACTTAAAGTGGGTGTAGATGGAGTAAGTCTGCCTTTAAAAACGACCTATGATAAGTGCACTTGTCCATTACACAATTGCCAACATCTGTTTCTGTGGGTAAGGAGGCAGCCGGTTGGTACAGATGTGTTGAAGCACGGCATCAGCACGTGAGCAGGTTTGTGAGATCAGGTTACATTCAGGGGTCAGATCTGTATCCATAGAATCCAAAAATTCACAAATGTATTTTGTGATTTGTTGTTTGTCATGGTTCTGAAGAGTTATGCTTGGAGGTGGTCATCATAGAGAAGAAGGAGAATACTAATTTAGATATAGTGATAACAGCACATAGTTTCAAACTCCACCAACTACAATACAAAGATGGCCTCAACACCGCCCGCTCCTCTCACTACTCCTCCATCATCCAATCTGACTCCAACAACCCTAAAATGCTTTTCTCCACCATCAACAAACTCCTCAAGCCCAAGGACACCATCTCCACCATCTTCACCACCAGTAAATGTAACTCATTTCTATCCTTCTTCAGTGACAAAATCACCGCAATACACAACCAGCTGGCTGCACCGTCCACTACCACCACCCCCAGCCCTCAACATAACCCTCCCCTACTTCCAAGCTACTCACTCTCATCTTTCAGTTCAATCACTGAAATGGACCTCTCTTCCATAGTCTCCAGCATGAATACCTCCACCTGTGCCCTTGATCCCCTCCCTTCTTCCTTAGTCAAGGCCCGCCTCCCCTCACTCTCCACTCTCATCACAAACATCATCAACTCTTCACTGTCCTCTGGTCTCAAGGCCCTGGGGTGACAGGGCCTTCTCAACTGCTAACCCCTGCTCTCTACCCTCCACCTGCTAACCCCTGCTCCCTACCCTTCACGTGCTAAGCCCTGCTCTCTACCCTTCACCTGCTAACCCCTGCTTTCTACCCTTCACCTGCTAACCCCTGCTCTCTACCCTCCACCTGCTAAGCCCTGCTCTCTACCCTTCATCTGTTAACCCCTGCTCTCTACCCTTCACCTGCTAACCCCTGCTCTCTACCCTCCACCTGCTAAGCCCTGCTCTCTACCCTTCACCTGCTAACCCCTGCTCTCTACCCTTCACCTGCTAACCCCTGCTCTCTACCCTTCACCTGCTAACCCCTGCTCTCTACCCTCCACCTGCTAAGCCCTGCTCTCTACCCTCCACCTGCTAAGCCCTGCTCTCTACCCTCCACCTGCTAAGCCCTGCTCTCTACCCTTCACCTGCTAACCCCTGCTCTCTACCCTCCACCTGCTAAGCCCTGCTCTCTACCCTTCACGTGCTAAGCCCTGCTCTCTACCCTTCACCTGTTAACCCCTGCTCTCTACCCTTCATCTGCTAACCCCTGCTCTCTACCCTTCACCTGTTAACCCCTGCTCTCTACCCTCCACCTGCTAACTCCTGCTCCCTACCCTTCACCTGCTAACTCCTGCTCTCTACCCTTCACCTGCTAACCCCTGCTCTCTACCCTTCACCTGTTAACCCCTGCTCTCTACCCTTCACCTGTTAACCCCTGCTCTCTACCCTTCACCTGTTAACCCCTGCTCCCTACCCTTCACCTGCTAAGCCCTGCTCTCTACCCTTCACCTGTTAACTCCTGCTCCCTACCCTTCACTTGCTAAGCCCTGCTCTCTACCCTTCACCTGTTAACCCCTGCTCCCTACCCTTCACCTGCTAAGCCCTGCTCTCTACCCTTCACCTGCTAAGCCCTGCTCCCTACCCTTCACCTGCTAAGCCCTGCTCTCTACCCTTCACCTGCTAACCCCTGCTCTCTACCCTCCACCTGCTAACTCCTGCTCCCTACCCTTCACCCGCTAAGCCCTGCTCTCTACCCTTCACCTGCTAACCCCTGCTCTCTACCCTTCACCTGCTAACCCCTGCTCTCTACCCTCCACCTGCTAACTCCTGCTCCCTACCCTTCACCTGCTAAGCCCTGCTCTCTACCCTTCACCTGCTAAGCCCTGCTCTCTACCCTTCACCTGCTAACTCCTGCTCCCTACCCTTCACCTGCTAAGCCCTGCTCTCTACCCTTCACCTGTTAACCCCTGCTCCCTACCCTCCACCTGCTAAGCCCTGCTCTCTACCCTTCACTTGCTAACCCCTGCTTGTTCCCTCTTGTTCTGTTTGTCTCTGTCTATGTAAAGCATCTTTGAGTGTCCTGAAAAGCGCTATATAAAATTAAAATATTATTATTATTATTATAGTTTCAGTAGGGCTGGACCTAACACGTTTTTATTTTCTCAATTAATCTAGTTTATCAATTATTTTTATAACTCCTGATTTATATAACGATACACTTCATAAGTGTGGGGAAAGGTAAATAACTGAAATGATTTACCGACTCTAACCACAGTCTGTAGAGTCTAGACCTCGGCTTTGTTGGTCTTGACTTGAGTCTGGCCCGAGGACAGGTAGAGTTTGATTGTGGCTTGCAAAATAAACTTGGTACAACTTCTAAAAACACCTCTAGGACACATGGAGATGTTACAATTACAAAATGCTACAATTTGAAGCCTTTAGGATTTGCAGCACAAATGATGGAGTATAAAACACTTTTACATTTTATGGAGAAATTTCAGACTCATTTTATGCAAACAACCAGACTCTATTCATGTTAACAAACCAACATGTTGCGAGCACATACTGTAATGATAACTCATTTTTTATCAAAGAACCCATTACATCCTAGTATACTGCTGGAATTCAGCGTGAACGACCTCCCAACAGGAGATTTACCTTTGAATGTGAGGACAGGAAAGAAGCAGATGTTCACCCCGGGCAGTGGATAAAAGAAAAAAACTTCTGGGACATATTTGGGCTGCTTGGCAGTTGGTTTGGTCAGCGCATGGGGTATTATTCAGTGCTTAGAGTCACTCAGGCTTAAGAAATGTTTGAACAGGAACATACACACGTTTTCAGTGGAGAACCTCAGTGCAAGTGGAGCCATCTGTAGCAGCAGCAAATTGTTGAAGAATTCTATTTCAGTATAGCACATCTAAAATGTGGAAGAAGTGCATCAGACCATCATGCTTGCTTACTACCCCTCATCAAAATAATTACTTTCCAGTGTTAGTAATTATTTAAATCATCTCTTTTTCCATTTTGGCAGTTGTTGATGTTTCCCCTCCTACCACAGCGCAGGTTAAATGCCTGTCTTCACTCTGTTGTGTGGTTTGGTTCTTTCTTGACATTCCAAAGGAGGCCGCTACCTGGATAGTACATCATCCGGTTCCTCGTCTCGCTCCCAGAGTCCTTTGTTGTTGAGCCCAGCAGGCTCTCAGAACATGTACAACAACAGTGGGCCCATGCTGCGCTCCCTCAGGTAAGCTTTGTTTGTACAGGAGTCCCATCAACTACGACACGGCTCTCCTGGTGTAAAGACACCGAGTTGGAAGTTGTGGCGAGCAAATACTAGATTTACAAACTCATTTGTAGATTTGTATTCATGTGTGTCATTACTAGTCTTAGTAGGTGGGCAGTTGCACGGTACAAAAACACTTTATTTTAAAGGGTGTGCATGAGACTGACATGACATCTGTCCTCAACTTGTCCTTTAAGGTTAACTGCTCGTTCGTCCCTCTGCTATGTGTTAAAAGCTGAGCGCTGCCTATCATATACTCTGTATATGGTACCTTTTAGTAGTAGTGTTCAATAGTATAATATATTATATTATTATTATTATTATTATTATATTATATTTATATAAGAACTGTATATGGAGAACAAACATTATCCTGACAATGCTGTACTTCAAAACCCCTTTCTTGCTCGTAGCATTGCATCTACATTAAGATTTTCTTTTACAAAAGTAATTTGTTCATTTTTCACATGTTGAGTTGCCGGTTTGACAGGGAATCTAGTATCAAGGTGGTTTACCTGGCACCCCAAGGCTCAGTCAGCCAATAAAACATCTAACCGTGATAACTGGCTAAATGCAGCTACGGTAAGCAGTAGTTTGCGGTTACTTTAGCAACAAACAAAGCTATCTGTCAACCACACAGTAAATCACCTAGGTACATGTGGTCAAACTGGCCTTAAAACATTAATTGAGAAATTAATAAAAAGTTGAATTGCTTCCACTGAAGTTGAGGTCAATGTAATTATTGGTGACACAGTTATATTAGCATTTTATTTGTAATAAAGTGTACTGACATCTTAAGTCCTAATGGTTCCACAGGGCTGTGGTTGAGGGCAAGGGCATTATTCATGACACTGATAGAAAATCATTTGATAGTGTAATGCTTATTGACATTTTAAGGACTAGTCCAAAGTGTTCTACTGCAGTTGAGATGAAGGAACATATTCATGAAACACAATCCTAATGGTCTCCTGACTGTTCAACGTCAAAAGCAGCCACGTATGCAGTGTAATGTAAGCTTTACACATAAAGCTCAATCGTTTCTGGAAGTTTGATGATTAGGCCTGCTATGGCATGTTTATGATGTTAATGTTAAGTTGTCGCACTACAACAAAGACATCTCAAACAATGTCAACTTTGCATCAAACATTAAATGTCCGTGGCATTTGACATGTCATCACCATTCATATATGTATGATTTCATTGTTTTCTACAGCACTAGAGCGTTTTTTTCTGCATCTGGACTCTTAATTTTGCTCTGAAAGGGCACCAGATAGATACATTCAACTTAAATTTAGGCTAAAAATGTTCTTTATAAATGCATGATATTTCCAAAGTTAATGATCGATTGTGTTGAATAAATGCAATCTAAGACATAAAGTGTGTTTGCACCTCCTCGACACAGCAACCTGACTGATTCACGAAAATAGAGCAAACACAGCCCTTAACTTCAAAGATTGATGTGGTCATGTGGCTTCCTGTTCTCAGTCATCCAGGTGAAGGAGTGATTCAGCTCATTTCATTGGCGAGATCCAGCAGTTTGGGGATCACCATCGGAGGAGGGTCTAACAGGCCCGATGGCCCCGCTGTCTTCATTCAGGAAGTCCTGTCTGGAGGAGACTGTCACCGGGTAAGAACTGAAATACACCTGAAAGAAACCCATAAACAGCAGATATTGAATGAAACTCTGTGAAAAAGAATTAAGTGGAGGGAGTCATTTATGTAATTTATACATTTTAAGATTTAAATCTTTAATTATTTTAATTGCTACTATTAGTAGAGTCAACTAAATCTGTGGAGTGTACGTGTAAGCTGCATTAATTGATTTTTGGACAACTAGTGGCTGCGCACACTATTTTTGACACACAGTTTTGATAACACTTGTTAGCAATTACTTGCTAAATTACACAACCATTACCATTACCATTGATAATGGTTTAGAATAAGAAATTCCCTACAGTATGGTAACACGAGTACTGGAGGACCACAAGGATACCTGGTTAAAACATGACTGAGATGGATGCAATGCAGCAGTGAGGGACTACTTAAAGGGGGAGGAAGTGAACAAGATGGAGGGAGGTAGAGAAGAGACAGAGGTGCAGCTTTGGCCTCAGATTACTATAAAACTGAAAGTATCCATAGCTGAAAGAAACAAAAACTAAAAGTAACATTAACTGAACGCTATGTAGACTGAAAGTAACAAAAGCTGAAAATAACAAACTTTACACTAGAAAGGCACTCTCCAATTGTCTGTTTATCATTTACCATTTTCCATGGCTTCCTGTACATTTGAGACTTGATTTTAAGGTTCTTATAAGTACTTAAGGCACTAAATGGTCTTACTCCTCAATATATCTCAGGTCTTCTATCCTATACTTCTATCTATCTATTCCAGTCTCTCGGCTGAAGAGTAATTGGGACAGAGCTTTGGGTATAGGAGCCCCGAGGTTTTCTGAGGAAATAAGGCTGAGTCAGTGGCTTCATAAAGCCCAGCTCAAAACCTACTTTTATTACACTGCTGTCCAGAGTTCACCTGATTCTAGCTGTTATTATGTCTTCTGGGTTTGGCTATTTTAATTTGTATGTTGCTCTTTTATTATTTTTATTTTGTTGCTGTGTTTTTTATTTGATGAAAGAATTCATAATTTTTAAAGCATTGTTCCAACATGAACACTCATTAGTAACTCATTAGCATGCAATTCATAAACACAGTTATAAATGTTTCATTCTTTATTAATATGCTTGGGTTTTCATAGTATAGTAAGTATATTCTGTGAAATCATCTAAAGTGAGGACTATTTATGCCTTACAAAACATTAATACATTTTATGATTAATTCGGTAGTTGCTGAGCAGCGGTTACTAGTGCTAAATTATTGGTTGGTGGGAACTTCTTTATTCACTCTTCTAGCAAAGTGAGAAATATGTGAGAAGCGAGTCTTTCCAGCGCAGTTTCATTTTGAATTGTCTTAATTGTTTAATTGTGGTCATCAAGACATACAAATGTACTAATCAATACAGGCAACAATTATTACAATTGTCAAATCTCACAAGCAAAAACTAGCATAGTTCAAAAGCTGAGAAAAGTTAAGCAGTTGAACTTCGTCCTTGTTTCTTCTCAGTTATCTGTGGTGTCACCATGACTACCTGAAGGTGACAAACATGACAGTCCTATGGGTTCATTAAATCCTATTGAATATTTAGGAATGCATGCTGGATTAAAGACTATTAAACACTATCATACAATATTTCTGGGAGATTGTGTTGTTTCAGTGTCAGTGCTGCTCCAGAGGAGTCCCAGAATAGACACACTGCACCAAGTGTGAAGGTCAGCCATCAAGCTAGGACTCACCTTGCATAAACTGCACTGTGAGTTCCATGTGACTCATTTAGGTGTACACACACAATACTTTTTAGCAGTATTAAGTTGATTAAGTATGTTGATTTTGTTCTTTTCATTGGATGCGTTGACAAAAATAATTAGTTTGTGTCGTTAGACTGGCTACAAGCCAAGGGCTGAATGATCTTGCAGAGTGCATTGGTGGAAGCATTTAACAGTTGAGGTGTGACAGAAAAACAGTAAATGTTCCATTTATCCTGAGGGGAAGGTGCTGTTAAACATGATGCATGAGCTATGTACCCTGGCCTCAGTGTCTAAAGGAATGCAGAGAACATTCACACAGTCATCTGACCAAAACAGTGGTTAGCAAGTCAGTCTTTCAACCAGAGGACCGGGGTTCAAACCCCGCCTCAGCCAGTCCATGTCGTTGTGTCCCTGAGCAAGACACTTAACCCCCAGTTGCTCCCCGGGCGCTTCACGAGGCTGCCCACTGCTCCTTAAAAGGATGGGTCAAATGCAGAGGATAAATTTCCCCACTGTGGGACTAAGTGTGGGACTAATAAAGGGGTTTCTTCTTCTTCTTCATGCTGCGACCTGGCTCCACAATGCATCAACCATCAGATCAGTTAACTGCTTTGCTGTGAAATGATAATTCTAGTTTATTGTGCCATGTTGTTTTGGCTATTGATCATGGCGCATAGTGCCAATTCGGTCAGAGCAATGAAGTCGCTCTTGCATTGTCTGATCGTCATCAGCTGTTCAGCAATACTCCTTGAATGCTTTGCCATCAAGGACTTGGGACTCAATAAAGGATTATCTTATTCATATTTACATACCAATAAGCCTAAACAGGCAACAACATAAGTTGCTGGCCCAGCAGCAGACTAGTAATGCCCAGATATATCCATGCAGGTGTAAACAGGTGCCTTTAAAACCTCACACCTCATGTATGTGTTTAAAGGAACACTTTGTAGGTGTTATGGGAATTTATTGGCAGGAACAAAATATAATATTCATAACTATGTTATTATTAGTGTATAATCATTAGTGTATAATCACCCTTTTTTTGTTAGCTTAGTCCTTCATAGGGAGCAGATCCTCTTCACAGAGTCCACCATGTTGGACTGTCATGTTTCTACAGTAGCCCAGAAGGGACAAACCAAACACGAGACTTTAGAGACAGACTTTCGCTTTCATTTCGTTTCATTACCTGAATGAGCTCCTTAAAAGATAATTTGTTCATTTGAAGAGTTCCCTCAAAGAGGTATACCTAGCCCAAACCTAATTTAATGATTATTTTAATTGGTAAACTCCTTGAAAATGTGTTTTCCTCACTGAACAATCAGTTATAATAACACTCAGGGCTTACTCAGCCCTCTATAGATTTCTACACTTTACAATTCCCATTTAATGGCAATGATACGTACCAATGCAGAAAGCAAAAAAAATAAGGCATGTGGCTCAGTGGTTAGCAAGTCTGTCTTTCAATCAGAGGGGCCGTGGTTCGATCCCAGCTTCCGGCAGTCCATGTCGTTGTGTCCTTGAGCAAGACACTTAACCGTTGCTGTGTCTACTGTATATTATGTAAGTCGCTTTGGATAAAAGCGTCTGTGAAATGTAATGTTAATAAACTACAAACAATTTCTTTTTCAGGGGGACAGTGGTAAATTAGTGTACAAAGTATTAAATAAACACTGTCGAAAGAGATGGTGTAGGATAACAACAATGCTTGTTTGTATGTTTAGGTTTGCCAAAAATATACAAATATGAGTAGGAAGTCAGCTATGATTGAAGGAGAATTAGAATGAGGATGTTGAATTGACGTTATAGTGCCCTGAAATAAACCTACACACCCACCGTTTCCACATATTCAGTTCAGTTTAACAAATTTGCCACTTGAGGAGGGGGGGGGGGGGGCTGCCTTCTTCCTTTTCTCTAGCTTCCCCTGCTTCTTTCTGCCCAATCCTATCCTCCTCGCCTCTCTGCCCACCCACTCGCTGTCAACTGTGGGCAAAAAGACAAGGAGGAAAAAGAGGAAAATGGAGGGAGGAATACGCTTAGAGAGCTGTTACTAAGCAGATGTTTCTTGTTGCACATGTCCTGCCAGGATTTACATCATGTTTATTCTAGAAGCCAGTGAGTGACAGGGATCACAGGGAGTGCCTCAGGGCTACGTTTCCCTGTGGAAGGTTGTTTGAGTACTGGTTTGTATCTTTTGGTACAAGATTTGCAAAATGGATTTCTATCAGTATTGTGACATTTTGCTGCAAAAACGGCTGCGCTACGTGTCTTCATTCCTCTCTCTTTGAGTCATATCGACTTCCATCTACAGTGATACAGCCTAATTCTTAAAAAGATAAGCTTGATATGCATATCAATTTCTCGAGTTTCTATCTTTCTTTTCTTTTTATATGATAGCTCCTAAAAAGGAACATTATACCCCAAAAATATAGATAATGATAGACTAAGCGATGGAGGCCAGAAACAATTAAATTAACTATAGCTAAATAATTTAGAGTAAAATACTGTTTTATCACTAAAATAAATTAAAAAGTCACAAAAGTGCACATGTTTATTTATCTCTCATTCTCCATCCATCCATTATCTGAACCGCTTATCCTGTTTAGGGTCGCGGGGCGCTGGAGCCGATCCCACCTGTCATTGGACGAAGGCAGGGTACATCCAGTCTATCCAGGGCTCACATATAGACAGACAACCATTCACACTCACATTCACACCTACGGGCAATTTAGAGTCCAATTAACCTAACCTGCATGTCTTTGGATTGGGAGGAAGCCGGAGAACCCGGAGAGAACCCGGAGTTCTCTCTCATTCTCATTCTATTCAATTAAATTCTGTTTATTTTGTATAGCCCAAAATCACAAATACAAATTTGCCTCTGAGGGCTTTACAATCTGTACACATACGACATCCCTGACCTCACATCGGATCAGGAAAAACTCCCCAAAAAATAGTAAAGACCCTTTCCCAGGGAAAAAAGGGAAGAAACCTTCGTGAAAGCAACAGAGGAGAATCCCTCTCCCCGGATGGGGATGTCATGTGTACAGAATCAACGTAAGAGAGTTACAGCACATTCAATGAATATAACAGCAATTATTCATGTAATGACTAGTAGGCATCGATCACGACCCAGATAACCACGATTCATGTCAGCAGAAGGAGGTAGAGAGGAGGGGCATCAGCAGGGCCGCCATGGCAGGGAGCAGGACCGGCTCATGACAGCCACGATCCATGGAAGGTTGAGGAGAGGAAACACAGAGGCTCCCGGGAAGAAGTAGGGTTAGTAATGTGCATTGAAGAGACATTAATTCTTCCAGAAGGAGAGAGAGAAGAGGAGAATAATAAGAGAGAGGAGAGAGAAGCTCAGTGTATCCTAAGATGTTCCCCCGCAATATAAGCCTATAGGAGCACTTCAGAAGCACCAAAAAGTTCAAGGGAGGGGGGGAAGAGAAGAAGAGGAGAGAGGAGTTTATTGTATCCTAAGATGTCCCTCAGCAGTCTAGGCCTATAGCAGCTAGGGGCTGGACCAGGGGCCGACTTGAGCCAGCCCTAACTATAAGCACTATCAGAGAGATGTTAAGAGAAAAGTCTTAACAGAGTTATTTTCTGGTCCGGACAGTTTATAGTGAACATTCCAATAGAAATTCATTTAAAATATTGATAAAAATGATTATATAATGTTTTCAGATGAGTTAATGGTGGTAAACGACTACTTATATTAATAAATACACAGTTATCATCACTGTCAGAGTGGAGACGTTTTCTCTATCGTCTGTTAACTGTTAAACTGCATTGAGTATGATATACAGTTTGTGGTATTTATTCTGTGTCATGCTTATATGCGCTTTTTTTTTTTTTACATGACTGAGAGTGTGATTTTTTGGAGGGTGCTTGTGTTTACATTAGGAGGAAATGTTATGCATACCTCAGCAATGACAGTATAAGGCCTTGCATGTGGACATGGCTAGTCTGGCATTGTGCCCTCATAGCGTCCCTCTCAAACATCGGAAGAGGCGTCCCAATCGAGGAGGAAAATATGACTGTTTGCTCTGCCAGAGTACACCCTCTGGCTTCCTGTAAGACAGAGAATTGTATTTAAGGTCCTTCTTCTTACCTACAAAGCCTTAATTGGTGATGCACCATCATATCTTAGGGAGCTTATAGTACCATATTGTCCCACCAGAGAGCTGCGCTCACTGAATGTGGGGCTACTTGTGGTTCCTAGAGTCTTAAAAAGTAGGATGGGGGCCAGAGCCTTCAGTTATCAAGCACCTTTTCTGTGGAACCAGCTTCCACTTTCAGTCCGGGGGGCAGACACAGTCACCTCATTTAAGAGTAGACTTAATACTTTTCTCTTTGATAGTGCTTATAGTTAGGGTTGGCTCAGGTCGGCCCTGGTCCAGCCCCTAGATATGCTGCCACAGGCCTAGACTGCTGGGAGACATCTTAGGATACAATGAGCTCCTCTCTCCTCTTCTCTCTCTCTCTCTCTCTCTCTCTCCTTTTCTCTCTTGCTCTATGACATCCATTGAATGTGCTGTAACTCTGTTATGTTGATTCTGTACACATGACATCTATTGCTTCTGTCCATCCGGGGAGAGGGATCCTCCTCTGTTGCTCTCCCAAGGTTTCTTCCCCTTTTTTTTCTCTGTGAAAGAATTTTCTATATTTTTTGGGGGAGTTTTTCCTGATCCGATGTGAGGTCCCAGGACAGGGATGTTGTATGTTTACAGATTGTGAAACCCTCAGATGCAAATTTGTATTTGTGATTTTGGGCTATATAAAATAAACTGAATTGAACTGAATTGAACCCTGAGTACTCATATTATATTTTAGTATTATTTCCCCTTCCCAATTATATTACTGCCTTTTGTCTTATTTCTGAATTTCATGTAAAACACTATTATTATAGAATCATTTCACCTGTTTTAAGTGATGTAAGTGATTATATCAGTATGTAAAGGTTTAGACAAAGGAAGGATGAATATTCAGGAAATACTGTGATGTAAACCCTTAAGTAACTGTATATCCTCTGTATACAAACATCAGTCTATACTCCAAATCCTTTGAGAAGGAATACGATTTTAGGAACCAGGAAGATGGAGTCATGTGCCACCCTACTAGAGGGGCACTAACATGATTGCCTAATCTGACACAGTCACTATCTCAAAAGACAAAAACAGTCTGATCTCAGCATTACTTATGTTGCATACTTGCCAAAAAATGTTGAATGATGAATGATGATAGTTTTATTTATTTCTTGTATGTGGACTATTGTGTGGGCTCAACATTTCCATTAACTTTATTTCAATATTCAGTACTGGCATATTTAACATTGCGGTAATCAACAATTATAGGACTTCTTAGTGTCTGCACTTCTCTACAAAGCTTTTTAGGTCATTGTCAGATATCAGATGTTTATTCCACTGCCCCAGAGAGGCCGAAAAGCAGTCATAGCCATCTCTGCACACTCTTTTCTGAGGGATAAGGCTGCAGTGCAGCAGGCATGTATGCATTGCATTTATTTTATTTCATTTCTTTTTCACTGACCTACTGACTCAAATCCCTACTACCAGATGGTGAATGGTAGGGAGTAGTAGAACTACATGCAACTGTGTTAAAGGCACAGTAAAGCAGCACTGTATGTGGACTCTCACTCTCCACTGTACACTAATGCCTGGCTCATTTACACTGGCTACTGACACCCACGCTCTCAGATTCACAGTCTTGTGCTCGTGAAAGCAGGTTGTCCATTTCCTCTAAATCCAATTTCTCTAATACAAATGCTCATGGTGGACTGTTAAATCTATAGACCTGCTCTATATGAATAGTGTCATGAGATAAGTTCAGCTGTGATTTGGCGCTATATAAATAAAGTTTTTTGACTTTTAGGTGACAAAACCCTGCTTACTGGAGACAGTGAGCACACTCAGAGGTCTGGACAGACCAGAACAAGCAAACAGGAAGCCATTGTAGAGATCAGAGAACAGCATTTTAGAGAGAGAGCTGTTACTGTAGTCACATCCTCCTGAGACATTAGTCTTTTAATTATTTCAAAGTCATAGTAAGCTGATTTTGTAATTGATCATCTTGTCATTCTTTGGGTACAATGACACATTATTTAGACTGTATTTTTGTTTCATTGGAGAAACTTCTGGCACACCCAACCACCTTTGCAATTCATTGTTTGACGTACATAGTACATCGAAGAAGTTGTGTTGTCCATATAATTATTGTAATACATTTGCACTAGATAGAACATGTAGATGTTGAATAGACGATTTAAGAAGATTTCTCAATGTATGAACAGAATGAGCCATCAAAGGAAAGTAGGTTACCTGTGTGGTTCTAAACATGACTAAAGGCTCTGTCTCTGTTGTGCAGGATGGACGTTTGAGGCCTGGAGATCAGCTCATTGCCGTTAACAAGGAGTCCTTGATAGGCGTGACCCACGAAGAGGCCAAAAGCATGCTGAACAAAGTCAAAGTCAGGTGAGCGGTTCTTGTCGAACTCAAAATGAGTAACATCTGTGATCTCAGTGTTGATTAGTTAGCTATGCACACTGCACCGGCCGTCCCTCTTTCCTCTGCTTTTATGTATGTTCCTGTGTACATGATTAAGTCTTTGTATTTGTATGGATTGTCTCCCCAGCCAAGACAGTGCTGTGGAGATAGCCTTCATCCCGGGGAAAGGGCTTTTTCCCAGCAGCACATCTCTCCACAATGGGGTCCAGCGAGCTGCAGGCAACAGCTACAACTCTGGACGCTTGAAAGTCCACATCAGATCACCAGAGGTCAGCTATGCTTTTCTTCATCCAAAAAATACCAGAACATGTCAAGGTGTTGTACATTCTATAAGTGGATTTCTTCCGAGTTCAACCGCCGTGGCTGGAGACATTATGTTTGTCTGTTCGTCCAATTTTTGGGAAAACATCCTCTGCTGAGCCTTCATGGTGATGAAGCTGATGTCCTGGGTTATGGTGGAGCCCAGGAAGCGGAAAAACTCCACAGCATGACAGGGATTCACAAAGGGTGATAGGGGCATTCTTCTGGAAATCCATGACCATCTCCACTGTCTTTAGAGCGTTAAGTTCCAAGTTGTTTTCTCTGCACCAGGTAACCAGATGGTCAGTCTCCCACCTGTAGTGGTGGGTGAATAAGGTTCTTTGAGACGTCCTGCATCAGACCTGTCCTACCAAAGCACTGTCAGAGCCCTGCCCTGGGAACTTAACGTCAGTGTTCAGGAAGTCATCTTTTGTGTCATCAATTTTACATAAATGTTTCTTTGTAGATCTGTACTGAGGAGCCATTGCCAGTGTCCTCACCTTCTCCTTCTCCTGACATCTGCCCACCAGATATTCATATTTCAGGTAAAACACATTCTCTCTCAGTTTCTCTTTCAGTTTTTTCTTACACATAATGTCAACTGTAAAGTAGGCCGTTGGGTTTCAGCACAATTGAAAGTTCTAAAAAACATTTCACATTACAGAGACTCTTTAGGGGTTAAAGGAATGTGTAACCCCCAAAATGTCCATTAGGATTTTAGTTATTAACGGTGTATTACCTTAAAATCTTGGAGACATTGTTTTTCTCTCATATCTTCTTCATATTTTAAACAGAGAAAAGTCTTGATGAATTGAAGTGCATTAACAACAGCCAAACTATATGAAAAAAATCGGTTTACAAACCCTCACACAATTGGTGCAGTATAATCCAAGTCTCATTTGTCAAGTGCTATGCTCACTACTGAAACCTGACTATTTAAAACACTTACACATTAACAGTTTCACTCATGTGCAGGCACTCTACTCGTCCATACACAGTTTCACATCTACTTACAAGTATTGTGTGTATCCATGCCTGATATGTATTAACCCTCTGTGCCATAGAGCTCCATTAAACAAATATAAATGAGCCTCACTCATGCCATCAATTCAATTCTGTTTATTTTGTATAGCCCAAAATCACAAATACAAATTTGCCTCTGAGGGCTTTACAATCTGTACACATACAACATCCCTGTCCCGGGACCTCACATCGAATCAGGAAAAACTCCCCCCAAAAAATTGTGAAAAACGTTTCACAGGGGAAAAAAGGGAAGAAACCTTCGGGAGAGCAACAGAGGAGGATCCCTCTCCCCGGATAGACAGAAGCAATAGATGTCATGTGTACAGATTCAACATAACAGAGTTACAGCACATTCAATGAATATGACAGAAATTATTCAACACACACACTTTTTATATTTTCATTCAATCCCACATTCACTGCTGCCACAAATACTCACCACTGAAATAATCAACCACTGAAAATGTTGTCTCATTTGCAGTAAAACATATTCATTGGCTAAAAACAAACACTATCTTGGAGAATAGGGGGAGATCAACATTTCTGATACGGCCTGTCCTAGACGGCGTCGCAGATCTGATCCGAGAATGAAAAACAGGGAACATTTACTCCCTCACAGAGATTGTGGATTAAGTGGAGAGGATGAGATTTAATAGAAACCACAACACAGCAGGGAACCTCCAATCACATAGGAATGTTAGGGATCATGAAAAAGTACCCTCTTGATAATAGTGGATGTAGGTCATTATTGTTCTATCCTTCTTCTTATCCTCAGTGAATCTGCATAGCAGCTGCTGTTTGAAAGTCTAATGAAAATCTACCTCAAGCCTTCGCAGCTCATGTATAATGATTATTCAGAATCTTTTTCAGATGCTCTCATTTGCTGTTGCTTGCATGTTAACAGGTGTTTGGTATTGTGTTTCTAATTACAGAAGCAGCCATAATCAGAATGTCAGAGACATACATTTTGCCTACTGTAACCTAATTTATTCTAACAATAGCCTCAGTTAAGGTTCCAGGTGTAACAGGTTTTACTGGGGTCCAACCAGCACACAGACAACATCCTAAAGACTGAAAATAATGTAGAAGAGTCCATTTTTAGTTAAAGAGAAAGTGCTTGATGATCAAATTGAAATATCTCAAACAGACAAGCAGCTCTAGGTTGAGGGTCGCTCGTAGGTCCCAGCTCAAAGCCACTTGACAGCCTAGCCCAATCCTATTGGCTGGGATTACAGCAGTCAAGGTTATTTACAAGGTGCCACCACTGAGCTTCCCTCCAGGCCCCCATTGGTTAAGCCAGTTGCTAGCCATGAAAGATGTCAACAAGCTGTTGTGAGGTGAGCAGCAACAAATACTGGCTAGATATCTTTTTATTTATTTATTTTTATTAAAGAGTGAAATTGACTTCTGACAATAATACATATCTGTATGATGTAATTTCTGTTGAATTATGGGAAGCCGTGGTGAAGGTGGTGGGCCGGTAGGCATCTGTGCTTCAACTTAAGCCTCCTCACCACAGCGATACCACTGGGTCATACCAACGTATACTTACA
This sequence comes from Cottus gobio, assembly GCA_023566465.1. Taxonomy (NCBI): domain Eukaryota; kingdom Metazoa; phylum Chordata; class Actinopteri; order Perciformes; family Cottidae; genus Cottus; species Cottus gobio. The sequence goes on from CM042232.1 coordinate 20,861,810, forward strand.
CGTATGCACACTCATCTCTCTCCTTGAGTCAGCTGACCTCTCATCAGCTCATCTCTTATCGCTCATGCAGTGTTATGGTCACAGGACATCAAAGGCGTACAATCCTGTTAGAGAGATAAACGTAACTGTGTAAACCCTTTTTTGCACGCAACTATTATAACCTGGGGTCCGACTATATAAGTGTTAATCCGACACGTCGGTAATTTGTAAAGTCAAACAGCTTTTCTGCTCAAAAAAAGAAAGGGACATTTGGAATCACTTGAGAATTAAATGTATTTTGTGTTTAAAACGTTATAATATATTTCCTATTGTGCTACGGATTGTATGAATCCATCACTGACTGTTATTTTGAATTTCATGAAATGATGTTCAGACATTATTTCAAAGCATTATTTCAAAGCATATGAATATACCAGTGAATACAACTTGGATTTCTCATGAAGAGTTTTATTCACTGCTATAGTCATTGTGGCAAGTTTCCTTCCTACCCGTGGATCGGTGGCAAGAACGGACACGGACAGCACGTCTTTTGCGGGTTCCATCTCTTTATTTACATGCATTCCCGTTGCACTCTCTGCACACGCTACTCGCTGCATGCTCACCCACCCCGTGCAAATCTCCCCGCCGGCTTAAATATCCCGGCCCCCACTCATTTGACTCAGCTGTGGCTTATCAGCCACAGCTGTTCTGAGTGTTTCTCCCTCTCTCTTCCCTGCTGCAGGTGCGCTAGCCACGCCCACAGCCCCACAGTCATATGCTTTGAAATAATGTCTGAACATCATTTCATGAAATTCTAAATCATTTTGGGCTTTACAGGCCTCATTTTTAGCCGTATCAGGTGTCCCTAGAGATGAGGACAAAAAAAAAGAAAAACAACACTGTGATGGCAAATACAGAAATACAATATTCGTAGCGGACATTTACTTTTTACTACAATGACCACACATTGTTGATGTGGAGAAGTGGAGCACGGCTGTTGCCACAACAACAGATCTGTCAATCATTGCGACCAGTCTGAGGTTAGGGTGGTTCAAATCCTTTGGATGGGACGAGGACGAGGAGTCAGTGGAATGAGTTCATCGCCCTAGCAACATGGGGGGGAGGTGTGGGGGGGGGGAGTGCAGACACTCAGAGGAGAGGTTCCCACTGCCATAACAAATCTGGGACAATCAAACTCATCAAATTAATATTAGGCATTGGCTGTCTGCCCTCTCCTCTCCCATCCATATAATCATCCACCTTTCCTCCTCTCCTCTCTTTTTAATCATCTGCTTTTCATCCCCCACCCTAACACACCCACACTCTCTCTCTCTCACACACACACAAACACACACACACACACACACACACACACACACACACACACACACACACACACACACACACCTTCCCTATCACCACAACCACCCACTTCCACCAAATCCACAGAGAATATCTGTCTTCCACTCTGATATTACAGATTATGCAATGATATTGCTCCTCCTGTTGTTGACTAAGTGTTCTGTTGCCTCACATACTCTCTTCTGTTTAAAGGCCTGTGGCCCATGGTTTGATACAGATACTGTATTTTCTACATCAGAATGTTTTTTATACAAATTCTAAATATTGGTCACTGCTTTGTCTTTGAGAAAATCAACTGTATATTTTCATGTGTCTTCTTCTTCTTCTTCTTCTCTTTTTTCCACCTCCTGTTTCTTTTCTCTTTTCTTTAGGTTCAACCAGACAGAGGTCGCCAACGGAGGCTAAACCTAAGATAACACTGGACCCCTACATACGCCTCAAATCAGACAAGTTAGACGTGGTGAGTCCAGGCCTTACACTGAAGGAAAGGACTGAAATACTATTTTATTGTAGAATTTACACATATAATTAAGGTAATAATTACTTTTTTTCAGTGTAGTTTAGAGCCATGTTGCTTGCTCAGTATATTTCTCCTGGCGTGTGAGGCCGAGCATGTTTGGAGAGGGTTATTCAGGCTGTGGGGCATTCACTCCTTGTTTTAGCTTGACTCCTTTGCTCATCCACTTGTCTCTTTGTCACTGATGCACATGTAGACTGGTTTAGCAAACACCCAGGACCCCTCCAGTAGTCTTCCAAAGAGCTGGTCTACTGTTCCACCACCGGGACCGGATCTGCACTGGTCCTTTTGAAAGCAAAGTGTGGCACTTGGCACATCCTTGAACCTTAATTGCTCACCCTAGCTGTGGTCACTTACAAATGACTCCTGGGGAGCAGTAACAATCTCAATAAATTGAATGGCAACCTGCCCTTAAGATTGTCATTACACATTGGAAAGTTTGTCCCAAACACAGTACAAGAGGAAAGGGTCACCAAAATGATTCAGCCTCTGTGGATAATGGATATCCATACCAATATGTCATGACATGTCTGGGCAGCACTTGTTAATCCCAACATAGCATGTATCATTCCCTCATTTTTCAGTTGGGTGGTATCTGGTGATTGTGAAGACAGATATGATCTATCATTTTCACACTCACTAATCCAAACAACATTCAAAGAACCTGTGTGAGCTATATGAAATGCTTTGCATTCCTTTAACTTTTTAAAGAAGCAGATTTACACTTAGGATTCCTCTCATTCTGATTTGCAACTTTCTCAGCCTCGAGCTTTCTCTTCATCCAATTATAGAAGTCTCTCTTGTATTCTCTCTCTGCTTGCTTTATCACTCTCACATTATTTTGACCCTGTCAGCACATTCTCTCATTGATCCCCTCTCACCCCTGCCCTCCAGCTCCATTTCTCTCTGCTGCTGGTCTCTTGTTTTCCTCTGCCTACTGTCTCTCCCCTCGGTACACTTTTCTCTGAGCCATAGATTGTTCCTAATTGACTAATTTATTAACGAGTTTAGAGAGTTTAATTGTTGAATACAGACACAATTATCTCTTGGTCTGTCGACTCCTTTGCAAAAGAAAGAGAGTGAGGTGGATTGTGGGTTATTTAGCTCAGAAATCTACTGTTAAAGGTGACCAAAGAGTTCTAAACGGTAGTTGTAGTGAGGTGGTTGGGGTTTATGCATATTACTGTATATCAACATTACTGTTGCAAAGTGAGGAGCATCAAGACCAGTCTAACAACATGTTATCACTGGATCAAAGAAGAAAATGCACCACGGTGTTGTATTCTTGTGGGTTAATTATTAAAATGATCTCTGCCAGGACAAAGATTTCTGAAGCTGACTGTTCACACCATGAGTTCACTGAATAGACTCAAGTGATCTAAACATCTTATCTCATTAAAAACCTTTCTAGTTAAGTATAATATAATATGTATGTGGGCGGGGGCGTGGTTAGCGCACCTGCGACGCGAGAGAGGGAGGCGCGCTCATTGGAAACAGCCGTTCTCATTAGTGGGAGCGGCTGGAACATTGCCACTGTGGCAATGTTCCTTCTTGCCCGGGGATTTGATCAGCTCGACAGACAGGACAGAGGCCGTTTGCTCCATGTTCACAGGCTTTATTTGTACACACTGCTCACATGTACCATCACCAACCGCCCCGTGCACCCCACTGTGCGGCCTTTTGTAGCCGCACCCCTTCCCCGCGCTCATCAGAACCAGCCGCTCCCACTAATGAGAACGGCTGTTTCCAATGAGCGCGCCTCCCTCTCTCGCGTCGCAGGTGCGCTAACCACGCCCCCGCCCACAATGTAACTCAAAAGTCATGCAATAAACCCTCCACCTAGGTTTGTGTTAAAACTGTTCCAGGTGTTGATGCAACTCTACAGTTGTGTTGGAGGCTGCAATGTGTTCTGCTGCTGATAGCTCTTGTGTTATAAGAGGTGTTTCTAATATTTAGTCCAACCCATGTCCCTGCATTTAAACGACTTTCAGAAGGCAAACCCTTGTGTACTTTTTTATTTTATTTATTTTTTAACCTGCGACCAAGACTATTGAAAAGATATGGAATTTGTATAGTTGGATAACAGTGAAACTTTGATGTTGCAATGGCACAGGGTCAAATATTTCTATCTCTGTTCATCTTTCCCTCTCGATCTCTCAGGCTTTGTCCTTCCTCGGGTTGGATGTCACAGAAGAGAAAAGGAAGAAGTTGAAACAGAGTCTGACCACAGACCCACAAGGCACAGTGGCCTATGGAGGTGAACCACATACACGCATGCACGCACACACGCACACATTTAGAGAGCATGGATATCATGCAATGATATTTGTTTATTACTAATACTAATTACTATTCTAATACTAATTGTATTTTCTAATAAAATACATCTTCAAATGTTTGTTATCATATATGTTGAAATGGCACATGATCATAAACAGGTACAAACAAACATGGGTTAGATTACAATTCTTTAGAACTGCAATCCCTTATCAGCTGTTGTTTCTTCATATCAAGGTCTGTCAAGCATGTGTCAAGTATTTAACCTATTAATCTCAACGCAGCCCTCATGGCCTAAACGTAAACTATTTCATAACTGATGTACTGCTCATTCAAAGGGTCTCTGCTGCCTCACTTGATTGACAAGCTAACATTTGTCAGCAAACAGCCTCATTTTCCTCCCCGATGGTTCCATCTCTGGTAATGTCTGAATCAGGAAGTAACGATTATCTTGTGTAAAGGTGCCATAGATGAGCTAGGTTGCCTTTTTATTGCCTCTCAATGGCTCTCAACTTGGTGATGATACATTAATGCTCTGAAGGTCGTATAGAGAATCTTTAGGTCAAGAAACATAGAGGAGCCAGCACACTGTTTTTCTGTGGGTCAGTAGCATTTTTTGTCTGTGCTTGTCTTTCGACTCTCAGACTTCGTGGAGGCCACCCGGAACGTTTTCCAGGAGAACCTGGAGGAGCTGGGATTAGGAGCGGGTCCCTTCATGTTTACCTATCACGAAGCAGCTAGTTTGATGGACACGTCCGCCTTCCACTCCCCTGTAACCAGTCCTCATCGCCTCACATGCCAGCATCTTACACTGCATATATAGAAAAGATAACCCACAGCACAACGTGTGTGTGTGTGTGTGTGTGTGTGTGTGTGTGTGTGTGTGTGTGTGTGTGTGTGTGTGTGTGTGTGTGTGTGTGTGTGTGTGTGTGTGTGTGTGTGTGTGTGTGTGTGTGTGTGTGTGTGTGTGTGTGTGTGTGTGTGTGTGTGTGTGTGTGTGTGTGTGTGTGTGTGTGTGTGTGTGTGTGTGTGTGTGTGTGTGTGTGTGTGTGTGTGTGTGTGTGTGTGTGTGTGTGTGTGTGTGTGTGTGTGTGTGTAGACATATGAATCAGAATGCAGCTACAGCAGTGAGGAGATGGAGCAGTTTCAGACAGAGGTGAAGCAGCTGCAAACCCAGATGAAGCAGCTCAAGGTGAACACACACATCGTCACACAAAGTGTTGGTGGATGATACATCTTCTGTGACCGGCATCAGTTATATCTTTGCAGTTACAAAACTTTGACAGGAGCATGCAGAGTTTAACTTTAGTCTTCATGCACTGGTTGGTTGGCTGTTAGCCAACAGCTTTAAAATGAGCTCCATGGTTAAACGTTAACATTGTAATTGATTTCGGTCCATCAGTCCCTGCAAAATAAAAATCCTTCACTTACACTTACAAAAGCCTCTAAAATGTTAACAATCAATGTGAAGTGAACAGTAGCATCGTGGTTAAACGTTGCACTTCCAAACTTGGGGTTTAACATGCACACACTCTGATACAGCTGTGACAGACTGTCACTAAGACTTCTAACAATTGAGTCAGAGCTACCAAGTTTGAATCATGAGTATGCCTTGTGTTACATCACCCACTGTAGGGGCCGGGTCATCCCTTCTCAACTACTAGGGATGTAGTTTAAAAAGGTTCAGCAGCCAAATTCACTATTTTAAATTAAATTAAATTAGACAACAACTGTGGCTCAGTGGTTAGCAAGTCTGACTTTCAATCAGAGGATCAGTGGTTCAAACCCCGGCTCAGCCAGTCCGTGTTGTTGTGTCCTTGAGCAAGACACTTAACCCTAATTGTTCACTGTTGCTGTGTCTACGGTCTAATGTATAGCATGTAAGTTGCTTTGGATAAAAGCGTCAGCTAAATGAAATGTAATAATCGCGGTCAATGATGCATTTGTATGTTTCCAACCTAAATGATGCTTGAAGGAAACATCCTTAAAGTTAGCATCTTGCTAAAGGGCATCTGGAGAATATGAAAAAAGGAATTTTGCTAATTGATAAAAGTGTGTGAATGCTAACTCACTGAATGATTGGTGGTTTATGATGCTTTCCCATAATGTCTGTTTAATGAGATGGATTCCTTAGATGACACATGCTGTTATATTATAGCTGCATGGACCTGAATGAATAAAAAAAAAACATGGATTAGTTTGGTAATATGCGTCTTCACAGTAGTTCATACTGAAGCCTTCCCTTCACTCTGCTGCCACAGTTACACTCAGCTGACCTGCTGGTTACATTTTGTCCACAGCACCCGACTGTTGTAAAATACCGACTTCTGTGTTTATGTGCACATCAAAACAGAAGAAGCCACTGAGGCAGAAAAAAGCGTATTGCGGTACTAAGCCAACAGCCAAAGATCAGCTGGAAAACCTTACACCCAAATAAGATGACAAATGAGGGCAGAAGGAATTGTTTTCTGTGAGATGTGGTCTGATTTCACCGAGCCTCAGAGGGCTCAGGCCCCTGACCTGATGATCACAACTGTAAAAACCTCCTGGGCTTCATGTGCTGCCTCTCTTGGCAGGTGATGCTGAAGGACATGGAGCACAGCAAGAAATCCCTGGAGGACGAGTTGCAGAAGACTTCTGAGGTGAGAGACCAGACACACTGGTACTCTACATCAGTTTAGATGTTGCTGCTTGGGAGATTTATTCACAAATACAAGATGAAAATGTCAGCAAATAATTCAGCTCTGAATTATGTTGCGTCCAACACGTAGCCACATGTGAATATATTTAACCTTCCCAGAAAGCCTGTTTAACTGTGGAGGAGAACACCCGTCTGAAGACTCGCCTGCAGGCAGCAGAGGCCGAGGCCGGTCAGCGGCAGGCCAGCAGTGCGGAGCAGGACTACGAGGAGGTCATCCAGCTGCTGGAGGCGGAGATCAGAGACCTGAAGAACCAGCTGGCCATCAAGAGGCAGGCAAGAGGACTGGAGTCCACAAAGGTCCGTCCAAGCGTTTCACTATTTGATGTTATTTTCTACTTCTGCCCTACATTTCAGCAGGAAGTATTGTTATTTTTATTCCACAATATTTATTTGTACTTCAGTTTGTAGATTGGGGTGCAGCTAATCCACATTGTTGAATTCAGCTACGTTTTCTTACTCCACCACAACAAACTCTTCCTGGCTAGCATTCACGTTTCCAACGTTTATCTTCCACCTCGGCATCTATCTATCGGCATCTATCTATCTATCGGCATCTATCTATCTATCTATCTATCTATCTATCTATCTATCTATCTATCTATCTATCTATCTATCTATCTATCTATCTATCTATCTATCTATCTATCTATCTATCTATCTATCAATCATTGAGCGAGACTCCGTAAGGATGTCAGACTCTTGTAATACCAACCGCAGTCTGTTCGTGACAAAAAGAGCACTTTTAGTGGACGTGCATTGACTGTTGCCCCGAGCGCTTACAAAGCATCTGTCGCGTTCTGCATCAAACTGGACCCAGTGGACCAAGGTCAGGAGTTGCTGTCCTCTTTAGTCACAGACTTCAAAACGTACAAATATAGCATTCAGGGTTAAATTACAAAGTTACCCTCAAGATGTGAGTCCAGTGAACAAAAAAATAACCCCACTATTTCTATCTGATATTAACATGCATCTTAATCTACATAATGACACCTGATACCAGGAGTCATTCTTATTATGATCAAATATCATGATGTAAATTGAGTAGCTGTGTTGTTTTCACCTTTGGGTCAAAGAAGCACCACTGCTGTTCATAATCCAAGAAAGAAACCAATCCTTGGTGTTTGTCATGAGTAGGAAGTGTGCAGTGCAGACGTCTTTGTGAGATCAGTGTTACTGAAAAGCATCAGATTGGTCTCTCTTTAACTTCAGACAGTTTTAAGAGAAACACAAGCTGACCAATCACAGCTCAGTGACATAACCCCTTAATGCACAACTGAAAATCACTGCATAATTCATTACACAGACATGTGTCTAATCTGCCTGAGGCATGTTTCTATAGCACGGCATCCCTTTGAGCATGCGTATCAGCTGCTGCCTCTCCAGCTCAACAGTCCGCTGTGCGGGCATGAAGAATGTAAAGCATGGAGCTGAGCGTTGGCTTGCTTCTGTCCTCTCCGTCCTCCATCACGGGCTGGAGCCCCTGCAGCACCGTCAGTGTGAAACACATGAAGCTGCATAGCCACAGAAATCTGCTTATGTTTTCACAAGCAGCTTTGATGAAAAGAAGGCTTTATATTTATTTCTTCAGGCTGACTGCGTCAGAACCTGTGGCTTTTCATCTCAGGTAGTAAATCCTGCATCTGCTCACTGAGAGCAGCATCCTGTGACAGAGGAGATGAGAGAGTAACAGAAAGGGTTTGAAACCCCCTCACCATTCTGCTCCGAGGACCAAAGCAAATGTAACAGCCGCTACATGGTCACATGGTTCGATGAGTTCAAACAACCGGAACCTTCCTTCTCACCCTCCTTCTTTCATCCCTTTCTTCCCTACTTCATTGTTTCCAAACTAGTCTTTGATAAAAGAAAAATCCCATTAAAAGTTGCTGTTATATATTTATACATTTGTGTAGACTAGAGGACAATAAGTGCATATTTGTGCTTTCAAATATGTATGCTTCGAAGACAATTTTAATTTTTTAAGTATTTTTTTTATTGCCAAAAGGGTTTTACACTGAGTTGAGGTGGGAAAAATTATGTATCAATAAAACGTAATGGTAAAAGGACTGTACTTGTATTTTTCTTTTCTAATCTTCTAACCACTCAAAGCTCTTTCATACTACATGTCATCATTTGCCCATTCACACACTGATGGGAGGCTAAGGAGCCACCTGCCCATCAGGCGTAACTAACATTCACACACACATTCACACACCATGGGCACAGCTAGGGGTTCAGTGTCTTGCCCAAGGATACATCGACATGGGGGTTCAAAGCACCGATCCTCTGATTGAAGGTCGACCCGCCTCAGCACTGAACCACAGTAATGTGACAAAGTACAACAGAAACAGACTTGGTGAATACATGATGACTGAAGAGCTGACATGTGTCACCTTCCTCACATTGACTTGACACCAACACAGAGGCCATATTTCTATCATGTTCCACATGTTTTTCCATCGTTGAGCTTTGACTTTAGTGTTAATATCATTGTGTTCTCTTCTCCGCCAACTGTTTATCTCCATGAACCAACTCCTAATATTCACGAACAGTTGTGGATAAAAACTTGCCTTAAAGGTCCCATTTTGTAGAATGTGAGATTTACATATCTAATTTTAAGTAGTATTCTATTGTACAACTTTACTGAAGGAAACTTTCAATGGGTTTAAATATTGTATTTACAGAACTGAAGTGGGTTAATTTATTATACAAGTGAAGGCATTGTTGATGCCCAGGGATAATTCATTTGAGGATTAAGTGCACAGATCTGTGAACAGGGCAGTTTTTCTGACTTGATGAGTCACAATGTTTATTGATGGTGTTTCTCAGGAGGAGGTGCTGGATCTGAACAAGAGGCTGACAACTATCGACTGCCAGCTGAAGAAGTCGGAGCTGAGCAGAAAACACCTGGAGATCTCCAACAAGAAGCTGCTGGGCTTCGCTCAGGTACAACTTGAACTGGACTCCCTCACAGTAGAAGAGGTTTTCTCTGTTCACTCGCTCCTCACGACACCTACAGTGTCCACCTGCTTGAATACATTATTGGTGTTGGGAACCAACAGATAGAGTAGGAAGTGAACCCACATCTGGTTTGGGTCCTTGGTAGCACTTTATAATAACTACATGCTATTTAGCATTAGTTAAGCATGAGTAAACACTTAATTCATAATTTATAAAACATTGTTCCAACATGAACAGTGTTTACTCATGCTTAACTAATGCTAAATATTGTGTAGTTATTATATAGTGCTACTGGATCTTTTTAAGGGATGTGTTAACATAGAACAACAATACTTATATATATATATATATATATATATCATTGTCTCGAGAAAACAAAAGATTGTTTCTTCTTATTACCTGAAATGTTTGGGTCATATCATCTGACCAGATTGAGCTGACACGTGTGACTACGTCTGGTTGTCAAAATAAGGTGTTAACAAGGGTTCATACGATATACATGTATGGAAATAAGATTTAATGGATTATATTCACTCAAATCAAAATGTTCTCAAAAGAGAATAAAAACTTCATTAAATTAAAAGGCATCATTTAAATGAGCAGTTCCGTTTGAACGTCACCACTCCGATCACATCATCATCATCATCATCATCAGTAGGGACAGACGTGTTTCCACAGTTGCTAGCTAACGTTACCTCAGATGCAGACACAAAAAAAATAGTTTTTTTAAATGAAAAGTTGATGAAGACAACCTTCTCCAGTAAAAAAAGGAAAATACATTTTCTCTTGTTTCCTCATGTTGTGTTTTTTTCTCATTTATTTGGGAAGTTGGTTCTCTGGATTTTTTTAAAGAGTAGAAGTGGGTCTTAAGTTCGGTGCTGGACTAATACACTGTCCATAGATGATAAATGACTCCATGACAATCAGCATGTGTTCTGTCACAGCTCATAAGCCATGCAGTCCTATACACTGGATTCAACTTTCAGCACGCTGAGCCCATCAGAGATACCATGACAGTTCCAACGTGTCCTGCCCGTCTGCTAAAACCGTCATGGAGCCAGTCTGCCCCATAGTGGCTGGAAGACGCACTGCAGCTCCCTGCAGTACAGAAAGCAGACTTGTCTTGCCCCCCCCCCCCGATCCTGGATCAGCCTGCTGGACCTGCTGCCACCGCAACCCGACCCCCTCTCACCCGCAACATTTACCTGCTCATTCTTGGGGATCCTGAGGCGTTCTCAGGCCAGCTGGGAGATATAATCCCTCCAGCGTGTCCTGGGTCTTCCCCAGGGCCTCCTACCAGTTGGACGTGCCTGGAAAAAAAGGGAGGCGTCCTGGAGGCATCCTAATTAGATGCCCGAACCACCTCAGCTGACTCCTTTCGACACGGAGTAGCGGTTCAACTCCAAGCTCCCTCATGATGTCTGAGCTCCTTACCCTATCTCTAAGGCTGAGCCCGGCCACTCTACGGAGGAAACTCATTTCGGCCGCTTGTATCCGCGACCTCGTTCTTTCGGTCACGACTCAAAGTTCGTGACCATAGGTGAGGGTTGGGACGTAGATCGACCAGTAAATTGAGAGCTTCGCCTTCCGGCTCAGCTCCTTCTTCACCAAGACGGCCCGGTGCAACGCCTGTTTTACTGCTGCAGCCGCACCGATACGCCTGTCGATCTCCAGCTCCATTTTACCCTCACTCGTGAACAAGACCCCGAGATACTTGAACTCCTTCGCTTGTGGTAGGCACTCCCTCCCCACACGTAGGGAGCAAACCACCGGTTTCCAGCAGAGCACCATGCCCTCAGATTTCGTGGTGCTGACTCTCATCCCCGCCGCTTCACACTCGGCTGCATAACGCCCCAGTCAATGCTGGAGGTCATGGTCCGAGGCAGCAAACAGGACCACATCATTTGCAGAAAGAATATCCCAAGATCCCCGAACCTGACGTTCTCCCACCCACGGCTGTCCATAAAAGTCACAAACAGGACCGGTGATAAAGGGCAGCCCTGGCAGAGTTCAACACCCACCGGAACGTGTCTGACTTACTACCGAGGATACGAACACAGCTCCTACTGCAGGCGTACAGAGACCGGATGGCCCGTTGCAACGGGTCTGCACACCATACTCCAGCAGCACCCCCCACAAAAAGTCCAGAGGGACCCGGTCGAAAGCCTTCTCCAAGTCCACAAAGCACATGTAGACTGGTTGGGCAAACTCCCAGGACCCCTCCAGTATCCTTGCGAGGGTAAAGAGCTGGTCCACTGTTCCACGGCCAGGACGAAACACGCACTGTTCTTCTTGAATCCGAGGTTCAACAAACGGTCGGAGACTCCCTTCCAGCACCCTGGCATAAGCTTTTCTCGGAAGGCTGAGTAGTGTGATACCCCGATAGTTTGAGCACACTCTCCGGTCCCCCTTCTTGAAGATTGGAACCACCACCCTGGTCTGCAAGTCCATGGGCACTGTTCCCGACCCCTATGCGACATTGAAGAAGCGTGTCTGCCAAGACAGCCCAACAAAGTCAGGGAGCGGGACACACTGATTTATAAATGAGAGCCCGGATGTCTGTACTGGATCAGTGTTATTAAGAAACAAGCTCTTCACAGAACCTCACATTGTGTTTCGTCTGTCCTCAGAATGTCCACAAAGTGCTGACGACCCCCAGCCTGTTTGGAGCAGAAGGCGGGTAAGAGACTCACAGCATCACGGTATCAGTTGAGCTCGCTCGGGGGCGATCAGTTCAAGTCCTGCTGTAACCAGTTAGGTTGTGTGTTCTGTGTGTCAGGAGCAGCAAGTCATCTCCAGCCACCGACAGCCCCGACACCCCATCACCACTTCCTGATCCCGCCTTCCAACTGGCTGTGGAGGCCAAAGAGCTGGTGGCGGGAGTCGGCTCCCCGACTGCTGATGACAAAGGTACAGAGTTGTGACTGGAGAGGACTAAACCAGAACACTCTGAGCATGAGATGAAACTCTAGCAATCAGGATGTTGTTGTGCCAGAGATTGATACAAATATGACATAAGAATTAAAAACACAGAGTAATACATATTAAGTGTAGACTAATACCTGTGCCTAATTATAAAAAGTAAACAGTCAATTTAGTCAAATACAAAAATTAAGTAATAGTCTACAATTAATGTATAATATTGAACTTTTGGATGAATTTTCACTGATAATCACTGTTTGAATAATTTGTATATAGTTAATCCAAGAGGGTTGGGTGCTAAATGAATACGAAGCTCACCTGATAGCATGACAGCAGTGCAGCGTCTTGCTGAAGCAGACCTTTTTTTCAGAGCACAGAAGTCCATCCAAAAGTTTTCAGAAACCCCAAAAATCCTAATATAGTTTGTACCTCATCACCAACACCATTACTAACAATTCAATCAGAATGGAGTTATTCACCCCTACATAGATCATAGTTCAATTAGGATATGCAAGCAACAATGCGTTTTCATGAAAAATACATGTTAAAACAATTTTTTTAGGTACATTAGAAAAACCTATATATAAATTGCATTAATCTACCTTAACATGTATTTAAAAAAAAAAAAAGAGTGTTCCTGTTGCTCATGTTGTCAACAGGAAGCTGCTGAGTTGTATGTATCTGCAGAGTGTAATGTTGGAGGACTCCTAAGCAAACCTTTAGCAAACCCTGCTAAGTGTGGTCCGGAGTTTTCCAGCGGGACGAAAAACTCTTTCTTTAGTGTTCCCGGTCCAATGAAGGTGTTTCAGGGGGAAAGTGAGAAGATAAGAAGCATTGTTTAGTCTGGAAGGTGTGGTTCACGTGGGGTGGTGGGCACATGAAATAGGATAGAGATGGGTTCCCATAACAAACAACTTATTTTTTTGTTTGAAATGTGTACAACTTTGTATGTGTGCGTGCGTGTGGAAACATGGTGGGAGGGAGTAAGACAGGTCTAAATTTGACCCTTCTGACCCCTCATAGGCTCCACTTTCATGCCGGGTCAAATTGACCCGAACATCATCTCTGTAATATAAACCTGCAGGGGGGGTTGCAAATACATGATATTTTTGACAGATGTTTTCTGTCCACCTGTGATCGACCTGCAGCATCAAAGAGTGTGTTGGCGGTAGCATCCGTCCCAGACGTCAACCTTCATCATGTGTGAGCAGCAAAGAGCCAGAGGACTGTGAGAGGGGGGGCAGGAGGCAGAGGCTGAATGAGCTGTACCCGATGGACTACACCAGTCTACGCCATCCAATAGACCTTCTGAAAATAATTACATCCCATTGATAAATTCACATCCTCCGTTCAGTGGCGGATTGAACACAACCCGGCCGGTGTTTTAATGCCAAAGCTTGCTCACACACATGAAATTAGTGTCTTCCTTTGAAGCGGAGGGTTCAGCAGTGGGGCGTGACCCGAGGACTCTCGTCATTCATGATAACACATGTACACAAGTCTCTGTGAGAAGTGCTCTGCCAAATAAAGTCAGCTGCAATTCTCTTTTGTGTAACTGACAGCAGGTGGTGTTTGAGGAGCTGCATGACCAAGTCCACAACACACACACACACATGCTGTCACCTTTGGTAACACCCCTCTGACCAGTTTTCTACCCCCCTTCCTTCCTTCCCACCCACCCACACCCCCACACGCACACACGCACACACACGCACACACGCTTGGAAAGAAAATCCAAGGCTGGTCTGTTTAGTCTTCCTCTGTCATAATAACTCGCTGCCATCTGCCACAGGAGTTATGAACTGTTGAGCAGAAAGTAGAAAGAAAAAAACACGGTTTTCCTTTGTCCACCTCCATGATTCTCCTCGTGCCCTTATTCAGTAACAACAGGCAGAGAGTGAAATGTTCATGAAGACTGGACTGTGGCTTCATACTGCATGGCTCATGTTGCTTAACTCCTGCTGTAAACCTGTGTTTGGTAGTCACAGAGTCGAGGCAGACATCAGTCAAAGGCTACATGTGTAACATTCATTTGATTTATACGGACAGCTTTTAAAAATACTGACATGTCCTGTACTTCAACAAGATTGCATCTTTGGTGTGGCCTCATATCTTTCTGTTTCAGTTTTTTAATAAAGGACTAACTGCTGACTGGATCTGATGTGTTTATTCCAGTCTCCAAACATTGTATTTCCACTACCAACAGTATTGAACATCGTTTAACCCGACCGAGGTGACGATTTGATCAAATAAGAAATGAGAAACAGCCAACAGTTTCCCACAGATGAACCTAAAGCCTCCCTACAGACTCACTGCAGCACAGCTGATCTCAGTGTGACCTGACGACAAGAGAAGTGTTTCAGGTGCAGATGTGAGGCATTGGGCCCCAGACAGGTGGAGTTTGTATCAAACAGAGGTTATGGAGGAGAAAAGAAATCTGAATACACTTTAATCTACAGCATCCATACAGAGAAACAGAGTGGTAAACCATAGTAAACTAATAAAAATAGCCTAACTAACTAAAAACTGTTAGAATTAGTGAACAATAATACTCCATGTCTTAAAGAATAGCTTGCACCTGTATAAACAACTCTTAAACTAGTCCAAAGGAAGCAATGGAACACAGAATCCATAAAACATGAGGCTTCAGAAGTCTCAGTAAAAGATATATTTGGTTCTTCCTCAAAGTTGTTTTACTCAGAACTTCCCTCATTCCGTTCCTGTTCCTCCACAGGGACACAACCAGGAGACGTGGTACAAACTTCCTGTTTTCCTCAGAGTTGAGCAACTACCAACATGGACAACAACGGTTCCTCCAGTGTGTGAGAACAGAGGGCTCGTGGTGACGGGTCTCAGAGGTTTCTGGGGAGGTTGAGCAGTCTGCACAGGCTTCAGGAGGAAGTTTCACGAGCAAACAGATACAATTGCTCCATAACAATATTCTACTGCCCATACCAACCTCTCAAACTACATTTCAGTTGAATTTTCTCCCGTACAGAACAGACAGGTGTCGGTTCATTTCACACACATAAATCAGCTTACTCTCTGATAATGTTTTTGCATGTGCCGACGAGGCCTGAAGTGTGATTAAGTCTTATGTGAATAAAAACCTCCAACTGTATAGATCGAGAGCTCCCCAAAAAAAGAACACAGCACTTATAAATTCAACTACCACAGATGAGTATTGTTGTCACGCCTCTTCAAGTGTGGGCGGCTCATGAGTTCTTCTGTTGGAGTTTGAATCTTCATAATTAAATGTCGTGTGCATTATCAGGGTCTCTGGAAGGTGAGGGGGGGTGAACCCACGCAGCTGGGGCTATGGAGGCTCGAGTCGTAGGAGCTGGGCGTCATCCCCACGATGCCCTCGGTCTGGGGCGTCTCCCCACACAGGAAGTCATCATCATCCTCCCGCGAGCCCTGACAGACACACAAAAAAACAGCACAAGCTCAGTTTCTGAAAACTAAGTCAGAGTCCCTGTTAAGGAGCACACAACAGGACACAGCAAAACTGGATGACCAGAGACAGGGACTTAAAGCGACTCAACCGGTTTTACACCAACGCTCCGTGTTGATGCCACGGGGAGTCTGACCAGGTATTAATGTCAGCTGGAGACTACAATTACTACGGTGTGGAGAGAGAACAAAAAGCCTCTGAGCAGTTGCATTATAGGAAGTGTTTTTAAATACCAACCTATATTATAGACTAAAAGCACCTCTGCTGCTTTGATCCTGATGATTATCTTAAGTGACACAACTAGTTGTCTATTAATTGATAGAATTAAATAACTATTTTGATAATCAATTAATTGGAAAAAAGGACAATATTTCTTTCTGGATCCAGCTGGAGCCAGACAATATTGACTTTATAATAAAGTCAAACATTCCCAAGATCATACTCCATAATGTCAATTAATTTATAGATGATAGAACACTGTTCCCTTTGCTTCCCTTGACCCTGTGATGGTGAGCTCACTGCCTCACTCAAAAAGACCTTGAATGCAGATATAGGGGATTACTTTGCCCCTGCAGAAACATAGTCATCCAGATTAGTGGGTGCCTTTTTGTCTGGCTGGTTTCATTCCAGCCTTGCTAGCTAGTGGAGAACCAGATCCAGCTGGGTCCTGATCCTTTGGTTCATGAGGAACAGGCTTCCTCATCTTCTTTATTTTGCCCTTGAACAAACTCACGAAACTCTCAGCCGTTTGACAGGTGGTCTAGATCTTTTGCAGGTTGAACTGCACTGACCAGGCTGGCACCAGTATTCCTGACGAGGAACACTGGGCGTCCACATGGGTCCAGATGCCTCTCAAGTTCTCCACTGTCATGAATGACTATATAGACTGTTTTGGGTGCCTCTTAACCCATTCTGAGTGGGCATCAGTGACCATTTGAAACATCTTTCCCAATACTGGCCCACAATAATCCCAGTGCAGCCTTATCCATGGTTGGTATTGACGTCCATGAAACACTGCTCTTCCCACCAGCTCTGACCTTATGAACCCTATGTTCATAAAAGAAATTCAACAATGTTTCAAAAAGAAAATCCATTTTGACTTGTCTAATTACAGTATGGGCCGGTCACCACTCTCCTGCGCTCCTGTAGTTCATAGTTTTCTTCAGTCAAAAGTAAAATACCAACATGGCGGCATGCTAAAAGGGAAGAGTTTGTTTGCCTGCTCAGCTACCTCGAGCTAAACACGGCACGCTGCTCAGTTTGTCCAAAGTTTGCTCCAAACGAAGAGCCGCAGCATCACACATTTATTCCAGCATCTCAAACAAAGGCAGGCAGCCGCCTGGGAGAAGTGTGTGGACCGTTGCACAAAGACGTCTACGGCCCTTAAAGCTGCTGCTAAACACCAGGTAGCGCTAGTTTAAGACGAGGACGGCGTGCCACCACTGTCGGGATGTGAAGGGGAATGCCAGACGAGATTTGGACCATCAATTGAACAGATCAAGACATTGGAATAAATCCGTATGAGCTATGTGACACTGTGATAGGTTTCTACTATTTACTATTTGACATTTCATAGACACATTGATTAAACAAGAAAATAATCAATAATAATAATATTAGGAGGAGGAGGAATAGTAGCAATCCCCAATCTGACATTCTTGAACATTGCTGTCATCTCACCTGTTGTCCGGCTTTGGTGGGAAGCAGCTCTGTGTCTGCTAGTTCCTCCCAGACCTGGTACAGCGGCTCAATCAGCTGAACAGACCTACACACACGCACACACAGTAAGTTTTCTCGTCCAGACGTGATGACTTCTTCCGTCACATGGGGTCCATCTCATATGCCTTCTAGGAACGCGGCATTTCATTTCTGGACCTTTCATAAGTTAGTGACAAAACACAATGGAATTGTGAATGTTTTTCAGAGTACTTTAAGACCTTCACCACAGCTGCTGAGGGGACCTCGTGGTGAGTTTATTTCGTCAGCTACTATTGTTATGGTCACACATAAGATGTTTTACTGACACTAGAATTTTTCCTTCGGTCTTTCTTCAAAGAGAGTACGGTGAAGGCTGGATGCCTGTCTATTCATCAAACCACTGAGACATTCAAATATATTGGAGCTCTACTTCACAGAATCCACTCACAACTCCCAAATATCGCTGTGGCGAAGTAAACCCTGGGTCCAAGGACACAGCCATACATACCAAAAGATGTTATTGGAGAGAATAATACCTCTTGAGCAGGTAGGGGTCGAAGGGGAAGAAGCTGTCCAGAGGGTTGGTGTTGGTGGTCACGCCGTCTCCTCCTCCAGTGCTGCGGACCACCGGCAGCCTGTGGCGGTTGTTCCTCTCTATGATGGTGTAGCAGAACACCACCTGATACTTCCTGCAACAGAACAACAGCAGCTGTTGTGAGTGAGATCCGCGAGGGAACCCTCTCCAGCAGGTCTCAGTCGCCTCCTACTGTGGGAACTCATGCCTTATAATATGTTATTATATGTGGTGAATGTGGCTCAGTGGCTAGCATGTCCGTCTTTCTATTAGAGGATCGGTGGTTCGATCCCCCGGCACCGCTAGTCCTCGTCGATGTGTCCTTGAGCCAGACACTTAACCCTAATTGCTCACCGTTGCTGTTTCTACGGTCTACCGTATATCATGTAAGTCGCTTTGGATAAAAGCGTCAGCTAAATGAAATTAGTTAACAGACTATAGAGAAAACATCTCCACTCTGACAGTGATGATAACTGTGTCTTTATTAATTTAAGTAGTAGTTTACCACCATTCATCTGAAAACATTATACGATACTTTTTATCAATATTTTAAATGGATTTTTATTGGAATGTTCGCTATAAACTGTCCGGGAACATCAGCAGCTACCAGTAACACGCTGCTCTAACAGTGAGCCACAGCTACTCTAATAACATATTATAATATATGGGATAATCGATCCGCAAGACATTTCCTGCAAAACAGCTCCTTTTACTTGTAATACTTGAAGTACATTTTGTTGATAAAGTGGAGCTTTACTTTGGGCTATCTTCTTCCACCACTGCATGTAAGATATATCAGAACATTCAGTAAATACAACAGTCCCCAGTTGTGGTCTAAATTACAACATGGCCAGTCTGGATGACTGGAGCCGGGTCGAGCAGGACAGGCTGTGTACCTGGTGATGGCAGCGAACATGCTGGTTACTGAAGGCAGGCAGACTTTGAGAGGGTTCAGCTGACACATCACCACCCGCTCCAGGTTCAGACTCTGCAAGTACTCCAGACCTGAGAGAGAGAGAGAGAGAGAGAGAGAGAGAGAGAGAGGAGAGAGAAGAGAGAGAGAGAGAGAGAGGAGAGAGAGAAGGAGAGGAGAGAGGAGAGAGAGAGAAGAGAGAGAGAGAGAGAAGAGAGAGAGAGAAGGAGAGAGAGAGAGAGAGAGAGAGAGGAGAGAGAGCGACGAGAGAGAGGGAGAGAGAGATGAGACGGCTGTCATTGTTCAGAGGTCTGCATAGTTCCATCTCATCAGAATTCATCAGCAAGGGATATGTATCAGAGTTAAAGTATCAGTTTTTTTTTTTCTAAATGTGGTGAAGTAAAAGTAAAAAGTCAACAGAAATATAAATAGTAAAGTAGAGTACAGATATCCAAAAAATGACACCACTGGGTGTGGGCCCTGTGAGACCAGAGGTGCATACCTTTCTTCATGTTGCCCCTCCAGCATGGCTAGGTGTCTGAAGATTAGCGTGTAGAAGACGGCCTGGCAGGCGGTGTAGAGGGCCCGTGCAGGCTGATGTCACAACAGGCCGGTCTGCCACTGCTGTCCTGGCTGTCGATATAACAATGGATCCAGGAGAGCAGCAGGTCCAGACAGGCCCGCACAGTGCTGCAGGGGGGTACGAGGACACTGGATTAGAACTGCAGGATAAACACGGTCACAGAGGAATACGTGGCTCACTCTGGCTTTAAGCTGCCTCGGTTGTCTCCAGCGTCATGAACTCACAGCACAGGGATGAACTTGGCTCGGGCCAGGAAGCTCCCCAGGTATCCGGCAGCAGCCTGGCGGAGGACAGCGGGCTGAGACGGACTCTGCAGGATCTTCCACAGGTGATCCAAGAAGGCCTCGGCCAAAGCCTGGGACACAGAGTATTACACACGCAGGACTCAAGGAATGTTCTCCATCAACACACTACACAGAACACCACCAGGCATTGTGACAAAACATTTCCACTCATCAAAAATAATCATCTTTTTCAATTTAGGCTACTGATTATTTTCTCAAATGAAAGCAAAGGACGGGGGATATTTTTACATTTGTCGAAGAAAAACGTGGACCTTATTTTAGCTGGCTAGTTATTCTCAACCACTGCTCCTGGGCCCACTGGAGGGCCTCGGCGGAATTACACATATCTAGTCTAGTTTATTTTATCTCCTTCATGTTATGTTTTTCTCTCATTTATGTGGTCCTCGGGTTTCTTTTTTTTTTTAACAAACACAAGTTTAGGAACCTCTGTTCTATACGGCATTCATAACAATATCTCATCCCACAGCTATCATCTGTGTAAAGATGTAGAGGAGTGAGCAGAGCATGAAGCCTCCCTCCCTCTGTGTGACGCCATCACAGCTTCTGCTCCCTGTGCTGAACATCACCATCATTCATTTGGAGTGTTTGTGTTTACCTGTTTAATCCAAGTTCAATGATCTTGCTCTTCTATCTCTGCTTTTGGTCTCCAGAAATAAATACTAAATGCTCCCCCATTTTCACCTGCTTGTCTCGAATGTGTCTGTCGGTCAGTCACCTGACCTCAGTCCGACTCATCAGACCCAGACTGAAGGCTCAATGCCACATATTGCTTTTTCCCCATTGTCACACAAAACCCTCAAGCACAGTGGGACGTACTGACCACTTTGAAGCTGCACAGGTAAAACAGTGTGTACTGGACGTGACCGGACGCATGTGTTGGCAGAATGAGCTTGTCAAACACACTCAACAAATCTCTGTACAGATCCTTAGTCTTTTCCACATGAAGAGAGAGCTGAGAGCAAAAACAGAGAAAAAGAGGATGACACACTTTACAGCCAAAAACATTCATATGTACACAGAGTACATTCTACATTTCCTTGGTTGTGTGAGAGTCTTTCAAATATATGTCTAAACCCATCCCATTATTGGTCAGTCCTGTCACTGGTTCTCAGTGTCACAGCTGTGTTATTCACAAACCATCAACATGGCAGACGTCCTTGATGTAAGCCATCACAATAGCCATGAGGGTGTCCAGCCTATCAGCCACCGGGTGGGCCATCCCAGCCACCCTGGAGGGACCTCTACTGACAAGTCCTCATCCTGACAGACACACAGAGGATGTCAAAGTAAGAGGACAAATTATGTAAATCCAATACACCATTTGGACATTGTGCAGTCAGTTTTCTTCACATTTTTGTTGTCGGGTTGTGATGTATTGATATAATTTATTTTTATGCAGACATTTCATTCATTAGATGCTGCTGTAGTCCATTTATGCGACTACAGCAACAAAACAGTAGCGCATTCCTTTTTCAGGAGGACCAGGAGGATCGTAAACAGCAGCAACTAAACAATTCTCTAGGCAATATTATCAATTGCTTCTTTCAGCAATTGATTCTTCTGTTACACATGTGACTTCAAATTCACTTATAACTTAATTTCCTTTAACATCTTAATATCAACATTCACTATTACAGATTTGTTTTTGATGTTTTTGTAGTTTAATTCTCATTTAGTCTAAAATACCTGGGTTAAGTAAAACTCTCTTACACAAAATATGAACTTAAACTCAGTAATTATTATGTTTGCATCTGTGTCATCGTAGAATGTTTTATATTGTGCAAGACAACTGATTGAAAG
>CM042232.1:20884052-20886552 GCA_023566465.1 Cottus gobio
AATGTAGATCTTTTTTAGCATTATTAATGTAGATCTTTTTGACTAGGTCAATTTAAAAGTAGCTCGCAAGCCAAAAAAGTGTGGGCACCCCTGCTCTAGCTATTTCTTCAGTCTGGAGAAAAAGAACGGGCAGGGGAAAGTAATCCACGCACTGCTGTCTGACACAGGGCAGGAACTGACGGAACCAAGCCAGATACGGGGGCGAGCTGTGAGCTTTTATCAAAAATTATACTCCACGGAATACCAGGAAGAGCCAGCTCTCCTGGAGAGTTTCTGTGGAGGACTGCCCCAGGTCTCTGAAGAGGCCAACTCACAGCTCCAAGGCCCCCTCCAGATGCAGGAGCTGCTGGCCGCCCTGCAACGCATGCAGGGGCGGCGGGCTCCTGGCATCGATGGCCTTACGGTTGAATTTTATAAGGCCTACTGGGACATCCTCGCAGAGGATGTCTCGGAGGTTTTTAATGAGTGTCTGGCCTCTGGTTCCATGCCAGTGTCCTGCAGGAGGGCAGTCCTCACATTGCTGCCCAAAAAAGGAAACCTGCAGGACATCAAGAACTGGCGCCCTGTGTCACTGCTCTGTGTGGATTACAAACTCCTGTCCAAAGTATTGGCCTCCAGACTGGGAAAAGTTATGGAGCAGGTCATCCACCGGGACCAGACCTACTGCGTCCCCGGCAGGTCCATGGTGGACAACGTCCACCTAATTCGAGATGTTTTGGATGTCTCTAGTTCATTAGGTGTAGACGCTGGTTTGATTTCCCTGGACCAGGAAAAGGCTTTTGACCGCGTTGAGCACAGCTTTTTGTGGAGCGTGATGGAGAAGTTTGGGTTCAGCGCGGGCTTCATAGCTAAGATCAAGGTGCTGTACAGGGATGTTGAGAGTGTGCTGAAAATCAACGGCAGTCTGAGTGCTCCTTTTAGAGTGTGTAGAGGGGTCCGGCAGGGCTGTGCTCTGTCTGGGATGCTCTACGCTCTCTCCCTTGAACCTCTCCTCCACAAGATACGTTCCAGCACTCAGGGTTTGTTTTATCCGGGTTTTAATAAAGAAATGATTTTATCTGCTTATGCAGACGATATTATATTTTTTATTAAAAACCAAAGTGAGGTCAACATTTTAGCAGGTATTATACAGGATTTTAGCTCAGCATCGGCAGCGAGGGTCAACTGGGGAAAGAGTGAAGCCCTCGCTGTCGGTGAGTGGCGCGGCGGTCTCCCAGTTCTCCCCCAAAACCTGGAGTGGAAGAGAGGAGGTTTAAAGTATCTAGGGGTGTTTTTGGGAGCAGACCATATAGTGAAGAAGAACTGGGAGACCGTCACAGAAAAGGTCGAAGGGAAACTAAAAAAATGGAAATGGCTGCTCCCCCAGATGTCACTTAGAGGGAGAGTGCTGGTTTTAAATAACTTGGTAGCATCCCAGTTGTGGCACCGGTTAGCCTGTGTGGACCCCCCATTAGGCCTACTTGCAGACATCCAGAGGAAGATGGTGGACTTCCTCTGGGGGGGTCTGCACTGGGTGCCACAGGGGGTGCTGTTTTTAGCCAGGGAGGAGGGGGGACAGGGCCTTGTCCACCTGGCCAGCCGGACTGCCACTTTTAGACTACAGTTTATTCAAAGGTACCTCACAGGCCCGGCAGATCTGGTGTGGAGAGATGTGGCCAGCAGCATCCTGAGGCGTGCCAATAACCTGGGGTTGGATGATGCTCTGTTTTTAACTGATCCTAAAGTTTTAAAATTAACTATGTTGCCTCCTTTTTATCAGGGTGTCTTTAAGTCATGGGCCCTTTTTAACCATAAAAGGTGCCCGGAAGCCAACTCTCTGCACTGGTTGTTGAGAGAACCACTGGTCAACGGAGCCAGGCTGGACGTCAGCAACCACACCACCCACGGCCTGACGGCGGCGCTGATCCAGTCTGGAACCTTGACCCTGCAGCAGCTGGTGGATGCAGCGGGGCCGGCACTGACCAACACCCAGGCCCTGGGTTCGCTGCTGGGGCTGCAGTCTCTCCGGGTGGCAAGGAGGATCCTGGAGCTCTGGTCACAGAGACTAACAAAGAAAGACAAAGACCTCCTGATGGGTGGCCAGACCAGGACCAGCCCGGATGCTGCAGACCCCTACCCGGACATCATCCTGAGCCCAGGGCTGGGAGAAAAGACCGGCCCCCTTCTGAGGGTCATCCACGCAGAAAAACTAACAATAACGAGAGCGGACAAAGAGACTCTGTACCGCAACTGCGTGAAGTGCATCCACCAGGCCGGACTGAGCGGCAGGCCTCCAACTGTGTGGACCAAGAGATGGGGACAGGATGGACCCAGCCCACAGTGGAGGATTTTATACAAAGCCCCCCTCAAAAAACGGACAGGTGACCTCCAGTGGAGAATCTTGCACGGTGCCGTCGCTTCCAACGCTTTTATTTCTGTTCTTAATCCAACTGTTTTTAGCGGGTGTCCATTTTGCGGCGTACGTGAGACAGTTTACCACGTTTTTACTGAGTGCAAGAGA
>CM042232.1:20889052-20899052 GCA_023566465.1 Cottus gobio
TACTCGACTCCCTGCCACCGAGACAGTCCACCTCAAGCGCTGCCGCCGGAGGACGTGCAGCATCGTCAGGGACACCTCACACCCAGTGTTTGCCCTCCTCACCTCTCGGAGGCGCTATAGGAATCTCTGTTCCAGGACAAGCAGGCTCAGGAACAGCTTCTTCCCCTCAGCTGTCAACTTACTGAACTCTGCACCACGGCGACAGTCCCCATCCCAGGTTACCTGTTCATACTGTCTATACTACTCATACTGTTAATGTTCTTTTTTATTAACAGACCAACCACAGGATTTTATGATAGCAAATATGGGATTTTAGCACATTTTGTTAACTAATGGGGCGACTGTGGCTCAGTGGTTAGCAAGTCTGTCTTTCAATCAGAGGGTTCGATCCCAGGCTCCGGTAGTCCATGTCGTTGTGTCCTTGAGCAAGACACTTAACCCTAATTGCTCACCGTTGCTGTGGCTACAGTCTACTGTATAACATGTAAGTCGCTTTGGATAAAAGCGTCAGCTAAATGTAATGTAATAAATCCATCTGCTGATCATTAAATGTGCTTTGGAGATCTTATAATTCATTTTTTAAGGCTGCTGTAGAGGTTAAATGCAGGACGATTTGGTGTCACCTTTGTTAAATATAACAGCAGTTTATACCCTGTTGAAGACTCATAGGAGTTACTATATTTGCTTCTGCAAAAGCTATTGAAGCACCATATTTGCATGACCTTTTTATGCAAATCCACACAGAACATTATGCACATCAGCACTGGTATTTTACCTGATTAACACTTAAAAAGATGTTAAAACATATCACTTAAGTGTACCTCAGTATTAAGCACTGAATCCTTACAGGAAAACAGGCCTTGTGCACGTGCATGTATCCGTGCGCTCCCTGGAGTGTGCAAAGTGGCTTTGGTCCAGTCCTATACTCTAGCTGTTTGTCATTATTCATAACATGCAGTTGATTTGCAGCCAATCCATACACTAATAATCAGTTATAATAACCTGATATTTCTTCATAAATATTCATATTAGAAGCTAAAGTGCTGCGTAGACATCTCTCAGTGACATAATCTGGTTTCCCCCACGTTGGTCCTGATGATTCAAACTGTCCAATCAGCAAGTTTCCTGTCAGCCTGTATAACTTCATGTTTATTCCTCTTGGGGCATTTGTAAAAGAAAAAGTTATGTGTGAGCAGGAACTGGACTAGAACTAAAATGCAACAATGTGAGAAAGCAGCCTATGACTCCCCAAACTGCAGCAAGTAGAAAAGCACTGATGACACACCTTGGCCAGAAAAAAGACTATAAAAATTAGTATTTTCCCCCCAACCATAGCAA
Source organism: Cottus gobio (assembly GCA_023566465.1). Taxonomy (NCBI): domain Eukaryota; kingdom Metazoa; phylum Chordata; class Actinopteri; order Perciformes; family Cottidae; genus Cottus; species Cottus gobio. Next base: position 20,890,391 of record CM042232.1, read on the forward strand.
GACCAGCAGATGAATGAACCATAGTTGAACCACCCTTGAAATAAGATGGAGGACACCTACTTTCATCTTCATCATCTGAATCGGAGATATCAACCCCTCCCTCGCAGATAGTCACTCTCTCTGTAAACAAAAACAAACAATATTACTCCACAAGTTCCTGGTGGTAGGATACAGTAAATATGTTGCAACACGAAATAGTTAGGACAACCAACTTTACTTAACTAGTTTAAAACAGCAGTGAGAGCTTGCATTTTGTATTTTATTGTAGAAACTGAATTATTTTACCACCATTCAGGGCAACCTACTCGGAGTAAAGTGGGAGACCACCATCTTGAGGCAGGCACGCAGGTAGAAAGTCTGTGCTGAGACCAGGTTACTGAGGAAGACCATGTACTCCTCCACCACAGCCTCGCTCCGGCCCACCCATGGGAGTCTCTAGAAAACACACACACACATGACCACAGAAGAGTTTCAGGCATTATTCAATATTCTCAATAGTTGGTCATTCATTTTCTTCTGACTAATTGGTCAACTCATCACTTCAGCTCTTAACGTCGTACAGGTCCTCATGGTGGTCTGTCCGCCCATGCAGCTGAACATAAGCTAGATCCTCTTGTGTGGCCACACTCACCAAGATGGTATAGATGAGCTGCTCATGGTCCTTTGTGAGCTGGGTCATACAGCTCTGAAGGTCTTGTAGCCAGTTGATGATCTGGGCATCCTGTCAGAGGAGAGAGTTCACTCAGCAACAAAGCCACATTACACAGATCCAAGTGCCCCTCAAACACTGCGGTGCTTTACTCTACTTTTATCTCGGGATCAGCCAGCTGATGTCTCAGCAGTTCATAGTCACTGGAATCTCCCTTCAAACAAGAAGAGAAACAGCCAATCAGGAAGAGAAAGCTGCCAGTCTACACTTAACGCTGTCCTCGTGAACATAATGCATTCATCACAACAGCTGAAACATGCAGTCACTGTTCCACAACTACTACGTCAGCGGATAGAAGGGGACTGACCTGACGTGACCACTCACCCGTTTATGTTTCGCTAATGTTTCCACAACGGTGCCTCCAAATCTGACCGTTCTAACGGGAGGAGAGTTCAGGAAGTCCCGGCTGTCGACCTCCATATTTCCGTGCGCTCGTGCGTGTTAGCCGCCCTGACTCGTTAGCCGGCTCTCCGCTCAGAGACGAGACGAGCTTTCATTGTCATTCGGAGAGCTCATTCAGTCAAGGTTAAGGAACATATTCGTCACTTTTGAAGAGTTATTCCAGTGTTTTGAAAACAACTGCTTGGCTAAACCGTAATTGTGTTAAGCATGCGTTCACAAGCGGAAGATATTCACTTGTTTACGGAAGTGAATACAAGACTCCGGTGCCGCATTGAAAGTCTTCCCTCAAGCTCGACTCCGGGTTAGGGTTGCAGTTGGTTGGATTTGGGAATGGGAAGATATATACATTTGTTTTTACTTTTGCTTTTTTTGTGTGTATATTTTGAAAAAAAATTGTCATATACCAGGGGGTTTTGCAAAATGATACAATCAATACATGCAATACATGCATGTTAAGCATTATTAGCTTGTACAATTCATAAATGAAGAGTCTTTAAACCCTTGAGCAGCACTATCTTTCTGTGAAATATTCTATAAGAAAGATGTATCAAAAACAAAATGTTGAAGTATTTTGATTACAGTTCTGCAGACATAATACAACCAAACAGTTTATATTGAATGAAGGAATTAAATGTTAAAATGAATGTTGTAATGAATGCTCATGAATGTTGTAATGAATCTACAGGCTCAGTCAATGAGCCTGTAGATGCCTTAGTTCTAAAGTTAAAAATGTTATTGATGCCATTGCACCCACTAAGGTGAAGGTTGTCTCGGGTAAGAAAAGATCCCCTTGGAGAAATGCCACGCTGGTGCAAATAGAGAAAAGAGAGTGTCGGAAAGCTGAGCACAGGTGGCGAAAAACTAATCTCCAGGTTCACTGTGGTATCTATAAAGAGAGACTTCGAAACTACAATTTGGAGCTTAGAAATGCAAGGCAGTCCTTCTTCTCTGACATTATAACCAAAAACAATAACAATACAAGCGCCTTATTTGTTACCTTTGACAGGCTATCAAACCCTCCGGTGTCAGTAACTACAACGTTTCAATCCACCTGGGCATGCAATCAATTTGCCTCTTTATTTCCTGACAAAATTCAGAAAATTAGACAAGCAGTTGGTGGCTCCACACCAACCACAGAATATGTGTTGTCCCCATCTTTAAATAACATCCATTCAAATATCATGACACAATTTCATTCAATTAACCAAAGAAGCCTAGAAAATATCATACAATATCTAAAAAACATCCTCCTACTGCTTGGATATTCTACCAACACACCTTTTCAAAAATATTTCACACTGCATGATCACTGATCTTTTACAAATTGTAAACACATCCCTTCTCTCAGGTGTCTTCCCACAAGCCCTAAAAACAGTTATTAAACCACTCCTAAAGAAGGCTAGTTTTGAACTCAAGATAATGAAAAATTATAGGCCAATATCAAACCTCCCTTTTTTAAGTAAAATAATAGAAAAAGTGGTTTATCAACAGCTGAACAACTTCTTGGCCGTAAATAACTGTTTTGATGTCTTCCAGTCTGGCTTTAGTCAGCACCACAGTAGTGAAACTGTTCTTGTTAAGGTTTTCAATGACATCCACTTAAACACAGACAGTGGCAGAACTTCAGTCTTAGTATTATTGGATCTCAGTGCTGCATTCGACACAGTCGATCACAACATACTACTAGACAGATACTACTAGACAGACTGAAAGTAGGACTCTCTGGCGCAGCACTTAACTGGTTTGACTCTTACTTGAAGGACCGACAATACTTTGTGTCGGTACCTAATTACACATCAGAGCTGACTAGGGTGACATGTGGTGTTCCCCAAGGTTCAATAGTGAGGCCTCTTCTGTTCAACATCTACATGCTTCCACTGGCTCAGATTATGAAAAACAACAAAGTGTGCAACACAAATTATGCAGACGACACACACATCTACATAACTATATCACCAGAGGACTATAATCCCATACAAGGGCTGGCTAAATGCATTGAAGAAATCAACAACTGGATGTGCCAGAATTTTCTTTAATTAAATAAAGATAAAACAGAAGTAATTGTTTTTGGTCCCAAGGACGAACAATTGAAAGTAAGCGCTGAGTTTCAATCACTGATGTTAAAAACCTCAAACCAAGACAGAACTCTAGGAGTAGTTATGGATTCAGACCTCAACCTGAACAGCCATATCAAGACAATTACAAAATCAGCCTACTATCACCTGAAGAAAATATGATCTTATCTTATCTTAGGATTTGGAAAAACTTGACTACTGTACGGTAATTTATCTTCAGTAAAAAGTCAATCAGAAAGCTGCAGCTGATACAGAACGCTGCAGCTCGAGTCCTCCTAAGACCAGGAAAGTGAATCACAATACTCCGGTTCTGAGGTCTTTGCACTGGCTACCTGTCCAACAAAGAATTGACTTTAAAATCCTGCTGCTGGTTTATAAAGCACTGAATGGCATAGGGCCTAAATACATTAGTGATCTGCTGCTACCTTATGAACCATCCCGACCCCTCAGGTCGTCTGGGACGGGTCTACTTTCTGTTACAAGAGTCAGAACTAAACACGGAGAGGCAGCGTTCAGCTTTTCTGCTCCACACATCTGGAACAAGGTCCCTGAAAGCTGCAGGTCTGCTGAGACCCTCAGCTTCTTTAAATCCAGACTGTTTTCTGTTGCCTTTAATTAAACCAGATTCTGCATCTCACTACTGCATTTTATATCTTAAACTGCACTGCAACTTTTATTCAATTCTGTATTTTTTTGCTTTTTACCTGTTTTTTTATGTTTTAATGAATGTTCTTAATTGTTTTTAAATATTGTTTTATTTTGCATATGTTTGATGCTTTTAATGGTTTTATGTGAATTATTGTTGAAATGTGCTATACAAATAAACGTGCCTTGCCTTGCCTTACTAATATTAATAAAGACAGTTAACATCACTGTACTTTATACTGTATATTTTGGATTTTAAAAAGTTGAGTTGAGTCCCAGATTGTTCACAAGGTTCCGGTGATTTAACACCTGCTATATAGTATGTGCCAATATGTAGCAGAGCGCCCTAGTGTTTATTTTGATTCAACCACTAGGCGTCACCAAAGTGATATTTTTAAACCCCACATGCAGCAATTTTTGAAAACGAAACAAGACACATGACAGACTATCAAACACAACACTCAATGTGTGTCTGAAATATATTATCGACTGTTCTTGTTCAATCATGAAATAGTAAAAAAAAGTAAAGAGATGCTTCCTTAAAAATACTTTTGATTTTTGAATCTGCTCTCCTACTGAGAGTAACAACCAACCACAGGGTGACATGTGTATTCTGATGGGTTTACTGACAGTGGGGGCAACACGTATTCTACATATTACACATGTTGGGGTTTAAGGATAATCCTGATCATTTCTAGACTAAATATAACTTCCTTTAGCCAAAAAAAGTAAATATACAACACAAAGAATGAACAGTTTACCACTTTCCCTCTGAATACCAGGAACCACACAATTAAGATAAAACTGAACATAAAATGCCTCGCCCCCCCTCTGACATTTATTTTATTAACAATCAACTTCCATCCATCATCCAAACACTGCAATCATTACTGTACCGTACTGTAAGACTTAGCGTAAATAAATTCTTTCAAAAAACCCAGCAACAAGTAGAACAGAGTTTCAATAAAAATTATAATTCAAATGTATGTTTTTAAGAACATCTTATACAGTGGGTACGGAAAGTATTCAGACCCCTTTAGATTTTTCACTCTTTGTTTCATTGCAGCCATTTGCTAAAATCAAAAAAGTTCATTTTATTTCTCATTAATGTACACTCAGCACCCCATCTTGACAGAAAAAAACAGAAATGTAGAAATTTTTGCAAATTTATTAAAAAAGAAAAACTGAAATATCACATGGTCATAAGTATTCAGACCCTTTGCTCAGTATTGAGTAGAAGCACCCTTTTGAGCTAGTACAGCCATGAGTCTTCTTGGGAATGATGCAACAAGTTTGTCACACCTGGATTTGGGGATCCTCTGCCATTCTTCCTTGCAGATCCTCTCCAGTTCCGTCAGGTTGGATGGTGAACGTTGGTGGACAGCCATTTTCAGGTCTCTCCAGAGATGCTCAATTGGGTTTAGGTCAGGGCTCTGGCTGGGCCAGTCAAGAATGGTCACAGAGTTGTTCCGAAGCCACTCCTTTGTTATTTTAGCTGTGTGCTTAGGGTCATTGTCTTGTTGGAAGGTGAACCTTCGGCCCAGTCTGAGGTCCAGAGCACTCTGGAAGAGGTTTTCTTCCAGGATATCTCTGTACTTGGCCGCATTCATCTTTCCTTCAATTGCAACCAGTCGTCCTGTCCCTGCAGCTGAAAAACACCCCCACAGCATGATGCTGCCACCACCATGTTTCACTGTTGGGATTGTATTGGGCAGGTGATGAGCAGTGCCTGGTTTTCTCCACACATACCTCTTAGAATTAACGCCAAAAAGTTCAATCTTGGTCTCATCAGACCAGAGAATCTTATTTCTCATAGTCTGGGAGTCCTTCATGTGTTTTTTGGCAAACTCTATGCGGGCTTTTATATGTCTTGCACTGAGGAGAGGCTTCCGTCGGGCCACTCTGCCATAAAGCCCCGACTGGTGGAGGGTTGCAGTGATAGTTGACTTTGTGGAACTTTCTCCCATCTCCCTACTGCATCTCTGGAGCTCAGCCACAGTGATCTTTGGGTTCTTCTTTACCTCTCTCACCAAGGCTCTTCTCCCACGATTGCTCAGTTTGGCTGGACTGCCAGGTCTAGGAAGAGTTCTCGTCGTCCCAAACTTCTTCCATTTAAGGATTATGGAGGCCACTGTGCTTTTAGGAACCTTGAGTGCTGCAGAAATTCTTTTGTAACCTTGGCCAGATCTGTGCCTTGCCACAATTCTGTCTCTGAGCTCCTTGGGCAGTTCCTTCGACCTCATGATTCTCATTTGCTCTGACATGCACTGTGAGCTGTAAGGTCTTATATAGACAGGTGTGTGCCTTTCCTAATAAAGTCCAATCAGTTTATTTAAACACAGCTGGACTCCAATGAAGGAATAGAACCATCTCAAGAAGGATCAGAAGAAATGGACAGCATATGAGTTAAATATGAGTGTCACAGCAAAGGGTCTGAATACTTATGACCATGTGATATTTCAGTTTTTCTTTTTTAATAAATTTGCAAAAATTTCTACATTTCTGTTTTTTTCTGTCAAGATGGGGTGCTGAGTGTACATTATTGAGAAATAAAATGAACTTTTTTGATTTTAGCAAATGGCTGCAATGAAACAAAGAGTGAAAAATCTAAAGGGGTCTGAATACTTTCCGTACCCACTGTATAGTGGAAACCATCCGATCATGTAAAAAAGAGCAGTCTCATCAAATCTATAGAGACTTTTATTGATGACATTGAGAGGAAAAAACAACTATAGATTTGTTTACAGTTTCAGCATCGTCCAGTATGAAGAGATATCTTAATGTAAAGCAATGTCTGGAGTGACACAGAAAACACCAAACGTTAACAATTTGTATAATATGAAAGAAATTCAGTCAAATCCAAGTTTGATCATTCAAATCAAATTTCTGGTAAGATGTAAAATCATTAGTATCATGGTGGCTGAGGACGTCAGTATTTATAATCCTCATAATAATCTATATCCTACCTTTTATAGCATACTCCCTCCTCCCCCTTTAGAACTAATGATACGCAGTAAGTTGTCACAGTAAATGTGTTTGTCCCCCTCCTTTTGCTGTGTAGTTGTAGAATCTGTATAGAAGTAGAGCACAGCTGTAGTCAGAGCAAACAGCAGGAGAATCAAACAAGCGGGTTCCAAAGGTTAAACACTGAGGCCTGTTATCAACATGGGTGGGAACGAGGAAGCCTTCTGCCACGCAGTCTGTCTGGGGGATTCAGCTCAGCGGGTCAGAAGGCCGCTCGCTGGAGAAGGAGTCCTCGTGAGGCCTCTTTCACGCTGCTGATCCTCGCTAGGAGTATTCCATCCGGAGCCCCGTGGTCGGCTTAGAAAAGCAGTCTAGAAATCACCATTCATATCTTTACCACCAATGCCATAAGCATTAGTAACTGTAACTCTGTGATGTGGTTCATTCTGTGCACATGACATCTATACAAAATAAATTGAATTGATAAACATAAATGGTCACCAATGGCTATGACTGATATTGGATGGAGAGCTGACACGCGTGGGATTACTCAAACCTTCAGTAACTGATTTGAGGTCACTTGGGGTCAGCAGAAACAAGTTGTGAACACAACATTAACACATTGCCACGTTTTATGTTGATTTGGAAAACGTGTTATCAAACTGTTGCTTATTGCTTGTGTTTGTGTCACCTGATGAATGTAACATGCACTATCCTTGCAGCTGTTTTGGTCTCTACCAACTCCTGGGGAATGTCTCTCTCTTCAGCTGCTATATGCCCGTTCTAGAGATGCTGTTCACCAGCTAGCTCACTGTCTCTCCGCGGTAACTGTAAGAATTCAGTTCACGAGTGTAAATAGTAAATACACTGTACTTAGATATGTTCTAGTCTACTGACCACTCAAATCACTTCAACATGTCATCATTTACCCATTCACACACTGATGGGAGGAGCTACCATGTGAGGTGCCACCTGTCCATCAGGACTAACTAATATTCATACACTGATGGGAGGGGCTACCATGTAAGGTGCCACCTGTCCACCAGGACTAACACTGATGGCACAGCCTATGGAAGCAATTTGGGGTGAGCCACAGTCAATGTGTCAACAGAATGATTTCTATCAAAATGTAATTTGTTGGATAGTTCAAATAAGTACATTTTAGTTCAGTAAGGTGAGCGATATGACTCCATAAGTAGTAGCAAACGTTTTGAAGGTTAAATGTTGATTGCTATTGTATAATTCAATACTCTTTCAAATGAGGAATCCAATCCCACTGGTGTAAGATATTGCTGGATAACAAAGCACTACAAACACATTTGGTGTTATTTAGTGATGTGGCACTCTGATCACTGCATCACAGATAGGATGGTTTAACTCATGGTGCAGTGATGCATTGTTAGCCCTTTATAGATACATACTAAATCACAACAAGACAGTTTTGTCTCACAGAGCAGTCATGATGACTGCTCACACACAGGTACATTAGAAACAGTCACAGATATGAACTGACAATGTCTCTGATGTCTCTGGATCTCACACAGAAAGAAGGGGCCGTGCTATACTGATTCAAACAACGTTTATTATGAAAATACATTGAAATAAAGCTGTACTCAGCAACACATTTTCTAAATACCATCATCTATTATTCAGAATTACTCGTGAAAGACATATACAGTAAAATAGTGGAGCATGAGCTGGAGGCAGCTGAAGACAGTGGGGGCCCGGCACTCTCCAGTCTGCGGGGAGAAGGAAGGACACATCGTCATCATCAGTGTGCTATTGTTAAACAAGGGCTTGGCTTTTAGTGGGCAGAGAACTGTGGTTAATGATCTATCCAGTGATAAGACTTAACTGCTCCAGCACA